>CM066576.1:2086107-2188607 GCA_033816785.1 Picus viridis | reverse complement strand
TCATCTAACAATCCCGATTTCCAACTGACCTCAGTGAATAAATGATAGCAACAACAACAACAATAGCAAAATCCACCCAGCATTCCAAAATATCCACCTTCTATTTATTTATGTTTCGAGATGAGAGGATGTGCTATGAATTGTCAGATCTTGATGATTCATGGCTTTGTGACTCAAGCAAAAAAACCCTCCAGCTCCAGAACCCATTAGCGTCAGTGAGAGGATGAAAGCTAACGCCTTGCTGTAACACCACCCTCCCCAAGAAGCCTGAGTAATTTTACTGAAAACACGGAAAAGGATTAAAATCAGCGTTTATTTAAACTTTTAGACACGTCAGAAGCGAAATGATACATAAATTAAAAAATGGAATATAGGTTAATTTGTTTTTTTGGCGCAACCTCGAACCCAATTATACTATCATACTTTGACAGCTCGCTACACGTGAGGTGAAACACTTTTTCTTGATGTTTTCTTTCTTTATTCTTAAAAAGTGTTTTGCTTCAAAATCAACAAAACTACTACTGGTGAAACCAGAGCTGTTAAAAAATGGAAAAAAAAGGTAAAAAGAGAGAAAGAAAGGAAAAAGAAGAAACAAAAAATGAGAAAACAAGTTAAAAATGGGAAAAAGTAGAAAGGCACAAGAGAAGAGAATAAAAAAGGAAAAAAGAAAAAGATTTAAAAAGAAAATATAATAAAAAAAATTTAAAAGGAAAAAAGAAAAAAAAAAATAACAAAAGGCAAAGAAAAAGGGAAAGGGTAAACAAAAAAGAAAGGAAAAGGAGGAAAGGAGGAAAAGGAAAGAAAGGAAATAAAAGAAGAAAAAAAGAAAGGAAAAGGAAAAAAGAAGGAAAAAAGGAAAAAGATGAAAAAGGAAAAAAAGAAAGAAAAAGGAACAACAAGAAGAAAAAGGAAAAGGAAAGAAGAAAAAAAAGGAAAAAGTAAAAAATAAAAAGGAAAGAAAAGTAAAAAGGAGGAAAAGGCAGAAAAGGAAAAAAAGGAGGAAAAGGAAGGAAAAAATTAGCAAAGAGAGGGAAAAGATTTAAAAATTTAAAGTAAGGAAAAAGGGATAAAGAGAAAAATTTAAAGAAAAAAGGAAAATTTAGGGAAAAAAGAGGAAAAGGATAAAGGAAAGGATAAAGGAAAAAGGCAGAAAAGGAGAGAAAGTAAAAAGGAACAGGAAAAGAGAAAAAAGGAAGGAAAAAAAAGGGAAAAGGAAAAATGAAGTGCAAAAGACTAAAGAAGTAAGAAAGGAAAAAGGAAAGGAAAAGCCAACAGAAAAAGCAAAAAAGCAAAGAAGCTGTAAACTGCGGAGTACAAAGCTGCCTTTAGAACCTGCAAGCCGTGCAGGTTGTCACCCACTGGTGCCTGCTAAGTTGGCAGAGACTGCAGCTGAAGTGCTTTTATTCCAGGAGTGATCTGCGGACAAAAGGCACATGTGCAAACCACACCAGGCAGATGACGGAGTCACAGTCACTTCTCTCTTTTTTCTTTCCTTTCTTGCAAAGGACAATTTATTTATTTTTCCAGATTATGATATTTTCTAGGAGGAAAGAGGAGTACAAAGACCCCTCCTCAGCCCTAAGACAAAACAAACCCCAAACAAACCATCTCGGCACAAATTGGAGCCTTGATAGCTCAAGCGAAAGCCTCCCAAACATCTGTTAGGAGCAGGAAACGGTCCTAATGGAAAACTTACAAACATCTGAGACATGAAAGGGAAGGCACAAAGCAGGAAAGCAGAGGCATGAGACAGCTAATTGCTGGAGATTCCTCACCACCACCATTTCACTCCCTGAAGCACAGCAAGGCGCACCAGGCAGCCCCACGGCGCTGGGGGTATACAGCTACCATTAAAGTATTAGTAGGGACACTTAGAAAGCAGGCACTGAAGATAGATAGATAGATAGATAGATAGATAGATAGATAGATAGATAGATAGATAGATAGATAGATAGAGACAGACAGACAGAACAGACAGACAGACATAGATAGATAAATACATAGATGATAAATAGATGATAGTTAAATAGATGATACATACATATATATATAAATTCATAAAGAGATAAATACATAGATGACAGACAGATAAATACGTAGATACATAGATAAATACATAAATGATGGATGATAGATAAATACATAGATACATAGGTAGATAAATACATAGATGATAGATAAATAGATGATAGTTAAATAGATGATACATACATATATAAATACATAGATGATAGATAAATACATAGATACATAGATAAATACAAAAATGATGGATGATAGACAAATACACAGATACATAGGTAGATAAATACATAGATAGATGATAGATAGATAGATAGATAGATAGATAGATAGATAGATAGATAGATCGATCAAATGCTGATACCTTGGCCCAAAATTAAGTTGATTTGGCTTGTGGCTGACTGCACAAAGATGCTTCAAAGGTGGCCAGAGGCATCCTGCCATGCTGCTTCTCAGCTAATCCCCCACTATGAATGCTTTAAAGGTGCTCTTCCTATTCACCCCACAACCTACTTTATATCTCTCTATGCATTTATATATATATATATATCTATTTATAATCTATTTATATATCTATTTGTATGTGTTTATATATATATACACACAAGCTAGCTTTAGCTCTCTATTTATATATTTATTTATTTATATGTATTTATATCTACATATATATACAAACAAGCTATATCTCTATATATATTTATTTATATATATTCATATCTATATCTATATATACACAAGCAAGCTTTATCTCTCTCTATATATCTATTAATATATGTATTTATGTGCATATGTATGAATACATACATAGTTTAGAGAGAGAGAGATGGGGATAGAGGATAGAGATAGAGATAGAAGATAGAGATCATAGAATTAATAAGGTTGGAAAAGACCTCAGGGATCAAGTCCAACCTCTCAGAAGAGAGATGCGATAGAGATGATAGAGATAGACATGAGATAGAGATGATAGAGATAGAGATGAGATAGTGATAGAGATAGAGATGAGATAGTGATAGAGATAGGAATGAGGTAGGGATAGAGATTGAGGCAGAGAGAAGATAGTGATAGAGATAGAGATAGGGATGATAGAGAGAGATAGAGATGATAGAGATAGAGATAGAGATGATAGAGATGAGATAGAGATGAGATAGAAATAGAGACAAGAGAGACAGAGAGAGAGGAGTAAGCTTTATCTCTTGCCAGCTATTTCACAGACAGCCAAACCTGCATCTCCTTTTGCTAAGCTCTGGCCCACCTGAGGGAAAACTTGAAGTTTGGGACCACATTATGCTGGAGCACAGGCCGTGACAGCAAGCATACCCAGCACCTCTTCTTGCCCCTTTGGAAGTGGCTTTGCTGCTTGTCTGATTTGAATGAAGTTCTGCCTACATGCTGTCCGAACTGGATTTGGCTCATGGTCTTCATGCAAATTCAGGCCTCTTGCCTGAATGCGTGCACCATATTAAGAATGCAAATATGTTTGGACTGGATGCTCGTTCCTTTATTTGCTCTACACCCCTCATTCACAAGGAGATGAATCAGGGTGGGGTTGGTGCGTGCAGGAAGGCAGGCTCAGATTAAAAAATACACCCAAGTGTTTGCAAATAAGTGAGTGATGTCACCGGAGCTCATCTTAGCAGCCATTCGGTTTGCTGGGATGGGTGTGGGCTTCTTGGACAGAGCCAACAAGATTGAGAAGAGAGAAAAGAGGGAGGGAGGGAGGAGGGAGGGAGGAAGGAAGGAAGGAAGGAAGGAAGGAAGGAAGAGGAAGGAAGGAAGGAAGGAAGGAAGGAAGGAAGAGGAAGGAAGGAAGGAAGGAAGGAAGGAAGGAAGGAAGGAAGGAAGGAAGGAAGGAAGGAAGGAAGGAAGGAAGGAAGGAAGGAAGGAAGGAAGGAAGGAAAGGAAAGAAAGAAAGAAAGAAAGAAAGAAAGAAAGAAAGAAAGAAAGAAAGAAAGAAAGAAAGAAAGAAAGAAAGAAAGAAAGAAAGAAAGAAAGAAAGAAAGAAAGAAAAAGAAAGAAAGAAAGAAAGAAAGAAAGAGAAAGAAAGAAAGAAAGAAAGAAAGAAAGAAAGAAAGAAAGAAAGAAAGAAAGAAAGAAAGAAAGAGGGAAAGAAAGAAAGAGAAAGGAAAGAAAGAAAGAAAGAAAGAAAGAAAGAAAGAAAGAAAGAAAGAAAGAAAGAAAGAAAGAAAGAAAGAAAGAAAGAAAGAAAGAAAGAAAGAAAGAAAGAAAGAAAGAAAGAAAGAAAGAAAGAAAGAAAGAAAGAAAGAAAGAAAGAAAGAAAGAAAGAAAGAAAGAAAGAAAGAAAGAAAGAAAGAAAGAAAGAAAGAAAGAAAGGAAGGAAGAGAAAGGAAGGAAGGAAGGAAGAAAGAAAGAAAGAAAGAAAGAAAGAAAGAAAGAAAGAAAGAAAGAAAGAAAGAAAGAAAGAAAGAAAGAAAGAAAGAAAGAAAGAAAGAAAGAAAGAGAAAGAAAGAAAGAAAGAAAGAAAGAAAGAAAAAGAAAGAAAGGAAGGAAGGAAGGAAGGAAGAGAAAGAAGAGAAGGAAAAGGAAGGAAGGAAGGAAGGAAAGAAAGAAGAGAAGAGAAAGAAAGAAAGAAAGAAAGAAAGAAAGAAAGAAAGAAAGAGAGAGAAGAAAGAAAGAAAGAAAGGAAGAAGGAAGAGAAAGGAAGAGAAGGAAGAGAAGGAAGAAGGAAGGAAAGGAAGGAAGGAAGGAAGGAAGGAAGAAAGAAAGAAAGAAAGAAAGAAAGAAAGAAAGGAAGGAAGGAAAGAAAGAAAGAGAGAAAGAGAGAGAGAAAGAGTGATATTTGGAAAAATCAAGAGTCACTTTTTTAGGCCATGAACTGAAGCAGCTTGCCCTGCACATACCCTAAAGAGAACTCTACCAGGTTTCCCTATCTCTGGATGCTTTGGGCTCTAAAGGCCAGCCAGAATGCAACCATTTTCTCTTTGTCTGAATTGCAACCCACAGCCACATTCTGGGAAGCTAATGCCTTGGATTTGCCTATTGGAAAGGCATCCAACGTGGGGCTGAAGACATCTGGAAACCTGGGGAAAAAAAACAACAACCTAAAAGAATCCAAAAGGGCTGGAACCAAGAACCAAGAGGGCTGGAGCTGCTCTGCTGTGAGGACAGACTGAGCGAGTTGGGGCTGTTCAGTCTGGAGAGGAGAAGGCTCCCAGGTGACCTCATTGTGGCCTTCCAGGATCTGCAAGGGGCTACAGGAAGGCTGGGGAGGGACTTCTCAGGATCTCAGGTAGTGATAGGACTAGGGGGAATGGAATGAAGCTGGAAATAGGGAGATTGAGGCTGGAGGTGAGGAGGAAGTTCTTCCCCATGAGGGTGGTGAAGCCCTGGAGTGGGTTGTCCAGGGAGGTGGTTGAGGCCCCGTCCCTGGAGGTGTTTAAGCCCAGGCTGGATGAGGCTGTGGCCATCCTGATCTAGTGTGGGGTGTCCCTGGCCATGGCAGGGGGGTTGGAACTAGCTGATCCTTGTGGTCCCTTCCAACCCTGACTGATATTATGATACTATGACACTACTATGATACTATGAAAAACCCCAAACCCCAAACCAAAACCCAACCCACAACAATCCCTCCTTCATAATGTGTTCACGTGAGCGATAACTACGCCTGTTAAAAAGGTATCTTTCATTTCTCATTTGAATTTCTGTGATATACTCCCCCCCCGCCACCACCATTCCTTCTCACTTCCAGCTGTTATCCTGGCACTTTGCCAACCTTCTGGGATGCACTTGGAAAGGGGGAAAGGAAAAAAAAAACACCCAAGAAAACCAAAATTAACATATGTGGGGGGAAAAAATAAAATCAAATAAAAGGAATAACATCTCCCCCCCTTCAACAAAGCAGCATTTGTAGCTTTCAGGAGTGAAGCAAAACTTCAGCTACAGGAGGAAGTGCATGGGGTTTGGAAATGTTTGGGTTTGTTTTCCACTTCTCTTACATGCATTAAAAAAAAAAATGAAAGATTAAGAAAGATTGGAAAGGTTTTGGAAGGAAAGGCTCTGAAAGTATCACAGGATCACAGTATCGCCAAGGTTGGAAGAGACCTCAAAGATCATCAAGTCCAACCTGTCACCGCAGACCTCATGACTAGACCATGGCACCAAGTGCCACGTCCAATCCCCTCTTGAACACCTTCAGGGACGGTGACTCCACCACCTCCCTGGGCAGCACATCCCAATGGCGAACAACTCTCTCAGTGAAGAACTTCCTCCTCACCTTGAATCTAAACTTCCGTTGGTGCAGCTTGAGACTGTGTCCCCTTGTTCTGGCGCTGGTTGCTAGAGAGAAGAGACCAACCCCTTCCTGGCTACAACCACCTTTCAGGTAGTTGTAGAGAGCAATGAGGTCTCCCCTCAGCCTCCTCTTCTCCAGGCTAAGCAACCCCAGCTCCCTCAGCCTCTCCTCACAGGGCTGTGCTCAAAGCCTCTCCCCAGCCTCGTTGCCCTTCTCTGGACACATTCAAGTGTCTCGATGTCCTTCCTAAACTGAGGGGCCCAGAACTGGACACAGGACTTGAGGTGTGGCCTAACCAATGCAGAGTACAGGGGCACGATGACTTCCCTGCTCCTGCTGGCCACACTGTTCCTAATGCAGGCCAGGATGCCATTGGCCTTCTTGGCCACCTGGGCACACTGCTGGCTCATGTTTAGGTGGCTGTCCATCAGTATACATCAGTATACATCAAGTGATGTATTTAGAAGGAAGAGGCTCTGAAAATTATGCATTTAAGAAGGAAAGGCTCTGAAAATGATGCATTTAGAAGGAAAAGGGCTGAAAATTATGCATTTAGAAGGAAAGGGCTCTGAAAATTCTGCATTTAAGGAGGAAAAGCTCTGAAAATGATGTATTTAGAAGGAAAAAAGTCTGAAAGCGATGCATTTAGAAGAAAAAGGCTCTCAAATTATGTATTTAAGAAGGCAAGATTCTGAAGATGATGTATTTAGAAGGAAAAGGCTCTGAAAATTATCTGTTTAGAAGGGAGGCTCTGAAAATGATGCATTTAGTAGGCAAAGGCTCTGGAAATGATGTATTTAGAAGGAAAAAGTCTGAAAATTATCTGTTTAGAAGGAAAAGGCTCTGAAAGTGATGTATTTAAGAAGGAAAGGCTCTGAAAATGATGCATTTAGAAGGCAAAGGGCTGAAGATTATTTGTTTAGAAGGGAAGGTTCTGAAAATTCATTCTTTAAGAAGGAAAAGCTCTGAAAAAATATGTGTTTAAGAAGGAAAGGCTCTGAAATGATGCATTTAGAAGGAAGAAGTCAGGAAAGGATGTATTTCGAAGGAAAGGCTCTGAATATGATGCATTTAGAGGGAAAAGGTCTGAAAATTATCTCTTTAGAAGGAAAGGGCTCTGAAAATTCTGTATTTCAGAAGGAAAAGGTCTGAAAATTGTCTATTTAAGAAGGAAAGGCTCTGAAAATGATGCATTTAGAAGGAAAAGCTCTGAAAATGATGCATTTAGAAGGAAAAAGTCTGAAAATGATGCATTCAGAAGGAAAAGGCTCTGAAAATTATGTATTTAAGAAGGAAAAGCTCTGAAAATGATGCATTTAGAAGGAAAAGGTCTGAAAATTATCTATTCAAGAAGGAAAGGCTCTGAAGACGATGCATTTAGAAGGAAAATGTCTGGAAATTATGTAGTTAAGAAGGAAAGGCTCTGAAAATTAATGGCACTTTAGAAAAGAAGGGGGAAAGAAAAGAAGACCAACGACCAAATCAACCCAAGGAAACAAACAACATCTTTGAGGGTTGGGGGGGGTTTATTTGGGGGGGCGGGGCATATTTTCCAGAGCCTATTCTTTCCTGTGGGAAAATTCACACGTTCTTTACACCCAGATATTAAGTTTGAACTTTCATTTAATGAGTTCCCAATTCAACAAAGCGTTTAAGCATGTTTGGGAAGCACAAAGCCACTTAAGCACATTCTTGCTTGGGCCCTTCAATAGGGGTGGAGTGCTGAATCGCACTGGCAGCTCTCACGGGTAGAGCCCAGGGCAGCCTGGTGGGGCACAAAGCCTGGAAGGACTCTCTCTGGTTTTACTTCCCCCCCGCCCCACCTCCTTCCCTCGCAAGAAGGGTTATGGTAGTGATTACATCAGGCTAAGAATTAAAGCCAGGCCTAGCCTGAAAAGGCACAACTCCCCTTTTTTTTTTCCCCTCCCCCTTGCAATCCTGTCTAATGTCTCAAATTTAGGAGGAGAAATTGGAAACACACATCCAGCACATGAAACCCACCCCCAAAAATCAAATAATTCCGGGGGGAAACTGAGATCTGCTGACTTTCTGACAAGTCTCAATTTGAATCTGTGCACAAATATCAAATCATCCTCTGATCAAGCCTTGCTTTCTCCCCTCTGCCACCAGCCTTTTACTTCATTTTTTGGGGGATAGACAGGGATACGGGAACGGAGGGAAAGGCAGTTCCAGGCACAACCAGGCAGAAAAGGGCAGCACTTAGGCTTCCAAAACGTTCAGCTGCAAGGTGTTTGAGGGGTGTGGGGCCACACAAAACCACACACAGAGCCATGCAGCACAACAGCATCCTGGAGAACCAAGGGAAAAAAGGATGATGCTACCCTATTTAAACTCCTATCCCAACTACCTTTAATAATAAGACATCTTGAACAGCAATATTTTCTCTGTCTTTCCCCCCCTCCCCCCCTTACTTCAAAGTTTATACTAAAAAGTCTTTTTTTCCCCACTGTTTTCCCTTTTGACTTTGTCCCTGGGTGCTCAGCAAGATTTGAAAGCCAGCATTGTATATAAACTCAGCACAATATTGCATGGAAAAGGAGGGTTGCACTTGAACTAAACATAATACTGCATGAAAAAGGAGTATTGCACCTCAACTAAATACAATCTTGCATGCAACCATAGCACTGCACTTGAACTAAACATAATACTGCATGAAAAAGGAGTATGGCACCTCAACTAAATACAATCTTGCATGCAACCATAGCACTGCACTTGAACTAAACATAATACTGCATGAAAAAGGAGTATGGCACCTCAACTAAATACAATCTTGCATGCAACCATAGCACTGCACTTGAACTAAACACAATATTGAATGGAAAAGTAGTATTGCCCTTAAACCAAACACAGTACTGCGTGAAAAAGTAATACTGCACTTAAACCAAACACAATATTGCATGAAAAAGTAATATTGCACTTAAAGTAAACACAAAATTCCAGGGAAAAAAAATAGTGTTATACTCGAAGTAAACACAATCTTGCATGAAAAAGGAGTATTGCACTTAAACCAAACACAGTATTGCATGTACCTGCAGTGTTGCATGAAAGCTGAACATAATATTGAATGTAAACCTGCTGTAGATAGCATTTCATAGAACCTGTCTCCAAGGGTTCAGGCCTGTGTCCAAGCTAAAGCTGTCTGAAGCTGATCCAGCCCTTCCCCCGCTGTGGTATCAGCGAGGAATGTTAGGTTTGAGCCCCCTTTCTGAGTAGGCTTCTCAGCAAATACCTTGAGCAGGGCTAGAGGTAGCAGTCAGCTCACTACTGAGATAAGCAGCGAGGGAATGAAGGGAACAAAGGATGAATGGGAGGCTAAAGAATTTGGGACTTGCCTCCTTTGCCACAATGCCACGTTGGTTTATGCTGCCGTAACCCCACAGCAGGTTCAACCGAGCTGCTTGAGTTTGTGTTCACTCTCTGCATGGCGGTTCTGTAAATGCTCTTCTTTTCTCCTCTTGCTGTGTAAAGCTTGGAGGGTATCAGGTCTGATTTGCTCTCTCCAGCTTGTCCCCAGGTTTTCCAGAGCCAAAAGAAAAGAATAGATTATAGCCAGCCCATCAGGTTGATGCTCGGGCTGAGGAGAAACAGCAGCGAGGGGATAAAGATCCATTGATTGGTATTTGCTGGGGGTTGATATCTTCCTGTTATTGGTTTTTAGATGGCACATGGCTTGATATTTTTTCTGGGCTTTTTTTGTATTTTCAGTTCTTTTCTGTTTTCTGTTCCTATTTTCTGGGCTTTGATCCTTTCTGTTGTTTGAAACTTCCTGGTGCTTTCTATTTCCTGTTCTTTTCTATCTTCTATTTTGCTGTTTTCTGTTTGCTGTTTTCTATTTCCTGTTTGTTTGCTATTTTGTACTTTGCTATTTCCTGTTGTTGTCTATTTTGTTGTTTTCAATTTCCTGTTGTTTTCTATTTTATTTTTCCCTGTTTCCTCTTGTTTTCCATGTTGCTGTCTTCTATTTCCTGTCATTTTCTATTTTGTTGGTTTCTATTTCTTGTTTCCTGTTTCCGTTGTTTTCTATTTTGTTGCTTCCTATTCTATTGTTCTCTAGTTTGTGGTTTTCTCTTGTTTTCTATTTCCTGTTGTTACCTAGTTTTGTTCTTTTCTATTTCCTGTTGTTTCCTATTTTGTCCTTTTTATTTCCTCTTGGTTTCTTATGTTTATCATTTTCTAATTCCCTGTTGCTTCCTGTTTCCTGTTGTTCCCTATTTTGTTCTAGTCTATTTACTGTTTTTTTCATTTTGTTGTTTTCTATTACCTGTTGTTTCCTGTTTCTTGTTGCTTGATATTTTGTCCTTTTCTATTACTTTCTGTTTCCTGTTGTTTCCTATTTTGTCCTTTTCCATTTCCTGTTGTTTTTCTTTTATTTTGTTGTTTTCTATTCTCTGTCCATTTCTATTTCCTGCTATTTCCTAGTCCATCCTATTCTATTTCCTTTTTGTTTCCTATTTTGTCTTCTTCTATTTCCTGTTTGGTTTTTATTTTGTTGTTTTTTTCCTGTTGCTTTCTATTTCCTCTTGTTTCCTAGTTTGTCCTTTTCTATTTCCTGCTATTTCCTAGTTCATCCTTTTCTATTTCCTGTTTGTTTTTTTTATTTTCTTAGGTTTTATTTCCTGATGTTTTCTGTTTCCTCTTGTTTCCTATTTTGTCCTTTTCTATTTCCTGCTATTTCCTATTTTGTCCTCTTCTATTTCCTGTTTGGTTTTTATTTTGTTGGGCTTTATTTCCTGATGTTTTCTGTTTTCTCTTGTTTCCTATTTTGTCCTTCTCTGTTTCCTGTTGCTTTCTGTTTTCTCTTGTTTCATATTTTCTGTGGGCTTCCATTGTCTCCTGTTTCACGTTTTCTCTTTCCCCCCTGTTTTCTACTTCCCTTCCAAAGAATTTCCAACAGTGGTATCCAAGCCAGAAGCACAGAACCACCACCACACCACCTCCCCCCCCCCGGATAAAAAGGAAAGGAGATTCCTAACACAACCCAACGGAAAAGTTCTATTTACCCAGCTGGAAATTTTCTATTTCACATTAATAAAACGGCAAAAAAAAAAAAAAAAAACCAACCAAAAAGGCTTAATTTGGGGGGCTTTGGGGGTTTTTTAGGTGTTCCAGAAGGATGGGTGTTTTTACTGCCAAATGGATTTAGGGGGAAATAAAGAACTAAAAGGAAAGAGGAATTCCCTGCACGCTGCACCTCCGTGGGGCTGCTGAAGCCTGAGGCAGGGGGCACGGTGCTCCCGCAGAGGAGTCGCCCGTGGCGCTCTCGCTGGCGCGGAGGTGGCAGCCATTTCTCTGCACACCACCTGCGCGCAGGCTGGAGCTGCCCCTGCCCCTCGCTCCACCATCTCAGTCCATCTGCTCCTCCCTTCTCTGCCCTGAGAGTGCCTCCTCCACTCATGCAGACATCCTCTGCTCTGCTTTTGCTCCTGGGTGTGTGGAGAAGCGTCGTTAGAAGAGAAAGAAACGAGGAACAGGGGAAGGGGGTGGGTGTGGGAAGGATATATATAAAAAGGAGTAGGATAAATCATATTTTCGAAGCAAGACAAAGCAAGGAGAGGCTCATCCTGCCTGCCTTGCTTGAGAGAGCTGCTCTGCATTCAGGGGTGAGCCCGGGTGGAGAATGATGCTGTTGTCTCACAAAGGACTCATGTTGAGCTGAATCTTTGATTACAGGACAAGTGCCTGCATTAGGCCCCTCGTCGAGCTCACATTTTGCTCCTGCCATTTGTACCAAACCTCTGAGTGATCTCTTTGTGAATATGGACCCCAACTGAATCAAAGAAGAGCTACGTTTTTATTCCCCCTCTCCTTATTTCTTTTTCCACCAGCGCTCCTTTTCTCTTTCCCTGCTCTTCTCCTCGCTCTGATTCCCCTCTCCCTCGCTCCCTTTGCCAGGTCAGGAAAATAGACTCCTATGGATCATAAAATAAATAAATAAAATAAACCTAATGAATATTAAGCCCTAAAAAAAAAAAAAAACCAAACCAAAAATAGAGGCAGAGGTGGCTTTTGGTGGCTTTTAAACACACACACACACACACAGAGCCCCTTTGAATTGTGTCATGTTCCTTACACAAATGGTGCCTAACCTCATGCTTTGCTTAATAGGATTTCTGCTTGCTGGTCCTCTGTCACCCTAGACAGAGGGCTCCATGGCTCCTCCTGTAACCATGGCCACTCCTAAATTCCCACCTCATGGCAAATCCCTCCTGGTGTGAAAGGCAGCACGAAGAGAGTGGGTCGTAGAAGGAGAAGAGAGAAGGGAAGGTGCACCGACAGCAGCACCGGCGTGACAACCCTGCCGTCTCTGAGCAAACAACCACCTGCCCCAAACCTGCTGGATCTGTAGGTATGATCTGAGAGGGTTCCTTGAGCAAAAAAAACCCAACAAACAAACAACCCCCCCTCTCAGCATCTGCAGTGTGGAAAAAAGAAAACAACACCCCAACAAAGCAAAGATGGAAAGAATCAACTTGGATTCAAAGCCCGCTCCAGCGCAGCGCCGGCAGGGCCTCCCGCAGCCCCGGGAAGGTGGATTTGGTTTTTTCTGCATCTGCCCAAACTGAAAAGGTTATTTGGCTGTCTTCAGGATGACTCTTGAGCTGAAGGCAGGGTGGAGGGTTTGCTGCCCTGAAAGAAGGGGAGTTGCTAGGAGATAAGTCCAAGATTTCAGACAGCACCGGTTGGAGTTATCTCTAATTGACAGCTGCTTACCCTAAGGGTCTAATTCTAACCTTGAGACCAAAACTATAATGAGAGGGCAGCTTTCCTTCACCCCTGTTTTCTAGCCAGGGCAAGGAGATTACTGGAGGCCTGTTCTTCTCTGGGGCTTTTTCTTTTTGTGTGTGTGTGTTATGCTTCTTTTCGTGGGGGCAGCCTTGCGAGGTTCAGAGCCTGCTGTGCTCTCTGAGGCTAGAGTTTGCCTCAGTGAGCCCTGTCTGATTCATACCACCTGAATAAACTTGCTCTGCAGTTTAGATGGGCTCACTTCTTTCTAGGCTTTTTTTTTTTCCCCCTCTCCTTCTTTTTTTTTTTTTTTTTGAAAGGGGGAAGGGTGCAAAGAAATTCCCTTAAACATAAAATGATTTAAGGAGTTGGGATTTGGGGTTTGTTTTCTTTTTTTAAGCAGCTACTTTAGTGTAGGGTCTCTGGTTAACCCTTTTGTGGTTGGGGGTGGTGATGGTGGTGCTTAGACTGCCATTGTTAGCCTTAAATCAAGTCCATGCCCGTTAGCAAGTTGCTGTTGTTTAGAGCTCCAGAGCAAACAAAGAGAAACATTCAGAGAAAAGAGATTAGCAGAGCCAGGAAAAGAAAGCGGGGTAGAGGTGTTCTGGGTTGGGTTTTTTCCCCTTCTTTTGGAGGCTTTGTTTTCCTTTGGTCTATTTAGATATTTATTTATTTAGCTGCAAGGATTTTGATTTATGAGGAAAAGCTCTTTGAAAACTTCAAGTTGTATTTTGATCAGAACCGTCCTATAAACAGCAGAACACTTTAGCAGGGCCCTAAGTCAAATGTTCCTTTTTCAGCTGGGCTGATATAAATCTGCCTGTCTTCCTCTGAAGCCACTGGAGCTAGTCTGGATTTACACTAGGGTGACTGAAAGCAGAATTTGCCTAAACATTTCCAGGGGCACAATTAAGAATGGGGAATGCAGGCATGCTTAGAAACCCGGGAAGGGGGGGGAAAGAAAACAAGGGGAAAAGAAAAAAAGTAAAAGTCAACAGAAAAAAAAAAATAAGGAAAAAAGGAAAATAAAGAAAAGGAAAAGAAGAAAAAAGAAGAAAAAAGCAGCAAAAAGAAGGAAAAAGAAAAAAAAGAAAAAAATAAAAAGGAGAAGGAAAAAGAAGTAAAAAGAAAAACTGAAAAGTAAAAGGAAAAAGAAAAAAAAAGGAAAAAGAAAAAAAGAAAAAATAAAAGAAAACTTTAAGAAAAAGGAAAGAAAAATAAAGAAAAGGAAAGAAAAGAAAAGAAAAGAAAAGAAAAGAAAAGAAAAGAAAAGAAAAGAAAAGAAAAGAAAAGAAAAGAAAAGAAAAAGAAAAGAAAAGAAAAGAAAAGAAAAGAAAAGAAAAGGAAAAAGAAAAAAGGAAAAAGAAAAAAGGAAAAAGAAAAAGAAAAATAAAAAGAAAAACTTTAAGAAAAAGGAAAGAAAATAAATAGAAGAAAAAAAAAGTTAAAAAAGCTAAAAGGAAAAAGAGAAAACAAAAAAAAGAAAAAAGAAAAAGGACTAAAAAAAAAAAAAGAAAAAGAAAAGTAAAAATATAAAAAAAAAAGAAAGGAAAAAGAAAAAAAAGGAAGGAAAAAATAAAGGAAAAACAAAGAAAAAAATAATTTAAAAGTTTAAAAAGGGGCAAAAAGGGACCTGGACAGGCTGGGAGGTGGGCACAAGCCAACCTCAGGAGCTTCAACAAGACCAAGGGCAGGGTCCTGCAGCTGGGTCGAGGCAATCCCAGGCACAAATCCAGGCTGGGCAGGGACTGGCTGGAGAGCAGCCCTGAGGAGAGAGACTTGGGGGTGCTGGGGGGAGGAGAAGCTCAACAGGAGCTCTCAATGTGCACTTGCAGCCCGGAAAGCAAATCAGATCCTGGGCTGCATCAGAAGTGTGACCAGCAGGGCAAGGGAAGTGATTCTCCCCCTGCTCAGCTCTGGTGAGACCCCACCTGGAGTACTGCCTCCAGTTCTGGAGCCCCTATTTCAAGAGGGATGTGGAGGTGCTGGAAAGTGTCCAGAGAAGGGCCAGGAGGATGATCAGAGGGCTGGAGCACCTCTCCTGTGAGGACAGACTGAAGGAGTTGGGGCTGTTCAGGCTGGAGAAGAGAAGGCTCTGAGGTGACCTCATTGTGGCCTTCCCAGTATCTGAAGGGGGCTCCAAGAAGGCTGGGAGGGACTGCTCAGGATCTCAGGTAGTACAGGACTAGGGGGAATGGGAGTGAAGCTGGAGGTGGGGAGATTGAGGCTGGAGGTGAGGAGAAAGTTCTTCCCCATGAGAGTGGTGAAGCCCTGGAATGGGTTGTGCAGGGAGGTGGTTGAGGCCCCATAGTATAGTATCAGTCAGGGTTGGAAGGGACCACAAGGATCATCTAGTTCCAACCCCTGCCATGGGCAGAGACACCTCACACTAGATCAGGCTGGCCACAGCCTCATCCAGCCTGGGCTTAAACACCTCCAGGGACGGGGCCTTAAAAATGGTAAAAGGGAATTAAAACTCAAAAAATCTGTGGAAGAAAATTATCTTTTTTAACATCAGATCTTGCAGAGTTTGGTACTTGTTGAACTCAATGACCCTCAAGGTCTTTCCAGCCCCTGTGATTCTATGAAAGCAATCTCATCAATAACTGAAACTGTGCATTGTTTGAAGGAGGCAAAACCAATAAAAATTTGATATCTGAAGCCATATCCCAAACCTGCATCCTTTGCAGTGCTCATCCCTTGAGGGAGAAGTGAGGGAGCAGAAAACAGCCACAGCTGCACAGTGTCTTTTCCTTGCCTAGGGGGAGAGGATGGTCCCAGCCCCTTCATCCCCAGCCTCCAAAGCTTCCCAGGATTGAATCACAGAATTGTCAGGGCTGGAAGGCACCTCAAGGCTCAGCCAGTCCCAACCCCCCTGCCATGGCCAGGGACACCTCACACACTACAGCAGGTTGCTCACAGCCACCTCCAGCCTGGCTGCAAGCACCTCCAGGCATGAGGCTTCTACCACCTTGTGATGGATTGTGTGATCTGGAAGCAGAGGAGACCCCATGGCAAATGAATTTCTGCAGGAATAGCTGAATGCCTGCCTGCCAAAGCGGAGAATCAGGCGATGGCCAGTGAGTCAGTGAGGAGTCAGCAAAGAGCACAGGACACTGGGGGCTGATAGGGACCTCCAGAGATCATCAAGTCCAACCCCCCTGCCAGAGCAGGACCGTAGAGAAGCTCAGACCTTGTCCATCACTCTCATCTCTGCTCTTCAGGGAGTGTATAAAACAAAAAGAGACAACATCCCAAGCCCTTAGAAGAGCAGATTTTGATGAGTCCCCTGAAATGAACCCGTAGAAAGGGTTCTGCTGGAGGCAGCACAGAGATAACCAAGCTGCACAGGCAGGGCTGCTGGCAACCAGTATATCCAGTCTGCAGCTTCAGAGTGAGCTGCTGTTGTTCTTAGCTGGATTAATCCTAACACACCAACTCCTCTTGCCTACTGCAGGAGGCTACTGCCTCTGGAAGGCAGAGAATTTTGACATCACTTAAATGGAATTTGTACATCCTTAAGGCTTCAAATGAAATGAGAAATATGGTTCAGTGTCACATTTCTAATAACATCTACTTCTACAGCAGCTTCCCTCAGCATTTAATAAGCTGAATGCATTTGTACCTAATGGTTGTACTGGTGCCTGATTTAGTGCAGAGGCTGCTGCAAGAATACTGATAAGAGCTCTTCTCTTGCTCCTCAGAACAACTCTCTTGGTACAAGTTACCTAAAATATTTGTTTCTCAACTGGAACAAGGAGAACAATGAAAATCAGCTGCTGCTGTGTTAAAAGTAGGATCAGGAAGCAAAAAGAAAGGAAAAGAAACAGCCCAGAAACAGGAGTATGATCTTCACAGCTTCCAGGACTGTGCAATAACATCAGGAGAAGTATCAGCCCAGGATATGATGAGCCAGCAGTGCCCTCCTGCAGCCCTCAGGCAGCTGTGTGCTGGGCTGCAGCCAGAGCAGTGAGGGCAGCAGGGCAGGAGAGGGGATTCTGCCCCTGGGCTCTGCTCTGCTCAGACCTCACCTCCAATCCTGCCTCCAGCTCTGGGGAAGGACACAGAGCTGCTGGAGAGAGCCCAGAGGAGGCCACAAAGATGCTGCAAGGGCTGGAGCAGCTCTGCTGGGAGCACAGGCTGAGGAGCTGGGGCTGTGCAGCCTGCAGAGGAGAAGGCTCCAGGGGCACCTCAGAGCTGCCTGCCAGGACCTGGAAGGCATCCTGCAGGAAGGCTGCAGAGGGACTTTTGGGAAGGGCTGGGAGTGCCAGGACAAGGGGAAACAGCTTTGAGCTGGAAGAGAGGAGATTGAGCCTGGAGATGAGGAAGAAATTCTTGACAGTGAGGGAGGAGAGACACTGGAAGAGGTTGCCCGGGGAGGTGATGGAAGCCAATTGGGGGGGGAGAGGAAGGGGGGAAAAAAAATTAGGGGAAAGAAAGGGGGGGAGGGGAAGGGGAAGACGAGGGGGAAAAAAAGAAGGAATAAAAAAGAGGAAAAAATGAGAAAAAAAAAGAGGGGGAAAAGGGAATAAAAAAAAAGAGGAAAAAAATGGGGGGGAAGAGGGAAGAAAATAGCAGGGAAAAGAGGTAGGAAAAGAGGGGGGAAAGGAAGAAAAAATGGGGGAAGGGAATAAAAAATAGAGAAAATGAGAGTGGAAAAGAGGCAATAAAAAATAAGGGGAAAAGAGAAAGAAAAAAGATGGGGAAAAGAGGGGAAAAGAGAAAGAATAAAGGGGGGGAAGAGGGAATAAAAAAGATGGGAAAAGGGAATAAAAAAGAGAAAAATAGGGAAAGGAAAAAATAGGAAAGAAGAAAGATGAGAGAAGAGAAGAGAAATAAAAAGGGGGAAGGGAATAAAAAAGAGGGACTAAAAAGAGGGGGGAAAGATAAAGAAGAGGGAAATAAAAGAGTAAAAATGAGGGGGGAAAAGAAGGAATAAAAGTGGGGGGAAAAAAGAGAAAGAAAAAGGGGGGGAAGAGGGAATAAAAAAGAGGGAAAGGAATGAATAGAAAAGAGGGAAGAAAGAGGAAAAAAGGGGGGAAGAGGGAATAAAAAAGAGGGAAAGGAGGGAATAGAAAAGAGGGAAGAAAGAGGGAAAAATAGGGGGGGAAGAGGGAATAAAAAGGGGAATAAAAAAGGGACTAAAAATAGGAAAAATGAGAAAAAATAGGGGAATAAAAGTGAAAAACATGAGGGGGAAAAGGAAGGAATAAAAAAGTGAGGAAAAAGAGAAAGGAAAAAGGGAGGGAAGAGGAAAAAAGAGAAAGAAAAAAGGGGGGGAAGAAGAAGGGGAGGAAAGAGAGGGAATAAAATAGAGGCAAAAAAAGAGAAAGAAAAAATGAGGGGGTAAGGGAATAAAAAAAGAGGGGAAAAAAGAGAAAAAAGGGGGGGAAGGAATAAAAGGGGAATAAAAAAGTGACTAAAAAGAGGAAAAATGAAAAAAGGGAATAAAAGAAAAATTCGGGGGGAAAAGAGGGAATAAAAAAAGAGGGTGAAAAAAAGAATAAAAAAAGAAAGGGGCGGGGGAAAGAGGGAATAAAAAGGGGGAAAAAAAATGCTGACTTTAGTTCTTAGCCCATCAGATGAAGACTTAGTGCTGCATTAGAGCCCTATTCAGAGCAGGGCTTTTCTTGCACCAGGAGCCCCCTAACAATTGGTAATGAGGACAGATTCTGAATTGTTTGTGAGCAGCTGCTTAGTAGGTAAGAGCTTGTTTGGATTCAATTGAGCAGTGTTTTTAGAAGCAGTTACTGACCCCTGACCCTTCCTACAGACTGGGTTGATGGGATTAGGCAGAGCTGGCCTTCAGCTTCCACTCAGCTCTAACAAGCTGGCAAGAGATAACATACTTTTTAATTATCAACTTACACCTCTGCCAACGGTGGGGAATTTACCGAGCAGGGCAATGAGCTACAAGAAATCAAGCCTGGCTATGGGGCTAATAGTTCCATCAGGAAACAGTCCTGCAGGAGATGCTAGAATTAATACATTCCTCTAGAACAAATCTGATGGAGAGCAACAACAGAACATTGGCCACAGCAACCCCAGGCAGTGCTACAGGCTGGGGTCAGAGTGGCTGGAGAGCGGCCAGGCAGAGAGGGACCTGGGGGTGCTGGTTGATGGGAGGCTGAACATGAGCCTGCAGTGTGCCCAGGCAGCCAAGAAGGCCAATGGCATCCTGGCCTGCATCAGGAAGAGCACGGCCAGCAGGAGCAGGGAGGTCATTCTGCCCCTGTGCTCAGCACTGGTTAGGCCACACCTTGAGTCCTGTGTCCAGTTCTGGGCCCCTCAGTTTAGGAAGGATGTTGACTTGCTGGAGCATGTCCAGAGAAGGGCAACAAAGTTGGTGAGGGGTTTGGAACACAAGCCCTATGAGGAGAGGCTGAGGGAGCTGGGCTTGCTTAGCCTGGAGAAGAGGAGACTCAGGGGTGACCTTATTGCTCTCTACAACCACCTGAAGGGAGGTTGTAGCCAGGCAGAGGTTGGTCTCATCTCCCAGGCAGCCAGCACCAGAACAAGAGGACACAGTCTCAGGCTGCGCCAGGGCAGGTTTAGGCTGGATGTTAGGAGGAAGTTCTACACAGAGAGAGTGATTGCCCATTGGAATGTGCTGCCTGGGGAGGTGGTGGAGTCACCATCACTGGAGGTGTTCAGGAGGAGACTTGATGGGGTGCTTGGTGCCATGGTTGAGTTGTTTAGGTGGGTTGGATTGGTTGATAGGTTGGAGGCAATGATCTTGAAGGTCTCTTCCAACCTGGTTTATTGTATTGTATTGTACAGAAGGAGCTGGGGATGGTTAGTGTGGAAAAGAGGAGGCTGAGGGGAGGCTTTATGACTCTCTACAGCTCCCTGAGAGGACGTTGTAGAGAGGTTGGTGCTGGTCTCTTCTCACAGGTAATTAATGACAAGAGAGGAAGGAATGGCCTCAAGCTGCCACTGGGTAGCTTTAGACTGGACAGCAGGAAATATGTTTTTCCCATCAAGAGTGGTCAGGGACTGGAATGTGCTGCCCAGGGAGGTGGTAGAGTCCCCAAGCCTGGCTGTGTTTCAAGGTGGTTTGGCTGTGGTGCTTGGGGCTATGGTTTAGGGGCGACCCTGTAGGGTAGGGATCTGGGTCGGACTTGGTGATCCTGAGGCTCTTCTCCAACCTGAATGTTTCTCTGTGTGATTTTTTGATTTTTAAGGATTTCTGTGTTTCCCTTGCTTTGCAAATGTTTAAACTTAGGCTTTCCAGAGAGGTTGTGGAGTCTCCTTCTCTGAGGAGATTCCAGACTCACCTGGATGAGTTCCTGTGTGATTTGTTCTGGGTGATCCTGCTCTGACATAGGGGAGTTGGACTGGATGGGCTCTTGAGGTCCCTTCTGACCCCTAACACTCTGTGATTCTGTGATGCTCTGGCTCCATGATTCCATGATTCTGCTTCCAATGATTCCATGATTCCAGTTCTTATTCTACATAACTCTCCTCTGTGTGGAGTTTATGTTAACTGCACCAGGGGAGGTTCAGGCTGGAGGTGAGGAAGAAATTCTTCCCAGAAGGAGAGATTGGCCATTGGGATGTGCTGCCCAGGGAGGTGGTGGAGTCACCATCACTGGAGGTGTTTAAAAAGAGCCTGGATGAGGCACTTGGTGCCATGGTTGAGTTGATCAGATGGTGCTGGCTGATAGGTTGGACTTGATCTCAAAGGTCTTTTCCAACCTGGTTAATTCTATTCTATTCTATTCTATTCTAGTCTAGTCTAGTCTAGTCTAGTCTAATCTAGTTTAGTCTAGTCTATTCCGAAAGGTAAAAAAATACAGCCCTGAAACTCTTCTAAGAGGTACCAAAAATTTAAGAAAGAAAAAAAATCCCCCCCAAAAAAACAAAACAAAACTCATGCAAGACTTGAAACTTGCTTTGAAACAACCAGCAGCAGGACCAGGGAAGGGATTGCCTCCTTTTACTCAGACTGGTGAGGCCACACCTTGAGGACCAGGTTCAGTTTGGGGGCCCTAACTCCAAGAAGGACATTGGGGTGCTGGAGCAGGGCAAGAGAATGGCAACAAAGTTGGGGAAGGGTCTGGAGAAGAGGGCTGGGGAGGAGCAGCTGAGGGAGCTGGGGGTGTTGAATGTGGAGAAGAGGAGGCTTAGGGAGACCTCATTGCAGCTCCCTGGAAGGAGGCTAGAGCCAGGTGGGAGTTGGTCTCTTCTCCCTAGTCACAAGTGATAGGAGGAGAGGACATGGCCTCAAGTTGTGCCAGAGAAGGTTTAGGTTGGAGATAAGAAGGAACTTCTTGACTGAAAGGCACAGGCTGGGAGTTGGCTGAATCCCCATCCCTGAGGTGTTTGGAAGAGGCAGAGCTGTGGTGCTGAGGGCCATGGTTTAGCCCCAGCCTTGGAGATAGTTTGGAAAAGCAAGCCACCGGTCTTCAACCGCCACCGTGTTCCTGCATTAGAATTCCTTTAGCATGGCTTTGTTTAGCATCCACATATAACTCAAATTCTCCTTCCTGGTCTGAAAGGGCTGGGGCAGGAGCTTCAGTTAACCTGCTTTTTAACACTTTGAAGCTCTGCTTCCAGTGTCCGCAATATAACATCAGGGTTATCCTGTGTCAAAAGGGCATACAGGGATCTGGCTAGAATTGAAAAATCCTCAATGCAGGTCCTGCAATACCCTACTAACCCTAAAACTGTTGCAACTCTTCCTGTTTTAGATACTGGAATTTCTAAAACTCCTTGTACTCTTTCTAGATCCATACACCATAAATCTTCAGTCAGAATATGTCCCAGATATTAACCTTCCTTTCCACCATTTGTGCCTTTTTTCCCCGGATACCCTGAGCACACCACCACCACCACCCTCCCCCTTTTTTTTCCACACAAAAAGTAAACAATCCCGCTGGTTCCTGGCACCTACCAGAAAGCAGAAGCTGCAAGAACCAATGAAGCTACACTGACATTTGCATTTCTACTCAGTAATTGTGAGAATCCCGATGGAAAAGTTGAGTGCAAGTCCTTTGCCATGACCACGAGGAGCCCACTTAATTAATTCATTCAGGAACAACCACAAACAACTCCAGGCAGGTCTTAATAACCTTCCCTAGCTCTAGGGCTTCGTCTGGCATTAGCCTACAGCAAGAAGCCCTTGTCCATGAAATCATAGCAAACCCCCTCAGAAAGCTTTCTTAGGCTGGAGCAGGTATTGTCTTGCACCCAGCTCTTAGGGCAAATAGAAAGCGCAGGAGTGCTCTCAGCAAGAATACTTGTATCATAGACGCTAAAAGGTTTCAGATCACACAGGCTGTTGCTTCACTCTTTTTTTCCCTTTCCTTCTGCTCCCGTTCAAAGGCAAACTGCTGTTTGCTCCCCTCTGTAAACAGGCATGCTCAGAAGGCATGCTTTAAATCAAGTACCTAATAATGGTGTGAGGAGAGAATTTAGTTTACAATCATACAAGAATATGGGACCATGACATACCTTGGTGTAACAATCTCGCTTATTTATTCTTAAATTCTGTACCCTCCTATAGGTCCCTTAAAGCTATTTATGATTACCTCTAACAATTAACATTTCATTCCCCAGCTTAGCTAAAGCCAGGGCCATGTCAATTTGCATTTCATACAAAATTAAATTTTGGTACTCCTTTAGACTGTCCAACTTATCAGCTTTATCAGAATATCATTTCATGTCCTTTCTGGGGAGACACAGCTTAATGATACTTTATCTGCTGCCTTATTCCACAAACTAATTCCAGCATCATTACTACTCCAACAGCATTGTATACATATGTGCTACTTTTCAGGCTAAAGTGCCTGAACAAAGACCTTTGCCTAATTAACTGCAAAGTTTACACCCTCTTCCTCACAAGACAGCTGTTACCCCACTGTTAAGAACTGTTGCATTTAGCACACAACTGGTATTGCTACCATAAATTAGCACCCTCACAAACACTTGCGTCCCCAACCCTGTTGGGGGTTCCCCACTCGACCTTATGTCCCGGATGGTAAGGCAATTACAAACACAGATCCTCCAACCCTGCCCCACAACCCTGGTGTGAAGGCATTTGATAAGCTTTTGTTTCCATGCGCCCTGAGGCAACCCGCCCTGCTTCTGGCACTCCCCTTTCCCTGCCACCAGCAAAGGTGCCCAAAGTCCTGCCAACCATTCCTTAGTCATTTCTGGAAGAATGTGCAGACTGTCCCACAATCTTAACATTTTCCCTAGAGGGCTTTCGGAGAGTATCCCAAGATCGTCATCTTGGCCTGGCTTCTGCCCTCCCTGGGCATCATTTCTATTTTTACCACCCTCCCTGGGTGTCTTCCCTTTTACTCCCTGAAATTCCCTTAGTACAATACAATAATACAATACTCACTGGTGAGATTTTCCTGCAGCCCTTTCCCTCTGGACCTTTTTAACAGACCCCCGTGGTCGTTCCTGAGGCCGCCCTGCAGACCCCCCTGCAAATTTTATGTATGTATATAAAATTATTATGTTTTACAAAAGCAAAGTGAAGAGAGAAAGCCCCCTAGCATCCAAGGAGGCCTTCTGTCTTCAGACTATTCTTCTTTGCTACTGGACAGCATCTCAGTAAGTAGTGCTTAGTTTTGTTGTATGTTCTGTGTTCTACAGACATTGATGTGGCATTGAAGTAGTGCTTTGCTAGAGCAGTATGGTCAGTGTAAATGCCTACATTGCACATGACTGCTCTTCCATCCCTCTGACAACTCAAACATTTGTTTAATCCCGGTTAATTACAGGAAGTAAGCTTTAGTCTACACTTAAACATTGCAAATCGTATCAATAATAAACACATCTTCTTCGTGGCCTTCTGAAAGTAAATGACCATTGCTATTACACATTACCAACATCATAGCACTCACAGCATGTGGTGTCTGCCAGCCCCTTGCAGATGTTAACTTTATAGCTACACACGTATAGCTGTTGGCTATATTCCTGTCTCTCTAGCTCCAGATTCTCACCTCTGCTGTGTTTTTCACTTGAAATGCTGTTACCAGGTTTTAAAATTTCTTATTGCTCAGAAGTTTCCCACACTGTGATCATTTTTGTTGTTGTTGTTGTTGTTGTGACAGATCCATAGATATTTCTTCTGCATTCTACCAATCTACCAATGAAATTCATTTAGACTTTATCTTTGTTTTCAATTATTTCACCAAAACATTCAGCCAGAGTGTTCCAGCAACTGTCCTTTTCTTAAAGGCACAGCCTAAAACGGTCACACTTGGGTATTGGTTGGTTGTTGGTTTGTTGTTGGTTTGTTTGTTTCTTCCCCCTCCCCATTGGATATAAAGTGTTAGCAAAGCAAATACTGTCTTTTTAACAGGAAGTATTTCTTCAGACATAGCTTTGCTTGTTCTTATAACAGGTATTTTGGGGCAGTGGGGCAGTGGGGTTGTTCAGTATGGCACAAAAGAAGTCTCTCAGTGAAAGACAGAAAATGCTCTATCCTATCACCTAGGACCTACCTTACATGATCCTGCTGTGGCAGTGAGGTAGGACTGGGGAGATGCCAAAGGCCAAGCAGTCCCCACCGACTATAATGACCAGCTCCACAAAGAAAAGGAGAAGGGTTATGGCTGTTGGGGACTCTCCTCTGAGGGGTACTGAGGGACCCATATGTTGTCCCGACCCATCCCACAGGGAGGTCTGCTCCCTACCCAAGTCACGGGTAAGGGACATCACAAGGAGACTCCCAAAGCTAATCCAGCCCTCTGACTATTACTCTCTGCTGATAATACAAGCTGGAAGTAATGAAATTGATAAGAAGGGCACCAGGGCGATTAAAAAGGAATTCAAGACCCTCAGACAATTGATTGAAGGGGCAGGAGCTCAAGTGGTGTTCTGCTCAGTTCCCTCAGTGGCAGGGGAGTACACTGAGAGGAACAGGAGAATCCACACCATCAACAATTGGCTCAGGGGATGGTGCCAGCAGCGGAATTTTGGGCTCTTTGATCATGGGGCAACTTTTACTGCACCTGACCTGCTGGATCCTGATGGGGTGCAATTATCTAGAAAGGGCAAGAGAGTTGTAGCACTAGAGTTGGCAGGGCTCATTAAGAGGGCTTTAAACTAGGTCTGAAGCGGGTGGGTGAGGAAATCAGTCTCTCTGAAGAGGAAAGAATGGGACACAAATTAGGGTTAATGGAGAAGTCAAGAGCCCAGCTGAAGTGCATGTACACCAATGCATGCAGCATGGGCAATAAGCAAGAGGAGCTGGAAGCCCTGGTCCACCAGGGTGACTATGATACAGTCACCATCTCAGAAACATGGTGGGATGACACGCATGATTGAAGTGCTGCACTGGGGGGTTACAGGCTCTTCAGGAGAGACAGGCGAGGGAGAAGAGGAGGAGGCATGGCTCTGTATATTAGGGAGTCACTCTTTGCCACAGAACTTGAGGTGGAGGATGAAGGGATTGAGAACCTGTAGGTTAAAATCAGACGGAGGCCTAACAAATCTGACATCCTGGTTGGAGTCTGTTATAGACCACCCAAACAGGATGAGGAGGCGGACGAATTATTCTATAAGCAACTGATCTTGTCCTTGTAGGTGCCAGATATCTGCTGGGAACTTAATTTAGCAGAGAGGAGGCAGTCCAGAAGATTCCTGGACCACATGGAGGACAACTTCCTGATGCAGCTGTTGAGTGAGCCTACCAGGGGTCAGGCTCTGCTTGACCTGCTGTTCTCCAATAGAGAAGGGCTGGTGGGAGACGTGACCGTGGGAGGCTGCCTGGGGTGCAGCGACCATGAGATGCTGAAGTTTTCAATATGCAGGGAGATAGGGAGGAGCACCAACACAACCTTCACCTTGGACTTCCAGAGGGCAAACTTCAGCCTGTTTAAGAAACTTATTTGCAAAGTTCCCTGGGTATCAGTCCTCAAGAACCGAGGGGTCCAGGATGGTTGGAGCTATTTCAAACAGGAGCTCTTGAAGGCACAGGAACTGGCGGTTCCCATCTGCCGAAAGATGAGCCGTCGGGGAAGTCGACCGGCCTGAATGAGCAAGCAGCTCCTTGAGGAACTAAGGGAAAAAAGAGGCTATATCACCTTTGGAAGGAGGGGAAGGCTTCTCATGATGTGTTTAAGGAAGTTGTTAGATTATGTAGGAGGAAAATTAGAGAGGCAAAGGCCTGGTTGGAACTGAAGTTGGCCACCTCTGTGAAAGACAATAACAAGCATTTTTACAAATATATTAAGGCTAAAAAGAGGGACAAGAAGAACCTGCACTCCTTATTGGACCTGGAGGGGAACACTGTAACTGAAGATGAGGAAAAAGCTGAGGTCCTGAATACCTTCTTTGCCTCAATTTTCAACAGCAAGGCAGGAGGAGTTCAGGAAAAGTGGCCTCCTGAGCTGGGTGATGGGGTCATGGAGCAGAGTATTGCCCCATGAGGAATTAGTGTGGGACCTGCTGAGCCACTTGGACACTCACAAGTCCATAGGACCGGATGGGATCCATCCTAGGGTGCTGAGAGAGCTGGCAGATGAGCTGGCCAAGCTGCTCTCCGTCATTTTCCACCAGTCCTGGCTCACTGGAGAGGTCCCAAATGACTGGAAACTGGCCAATGTGATCCCCATCCACAAGAAAGGTTGGATGGAGGAACCTGGAAACTCCAGGCCTGTCAGCCTGACCTCACCTTTGTTCCTCACCCAGATAACAGCTGCCCTGGGAGGGGATGGTGGAAAGACCCTCTGGAATGTCCAACAAAAAGATAAGATTGCTGTGAACGACCTGCCTGATGGCTCAGCTCTGCCCACTGATAGCATACCTGGCATTCACTGCACATTAATGGGACTATGATGTGGAGCAAGGGGAGCTGCGATTAACTGAAAAAAAAAAAAAGAAAAAAGACACAGAGCCTTAGCAGTTCAGAGACAGAGAGAAAAAGACAGAGAGAAAAAAACATCACCATGGACATCCAGCCTGGAAGCAGTCCAGGAACCCTCTCTCTGCCACCACCAGCAAAGCTGTACCCTTAGTATTGACTGCTATAAGAAGAAAAGAACTCATAGAGAAAAGACATCTTTACTGAAGGCATCACATGCTGGAGTCTGCTCAGATAAGAACTTGGACTTTGGGATCTCTACCTCCCCTCCTCCAGCGAAGACAGCACAAGCCAACAAGGATGACATTTCATCCAAGCCAAAGTGGCAGCACCCTTCCTCGGACAAAAATCATTGTGGGGCTGGTAATATGATTCCTTTCCTGCTTTCTCTCTTTCTCCATTTTCTTACCTCTCTCCCTCTCTCTTATTCTGTTTTGTTGTGGTGGAGTAGGAAGGTTCCCCCCACACACAGAAGAATTCCACAGCTAACTCAGCCGGAGAAGCAGATGAAAGCTGTATTTTACAAGCAGATATGGAATGCAATGAATATGTACAAAAATATACAATATTTACAATATATACAGAAATATACAGCAATGTATGTAATACAGGAAACCTTTCCCCAACCCCCCTGCGGCCAGGGGGTTTGGCCTGCCGCTCCCTTCTCCCTCCCTACCTCCCCTTTTTCCCAAAAGGGTTAGAGAGAGAGAGAAAGGAAGGTAATTAAAAGGGGAAAACTTTGTTAAAGCTCAAAGCGAATGCAAAAAAGTTAGTTTTCTTATCTGGTTAGAAGGAATCGTAGAGAGAAACGAGCCAGCTCACAGCACAGGGGGAAGAAGAAAACGACTGACTGACTGACTCCCCGACTGAAAGACTAAACAAAAAAAACTACAACCGGGTCCCACCAATGAAATTGAATTAGCATATCATTGTTTTCATTCTAATATCAAAACATTCGCCCAGAGTGTTCAGAAAGTGTCCCTTTCTTAAAGGCACAGCCTAAACCGGTCACAATCCACCCCTGCTAAACAATTTCATTGGCTGTTCATACTGTCCATCCAATCTAAAACAATATCCACAGTTTGTAAGTAAAGTTCATAGTCCATTCCGGCTATCCTCAGGTGTAGATGATTCAGAAGTCCAAGAAAGAAGAAAAATGGAAAACAGTTTGTCTCTTCGCAGACGAAGCGAAGAAAAGGGAAAACAGGGAAACAGGGAAACAGGGACTCTCAGTTGACTCAGGGCTCTCAGGGCTCTCAGGGTTCGTGCACTGTAGATTTCTCAGGGATTCTTCCTTTGGGCGCGATGTAGCTGTACAACACTCTGAAATTAAACTCTTTCAGCTAAAGTCAAATTTCTTTGTGGAATACACTGAATTTCACCATTCTCTTGCATTACCCAATAAGTGTGACCTGGACCTTCAGCTGAAACCACCCCTCGGACAGGTTTAGCCTCTCCTGAGGGAGAAAATACCCAAACAGTTTTACCTAACAGATTCTTTTCTTTAACAACAGGAACTCTATCACCTTCTACTTTCTGTAGCAGATCTGAGTGTGCCGGTCCAGCTCGGTTCACTGAACCTCTACTATTTACCAGCCAGGTTGCTTGTGCTAAATGCTTTTCCCAGTTTTGTAAAGATCCACCCCCCATGGCTTTAAGAGTGGTCTTCAACAAACCGTTGTAGCGTTCAATCTTCCCTGCAGCTGGTGCATAGTAGGGAATGTGGAATATCCACTCGATGCCGTGCTCTTTGGCCCAGCTCTTTACAAGGTTGTTTTTGAAATGAGTTCCGTTGTCTGACTCAATCCTCTCTGGAGTTCCGTGTCTCCACAGGATTTGTCTCTCCAGACCAAGAATGGTGTTGCGCGCAGTTGCATGTGGCACTGGATAAGTTTCCAACCATCCAGTGTTCGCCTCTACCATAGTAAGCACATATTGCTTACCAGAACGAGAACGTGGTAGAGTGATGTAGTCAACTTGCCAAGCTTCACCATACTTGTACTTGGACCATCTGTCACCATACCATAAGGGCTTAAGTCGTTTTGCCTGCTTAATAGCAGCGCAAATGTCACAGTCATGGATGACTTGTGTGATAGCATCCATGGAAATGTCTATGGATCTGTCACGTGCCCACTGGTAGGTTGCATCTCTGCCTTGATGTCCTGACGAATCGTGAGCCCACCGAGCTAAGAATATCTCACCTCGGTGTTTCCAGTCGAGATCAAGATCAGAGTCCATGTCTACTGGAGAAACTCTTGCAGCTAGATCTGCTTGATGGTTGTGTTGCTGTTCCTCAGTAGCTTTGCTCTTAGGAATGTGAGCATCAATGTGTCTCACCTTCACTGGAATTCTCTCGATTCGATCAGCAATGTCCTGCCACAGGTCGGCTGCCCAAATGGCCTTTCCTTTCCTCTGCCAACCGCTCTTTTTCCAGTTCTTTAGCCAACCCCACAGAGCATTGGCTACCATCCATGAGTCGGTGTAGAGATAAAGCTATGGCCATCTCTCACGTTCAGCTACGTCGAGAGCTAGCTGGACAGCTTTTACCTCTGCGAACTGACTGGATTCTCCTTCTCCATCCTTTGCTTCTGCAACTCGGCGTGTTGGACTCCACACTGCAGACTTCCACCTTCGCTTGTTCCCGACAAGACGACAGGAACCGTCTGTGAACAAAGCATATTTCTTTTCATCATCAGATAGGTCATTGTAAGGAGGAGCTTCCTCAGCACGAGTCACTGTCTCCTCTGGAGGTTTAGTACAGTTGGTACCTTCAGGCCAACTTGAGATCACCTCCACCAGACCAGGTCTTTCAAGATTTCCCATTCGAGCTCTCTGTGTTATCAGAGCCATCCACTTAGACCAGGTGGAATCTGTTGCATGATGTGGTGTGGAACCTTTGCCTTTGAACATCCAATTCAAAACTGGTAATCTGGGAGCTAAGAGAAGTTGTGATTCAGTTCCAATTACTTCAGAAGCTGCTTTTACTCCTTCATAGGCAGCTAGAATCTCTTTCTCTGTTGGAGTATAATTAGCCTCTGAACCTCTGTAACCTCGACTCCAGAAACCAAGAGGTCGTCCACGTGTCTCACCTGGAGCTCTTTGCCACAAGCACCAGGTTGGACCATTGTCACTTGCAGCCGTGTACAAAATGTTCTTAATGTCTGGACCATCTCGGACAGGTCCCAGACCCATTGCTTGAACTACCTCTTGCTTTATCTGGTCAAAGGCTGCTTGTTGTTCAGGTCCCCAGTGGAAATGGTTTCTCTTTCGAGTCACATCATACAGAGGTTTCACAATCTGACTGTAACCAGGAATGTGCAGTCTCCAAAATCCCACTATCCCCAAGAAACGTAGAGTTTCTTGCTTGTTCATGGGATTTGCCATGGTAGAGACTCTGTTTACCACATCCACTGGAATGTGTCGGCGTCCATCCTGCCACCGCACTCCCAGAAACTGGATCTCCCTGGTAGGTCCTTTCACCTTGTCTCGCTTGATGGCAAAACCTGCATTCAGAAGAATGTCAATGATTTTGTTACCTTTCTCGAAGACTTCCTCAGCAGTTTTACCCCAGACAATGATGTCATCGATGAACTGGATGTGTTCTGGAGCACCACCTTCCTCCAGAGCATCGTGGATCACTGCATGACAGATGCTTGAGCTGTGGATCCAGCCCATGGGCAACCTGTTGAAAGTGTACTGGATTCCTCTCCAGGTGAAAGCAAACTGAGGCCTGCATTCCTCTGCTATGGGAATAGAGAAGAAGGCATTAGCAATGTCTATGGTAGCATACCATTTGGCCTCTTTGGATTCCAGCTCATACTGCAGTTCCATCATGTCTGGTACTGCTGCACTCATAGGTGGAGTTACTTCATTCAGGGCTCGGTAGTCGACTGTCAGACGCCAGTCTCCATTCTGCTTTCGCACAGGCCACACTGGACTGTTGAAAGGTGAATGAGTTTTGCTGATGACTTTCTGACTCTCCAACTGACGAATCAGATTCTGAATGGGCAACAAAGAGTCACGGTTGGTTCTGTATTGTCTGTGATGCACAGTCTGAGAAGCAACTGGCAATTTAATGTCCTGAATCTTGTGTTGTCCCACAACTGCAGATTCATCAGAAAGCTCAGGTCTAACAGACAGCTTCAGCTTTTGTCCATCAGTTTCTACAGATGCTACTCCAAAAGCCCATTTGTAACCTCTAGGGTCTTTGAAACGCCCTTCTCTCAGAAAATCAATTCCCAGAATACAAGGTGCGTCAGGTCCAGTCACAACTGTATGCTTTCTCCACTGTTTACCAGTTAAACTTATATCAACCTCCACCTTAGTTAACTCTTGAGATCCACCAGTGACTCCCAGAATAGTTATAGCTTCTGATCCCTGATAATTTGATGGCATTATGGTGCACTGAGCTCCTGTGTCAACCAAGGCCCTGTACTTCTGAAATTGTGAAGTGCCAGGCCACTGGATGTACACATCCCAATAGATTCTGTTATCTCTGTTACCCCTCTCATCCCCCTGGCGGGAGGCAGGGCACCCCTAGTTATGGGGAACATGCCCACATGTGCAATGAGCACATGGTGCAGTGTTAGAACTGGAGCCACTGTTGGAGCTATTAGAGTTGTCCTGGGGAACTGTAGAAGTAACAGCTACCCTTCTGGTATTGCTACCTCGGGTTCTGCCACTTTGCAGTTCCCTCAGTCTCCTGAAAAGATTAGCAGTTGGTTGACCATCCCATCTGTTCATGTTCTCACCAAACTGATCACGCAGAGTTATCCAGATACTCGCACGTGATTGCCTTGGTGGTCTGTTTTGGTTGGATCTGTTTTGGAATGACCTGTTTTGGAATGACCTGTTTTGGAATGACATCCTTGGAGGACGTCTATTCCTCACAGAGGAAACCTGTATCCATCTGGAGGAAGAATTGGAATTATCTCTTTGTGCCAATTGGGAGATGGTATTTTTAAATTCATCCTTCAGCTCTTTCATGCAATTCTTCATTTCACCAGACAGAGTTTCAATGGCTGAAACCAGAGAAACACGTGTCATGCTATCCTCCAATTGTCTCATCTGATCAGTGAATTGGCCAACCGTAGGAGAAGCACCACCATAATTTCTTGCCACAATTCTGCTTGCCAGAATATTTGCATAATTAGGAGGAGCAAGTTTGATGAGCTTCTTAGCAAGACCAGTTCCTACAGGAATTTCATCAGGATTCAGAGTCTCATGGCCACCATAGAGTACCTCTCTAACAGCAAATTCTCTCAGACGCTTGATTCCCTCATCTATGGTAGTCCAGGGTTTAGCATTCCATGGAAGATCATCTCGGGAAGGATATCTCATGAGAGTTGCCATTAAAAGGCGTATCCACAGAGTAACCTTACCGAGAGTCCTGCCTAGATGTCTATCTATTCCATTATCCTTTGAGAGAGTTCCTAGTTGGGCTGCTGACTTGTCTCCAACTACCAGAGCTGGAGCACCTGTATCATAGCATCTACCAAGCCAAGCTAGGATTGGCTCCTTATCTGCTCTGATGTAATCTTTACGCACATTCCTCAATTCTTCCCTGGGTGACGAACAGCTTTCAATGTCATCTGACTCCTCCTCCTCTGCCTCATCTTCCTGAAGTTCTTGTCCCAATAATCTTACTGTCACTCTCCTAAGAATCTGCTTAAGGTCAGGAGTACCACCTTTGGTTGTTCTGCTATCAGCAATTTGCCCTGCATCTCCATCCAGTGATGATCTCAATAACTCAGCTATATCTTTAAGACAAACCTTTTCCTCCATCTCAGCAGGGTCTCTTTGAGCAGAAGTTCCCTCACCAGGATCCTGCTGCTCTTCCCCATCAGCATCTGGATCAGCTTTGCCCTTTTTTCCTCTCGTACTTAAAACAGCTACCTGCTTAACTGGAGCTGTGTTTGGATTTACAGCTGGCTTAATAGAAGCTGACAGGTTTTGAGACGAATCAGCTGCTGTGGAGGACACTTCCGGTCCTGCCGAAGAAGAAGGAGGAAATGGATTTGCCTTATTAATGGCTGCCGAGGGCGTGGAAGCCATGTTAGGAGCTGCCGCTGCCGCTGGCTGATTGCCAGAGCCACCAACAGCACCGTTCAGAGCAGCCTTTCCGATGGACTTTTTAGCCTTGTCGTTAACTGATACAGATTCTGCATTTTCCTCATCACTAGACACCTCTGGGGTAGAGTTAGAGCTGCGCTTTCTGCGTTTCGATCTACGCTTAATTACAAAGCAGGCTTTCGACACTCTATATATCTTCCTCTCTCGGTACAGCGTATATAACAAGAACACATTACTTATCACCAACAGCAGGATTGCACATATCAAATAAATCACCTTTGGATCCCAGCCATCACTTAAAACAACCCTTTCGCCGACCGGGATCTTAAACTCCTTTATCTCTATGGGCAGAGTGCTGGAGGTCACATTCCCGTATCTGTTAAGCCAGAAGAATCCCAGGCACCGGTCGTAAAGAAGCTGAATCTTATACTTAAACCATAAATACAATCTATACATCAAGTATCTGCCTAAGCGATCGAAAATCATTCCCAGAACATGCTTATAGATAAGGACCCCAAAAATTGAAAAGAACAGACGCTCCAAAAGCCAAAACACTTTCATGTTTGCAACTCCGACTTGAGCAGGCAATAAATCAAGCAACCTTTTAGCCCAGCTTCTGGACAGCAATTATCCACAAGCCCCACGTTGGACGCCAATTAAAAATATGTGGTGGAGTAGGAAGGTTCCCCCACACACACAAAAGAATTCCACAGCTAACTCAGCCGGAGAAGCAGATGAAAGCTGTATTTTACAAGCAGATATGGAATGCAATGAATATGTACAAAAATATACAATATTTACAATATATACAGAAATATACAGCAATGTATGTAATACAGGAAACCTTTCCCCAACCCCCCCTGCGGCCAGGGGGTTCGGCCTGCCCCTCCCTTCTCCCTCCCTACCTCCCCTTTTTCCCAAAAGGGTTAGAGAGAGAGAGAAAGGAAGGTAATTAAAAGGGGAAAACTTTGTTAAAGCTCAAAGCAAATGCAAAAAAGTTAGTTTTCTTATCTGGTTAGAGAGGAATCGTAGAGAGAAACGAGCCAGCTCACAGCACAGGGGGAAGAAGAAGACGACTGCCTGACTGACTCCCCCCGACTGAAAGACTAAACAAAAAAAAACTGCAACTGGGTCCCGCCAATGAAATTGAATTAGCATATCATTGTTTTCATTCTAATATCAAAATATTCGCCCAGAGTGTTCAGAAAGTGTCTCTTTCTTAAAGGCACAGCCTAAACCGGTCACAATAAGCCAGGGTCACCCAGGGCAGGTCACACAGGAACACACCCAGGTGGGTTTTGAACATCGCCAGAGAAGGAGACTCCACCACCTCTCTGGGCAGCACCTCCCAAAGATGCTTCAGCACCTTTAAATTAAAGCTGCTCCTCCTCACCTTTAGATGGAACCTCTGATGTTCAGGTCTGTGCCTCTTAACCCTTGTTCTGCCACTGGGCACCACTGCAAAAAGACTGATCCCATCCTCCTGACTCCCATCATTCAAGTATTGATCACAGAGCCACAGAATCTGAGGGGCTGGAAGGGACCTCAAGAGATCATCCAGCCCAACCCCCCTGCCAGATCAGGGGCACCTAGAGCAGGTCACACAGGAACTCATCCAGGCAGGTCTTGAATAGCTCCAGAGAGGGAGACTCCACAACCCCCCTGGGCAGCCTGCTCCTGGGCTCTGTCATCCTCACCGGGACAAAATTCTTCCTCCTGCTTCCATGGCACTTCCTCTGCCTCAGCTTCCAGCACTGCCCCTTGTGCTGACATTGGGCATCCCCCAGCAGAGCCTGGCTCCAGCCTCCGGGCGCTCACCCTGCACATCTTTAGCAACAGCAATGAGGTCATCTCTCAGTCCCCTCCTCTCCAAGCTAAGAGCCCTCAGCTCCCTCAGGCTCTCCTCATGAGGAAGATGTTCCACTGCCTGCAGCATCCTCGTGGCTCTGCGCTGGACTCTCTCAAGCAGCTCACAGTCTCTCTTGAGCTGAGGGTCACAGAACTGGACACAAGATTCCAGATGTGGCCTCAGCAGGGCAGAGCAGAGGGGGAGGAGGACCATCCAGTGGCATCCAGTCCAGTCTAAATGTCTCATTGAGGCTCCATCTGCAATTAAGGAGCAGACACAGATAGTCACAAAGAAGTATTTGTCCCATCCAAAGGCAGATGTCCAAACCAGATGGGATAACCTATGCTCCAGTGATGTTCATCTCCTTTGACCACACAGCATGAAATTAGAGGGCTAATTTCCACATGGTTAAAATTAGGGGTGATAAAAAAAATATCCACTTTGGTCCCCAGTCTGTGCAAACACAAAAATGTAAACCTTGGGGGAAGGAATTAGAGGAAGCTGTGAGCTGCAGAGCTCCTGTGGGACACTTTCCCTGTGGTGGAGAAAAGCATCTCCCAGCAGTTTGACTTTTGTGCTCTCATTCCATCAGCACATTTCAGGTCCATTGAAGGCATTGCATACTGGGAGCTCTGGAAAGAGGTGCAGGTGGTTGCTACCAGGAGAGCAAATAGTCACAGATTCATAGAAGTGTCAGGGCTGGAAGGGACCTCAAGGCTCAGCCAGTTCCAAGCCCCCTGCCAGGGCCAGGGACACCTCACGCTGCAGCAGGTTGCTCACAGCCACATCCAGCCTGGCTGCAAACACCTCCAGGCAGGAGGCTTCCACCACCTCCCTGGGCAGCCTGTGCCAGGCTCTCACCACCCTCATGGGGAACAACTTCTTCCTGAAGCTGTTTTCCCTTGTTGTGTAACTCTCACCTGGCTCCAACCTCCTTTAAGGTAGGTTTAGAGGGTGATGAGGTCTACCCTCCGCTTCCACTTCTGAAGACTCCTCAGCTCCCTGCTACAAGGAGGGGAAAGAGCCTCAGGTTGTGCCAAGGGAGGTTCAAGTTGGATATTAAAAGAAATTCTTTGTCTGAAAGGGGTCTCCAAGCCTGGCACAGGCTGCCCAGGGAGGTGCTTGAATCCCCATCCCTGGAGGGGTTTGAAAGAGGCAGAGCTGTGGAGCTGAGGACCATGGCTTAGCCCCAGCCTTGGCAGAGTTAGAGAATGGTTGTGCTGGATGATCTTAAAGGGCTTTGCCAACCAAAATGATTCCAGGATTCCAGGGTCAGGAGCTCTCCTGCTTTGCTGGCTCAGGACCTGGACCTCTGCATCCACAAGAAACGATGACTCAGGATTTTGGCTCGCACAGGGGGAAGGTTGTGTTGCAGCCAGGGAAAATGATTCAGTGAAGTGAGACACTACCTAATGAAAGACCTAAACAAATGCCTGCTTGTCGATGGGTAATTCCCACAAACCTCCCAGGGCAGAACTCGGCCTCCTGGAATCAATTTTCTGCTGGAATTCGCACGGCAGTGCACAGGCAGGCTGCTCACGGGAGTGCCTGGTGGGCTGTTGGCATCTCAGAGCACTTGCATGCTAACCTGAGGGCTCTTTAATAGGCATCAATCCTTTCCTTGAGAGCAATTGAGTGGATGTAAGGATATGGAGCTGACATTTTCCAGGGGATCTGGCCAGTTGGCTACATTTAGATCATTCCAGTGCTCCCTCTTAGAGTTTATGAGTTGACTTCATGAGAAATAAGATGTATGTAGACTGGTTGGCTTCAAACAAAGCCCCAAGCACAGCATCCATAACTTACTTTATCACAGCTAACTTGTTTCTACACTACCCCCAGTACCAGCCTGGCCAGATGCTGTGGAAGGAGAAGGAGAGGTAGTGAGGGACTGAAATGGAAGCAAAGCTTTCCTCCTCCTCAACTCTCAGAGCAACATCTGCAGTGGTTTAGAGGTAACTCTGAACCTGCCTTTGGTGCTGCAGGACCCTGACAATCTCTTTTGCAGCTGCAGGCAGTAAACAATTTGTCCAGGCTTTGGCTCCAGCCTCTCACCCTGCACTTCCCAGGCTCCTGCAAGAGCCACCAGCAGGATGTGAGAGCAGAGGAAATGTGAGACAGGAAAGGCTGCTTCTGTCCTTGCCTCCACCCACCAGAGCCTCACTACCAGCTTGGACACCATCAGCATTCCACTGCCAGGGACAGGTATTAGAATCACAGAATGGTTTGGGTTGGAAGGGACCTCAAAGATCATCGAGTTGCAACCCCCCTGACATGGGCAGGGGACACCTTTTCCTAGACCAGATTGCTCAAGGCTCCACTCAGCTTGGCTGTGCAGGCTTCCAGGCTTGGGGCAGCTCCTCTGGGCAACCTGTCCCAGGTCCTTCCCACCCTGATGGGGAAGAATTTCTTCCTAATATTTCATCTAAATCCAGCTTCTTCCAGTTTGAAGCCATCACCTTCCATCCTGTCACTTCATGCCTTTGTCAGAAGTCCCTCCCCAGCTCTCCTGTAGCCCCCTTCAAATGCTGGAGGGCTTCAATGAGGTCTCCACAAACCCTTCTCTGCACCAGGCTGAACAACCACAACTCTCTAAGCCTGTCTTCATAGAAGAGATGCTCCAACTCACTGACCGTATATTGTGGCCTCCTCTGGACCCACTCTAGCAGCTCCAAGTCCTTCTTGTGGTGAGGGCTGCAGAACTGGACACAACACTGCAGGGGAGGTCTCACCAAGGTGATGTAGAGGGGCAGAATCCCCTCCCTGTCCTACTGGTCACACTTAGAATCACAGAATTGTCAGGGTTGGAAGGGACCTCAAGGCTCAGCCAGCTCCAACCCGTCTGTCATGGGCAGGGACACCTCACACTGCAGCAGGTTGCTCACAGCCACATCCAGCCTGGCTGCAAACACCTCCAGGCAGGAGGCTTCCACCACCTCCCTGGGCAGCCTGTGCCAGGCTCTCACCACCCTCCTGGGCAACAACTTCTTCCTCACAGCCAATCTCAATCTCCCCACTTCTAGTTTTGCTCCATCCCCACCAGTCCTATCCCTCCCTCACACCCTCCAAAGTCCCTCTCCAGCTTTCTTGGAGCCCCTGCAGATCCTGGAAGGCCACAATGAGGTCTCCTGGGAGCCTTCTCCTCTCCAGCCTGCACAACCCCAACTCCTTCAGTCTGTCCTCAGAGCAGAGCAGCTCCAGCCCTCTGCTCATCCTCGTGGCCCTGCTCTGGACACCTTCCAGCCCCTCCAGATCCTTCCTGGCACAGAGGCTCCAGAACTAGACCCAGAGCTGCAGCTGTGGTCTCAGCAGAGTGGAGCAGAGGGGCAGAATCCCCTCCCTGGCCCTGCTGGCTGTGCTTCTCTTGCTGCAGCCCAGGCTCTGCTTGGCTCTCTGGGCTGCAAGTGCTCCCTGCTGGCTCCTGTTGAGCTTCTCAGCACCCATCCATTCTCCTGCTCTCTATCCATTCTCCAACCCAACCTGGACTCGTGCTTGGGGTTGCCCCAGCCCAGTTGCAGGATTTGGTTCAGGTAATGTTTCTCTGGGGGGGGGGTGGGAAACAAACAAACAAATAAATAAATAGAACCTTCAATTCCTTTCTCATTCCAAACTAAGAACTTCCACATGGAGTTTATCAGTGCAATTAAACAGGCACCATTCCCACCTACAGGGAGAACATTGTCCAGTGAGCTTACTTTTCCAGCTAAGTGTCTTTAAAGTCCAGGATTTGTTGGAAACCTCTTCAGACAGAAATGGCTCCCCCTGAAATAAGGAATCCTGCAGCTGCCTTTCACCACAGCCACCACCCCAGCTCCTTTGTGCTTGCAGAAATTCAATCTGTTAGTGGAAATGAATTAAGTTATGTGAGGTAAGATCCATCTCAATTATCTGCTGTCAGTTGAAAGTTGGGTGTCCAGCCCAGCCTGGTTGTCTAAGTGCTCTCTGCAGTCAATGGAGAAAGATGGGCTCTGCTCCAGGGGATGACTCAGCCTGCTGCTGCTCTGGGACATCTGTTTCAGCATGGGCTGAGACATGGGCTGGACATGAGCCATCAGTGTGCCCAGGTGGCCAAGAAGGCCAAAGGCATCCTGGTCTGCATCAGGAAGAGTGTGGCCAGCAGGAGCAGGGAGGTCATTGTGCCCTGTGCTCAGCACTGCTGAGGCCACACCTCAAGTCCTGTGTCCAGTTTTGGGCTCTTCAATTTAAGAAGGACATTGAGACACTTGAAATGTCCAGAGAAGGGCAACGAGGCTGGGGAGAGGCTTTGAGCACAGCCCTGAGAGGAGAGGCTGAGGGAGCTGGGGTTGTTTAGCCTGAAGAAGAGGAGGCTCAGGGGAGACCTTCTTGCTCTCTCCAACTCCCTGAAGGGAGGTTGTAGCCAGGTGGGGGTTGGTCTCTTCTCCCAGGCACCCAGCACCAGAACAAGAGGACACAGTCTCAAGCTGTGCTAGGGGAGGTTCAGGCTGGATGTTAGGAAGAAGGAGAGATTGGCCATTGGGATGTGCTGCCCAGGGAGGTGGTGGAGTCACCATCCCTGGAGGTGTTTAAGAAGAGCCTGGATGAGGCCCTTGGAGCCATGGTTGAGTTGATCAGATGGTGCTGGGTGATAGGTTGGACTGGATGATCTCTGAGGTATTTTCCAACCTGGTCTATTCTATTCTATTCTATTCTATTCTATTCTATTCTATTCTATTCTATTCTATTCTATTCTATTCCATTCCATTCCATTCCATTCCATTCTTCCATTCCATTCCATTCCATTCCATTCCATTCCATTCCATTCCAATCTTTTGGATGTGGATCTGCCTTCTCACTGCAGGCAGAACCTGTGTGCAGGGCTTGGAGATCCCCCTGAGGTTGAAAACTGACTCAATGGGAGCAGGCAAACTGCTGCCTTAGGTCAAAGCTCAGACAGCTGGGCAGAGGAATCCTTCTGACCACCACAGACTGTGTCTATAATCCAGAGTGGACACCAAAAACCTGATGTAAATGATGCCATCAGGTATGTCTCCATGAGTGGACACAGCTGGCTCCAGGTCTGCTGGCTTCCTCCCAGAAGGCAGACAGGAGGTGCTCACACTTCCCCATCTCTTAGGTATTCAGAGTTTTCTTTTCAGATTCTGGAGGATGAAAGCCTTAAAGGCCAATGGAATCCTTCTCTGGAGGAGAAAGAAGCCTCATGGGTGCCCCCTGTGCGACCTGCTCTAGGTGACCCTGCCCTGACAGCAGGGGTGGGAATTGATGATCTCCAGAGGTCCCTTCCAACCCCTAATGTTCTGTCATTCTGTGATATCACATTTGCTGAAAGCTAGATAACTTTCCCAGCTTTTAGCTACAAAAAGGGGGAAAAACCCACCAGGCACCAGTACAGACTAGGGGTGGACTTGCTGGGAAGCTGTTCAGTGGAGAAAGAGCTTGGAGTGCTGGTGGGCAGCAAGGTCTGCATGGGCCAGCAATGTGCCCTGGGGGCCAAGAGAGCCAATGGGGTCGTGGAGCACAGCAAAAGAAGTGTGGCCAGCAGGGCTGGGGAGGCTCTTCTCCCCCTCTGCTCTGCCCTGCTGAGACCTCACCTGCAATCCTGTGTCCAGATTGGGGCTCCCAGTTCAATAGAGACAGAGACCTGCTGGAGAGAGGCCAGTGGAGACCTATGAGGATGAGGAAGGAACTTGAACATCTCTCCTGTGACAAAAAAGATTGAGAGCCCCGGGGCTGTTCATCCTGGAGAAGACAAGGTTGAGAGGGGATCTGATCAATGCCTGTAAATATCTGAGGGGTGGGGGTCAGGGTGAAGGTGCCAGGCTCTTTTCAGTGGTGCCCAGTGAACAGCAGGTACAAGCTGGAACCCAGGAGGTCCCACCTCAACACAAGGAGACACTTCTCTATGGTGTGGGTGCTGGAGGCCTGGAGCAGGCTGCCCAGAGAGGTTGTGGAGTCTCCATCTCTGGAGACTTTCCAATCCCACCTGGATGTGTTCCTGAGTGACCTGCCCTGGGTCATCCTGCTCTAGCAGCAGGGTTGGACTAGAAGACCTCTGGAGGTGCCTTCCAACCCATAACATTCTGTGGTTCTGTGACTATGGTTCCATGGTTTTATTCCATGCAGAGCACAGTGGGTTAACTGGCCCTTTCCCAGACCTACGATGTACCTCTTAACGGTTCACACACTCTCACAAGCTGGCTGAATGCCAACTTCTGCTCCTGCAGGTCATCAGACAGAGATGATTAATATCACTGGGAACCTTTACATCATGCTGAAAAAGAAGCAGTCAGAGCTGTGAAGGTTCTCCTGCCTTTCAAAAGGCAAGCAGGACCTGGAGACATCAGACAAGGTCTGCAGCAGTGATCTATTCTTCCCCTGGTGGCATTCTGAGCTCTGCAAGGAGCAACCCCAGGGAGATGCCAGGCACATGAAGGGACTGTTTGACAGCTGTGTCTCCCTCCATACCAAGCCACCATTTCTTTTCCCCATGAAGGAGTCCTTCACCTCATTTTTTCAGGTGTTTTAGCTTAAATGTCATGCACTCTATCACCTTTGTAGCTTCTAGAAGCTTCATCTGGCGTGCTTGGGCAAGATCTCAGGCCAACACATAAATTTCAGCACTTGCACATTTTTATCTGCTGTCAGAAGTGATTACTCTGAGTGAACACAGCACAAGCCCAGCACACTTTCTCACTGCCCCAAGAGTTTCAGCTCAAGCCATTTGCATCCCCAAGAGCAGCTACAGGGCACTGCTGCTGCCTTTGCTAGCAGCAATTTGTGAGGAGGAGCTATTGCACTTCTGGATCTGACACAGGACCTATACTCAGAGTGTAGAGTCCCAGAACCAGAGAAGCATTTGGGTTGGAAAAGACCTTGAAGCTCATCCAGGCCAACCATTCCCTAACCCTACCAACTCAGGGGCTAAGCCATGGCCCTCAGCACCACATCTCTGCCTCTTTCAAACATCCCTCCAGGGATGAGGATTCAGCCACATGCCAGGGCAGCCTGTGCCAGGCTCTGAGAAGCCTTTCAGTGAAGAAGTTTCTTCTCATACCCAGCCTAACCCTCGTCTGGTGTAACTTGTGGCCATTCCTTCTTGCCTTATCCCTTATTATTAAGGAGAAAAGACCAGCCCCCACCTGGCTCCAACCTCCTTTCAGGGACTTGTAAAGAGTGAGAAGGTCTTCCCTCACCCTCCCATCCCCTCGAGGTGTAGAGACCTCCTGGTTCTCTGCAAACCCCTGAAAAGAAGTTGAAGCCAGATGGGTCTTGGTCTGAATCTCGCCACTTCTAGTTTTGCTCCATCCCCCCAGTCCTATCCCTCCCTGACACCCTCACAAGTCCCTCCCCAGCTTTCTTGGAGCCCCGTGCAGATCCTGGAAGGCCACAATGAGGTCTCCTTGGATCCTTTTCTTCTCCAGACTGCCCAAGCCCAAGTCCCTCAGTCTGTCCTCGGAGCAGAGCAGCTCCAGCCCTCTGCTGACGGCCGTGGCCCTCCTCTGGGCATGTTCCAGCACGTCTATGTAGGATTTTATTTTGCTCTGAATTTTCCATTCCCATTTTCTGCCTGCATGCAGCATAATTAGGGTTGAAAGCCCCAATTACACCCAAGTGAAAGGCTGCTTATTAATTGACAATGGACCTCAGCTAAGCAGCAACAAAAGAAGGGCTTTTGTTTGGCAACCTTTGTTTAAAAGGTCCTTTTGAAAGCTCTGGGTGAATGCCATGAATAGAGGTTGGACAAACCTTTAATCCTCTTCAGGTCACCTATGTGCTAAAGTGAATAATAGTGTGAGGTCTTTTTCACCTTTTGAGATCTTTTCAGCCCCTAACCTAACTGGAAAGGAGATAAAGAAAAGAACCAAGGGAGCTTGAAAAACCTCCAGCCTGTACACTCGGGGCTTATTCATCCTGCTGCTGCAACCCCCAGCGACACACCACACGTTGCAGGGCTGGATAAACACCCGATATTTCGAATCCCAGCCTTCGGTTTGCTCCATCCCTGCCACGTATTTCCCTTTTTGTTCACTTCAGATGCGTTCACATCTGTTCACATCTGTTCACATCTCACAGCATCATGTTGTGGTGGATTTGGGGGCTCTTTTTGGGCCACGCTCCTGCAGTATTTTGAGCATCAGTGTGAAAAATCTTTGCCACAGTCCCTTTTTTCCTGTTCAACACCAGGCTGCAGACCATAATTAGGCCTTGGGGGCTTGGGGATCTTGGACTGAAGCTTAAAGAAAGGCAGGCAGTTTGTGAGGACTCTCCTCCCTCCATCTTCCACCACTTGGTGTGGAGATTTCGTTCACCCACATGGGGGCTCGGAGATTTTGGACTAAAGCTTAAGGCAATGCAGTCACTTTGTGAGGCCTCTTCTCCCTCCATCTTCCTCCACTTGGTGTGGAGATTTTCTTCACTCACACATGGCTTCACAAGCTTGGAAATAGAAAACATCAATGGGACCCTGGGCTGCATTGAGAGGAGTGTGGCCAGCAGAGCCAGGGAGGTTCTCCTCTCCCTCTGCTCTGCCCTGCTGAGACCTCACCTGGAATATTGCATCCAGCTCTGGGCTCCCCAGTTCAGGAGCGACAGGGATCTGCTGGAGAGAGTCCAAGGGAGGGCTGCAAGGTTGCTGGAGGGGACTGGAGCACTGCCTGGGGAGGAGAGGCTGAGAGCCCTGGGGCTGTTCAGTCTGGAGAGAAGACTGAGAGGGACCTGATCAATGTCTATCAATAGCTGAGGGCTGGGGGTCAGGAGGGAGGGGACAGGCTCTGCTCACTTGCTCCCTGTGGTAGGATGAGGGGCAATGGATAGAAACTGCAGCACAGGAGGTTCCACCTCAACATGAGGAGGAACTTCTGCCCTGTGAGGCTCCCAGAGCCCTGGAGCAGGCTGCCCAGAGAGGTTGTGGATTCTCCTGCTCTGGAGCCTTTCCAGCCCCATCTGGCTGTGTTCCTGTGTGGCCTGTGCCGGATTCTCTGCTCCTGCTCTGGCAGGGAGGTTGGACTTAATGATCTTTGGAGGTCCCTCCCAACCCCTAACATCCTGTGAGCCTGTGAAACCACAAGCAGGAGTTGAATTAACACCAACATGTTGCTTCTGATGAACCAGTTTGCTTAATTCGATGATCCAAAGAGAACTGCCTTCTAAGACATGACAGGGCACAGCCTGAAGTCTCTCTTCAGGCAAACCCCTGTAGAGTTACACCAGGGTGTTGGTGAGAGGAAGAGCATCTCAGCCAGGACTCAGATGGCCAGGAGAAAATGTTGAGTTTCAACCCAAACTAAAATGCTTTTTACTTGTTAAACAGAAAGAAAATGGCAGGATCTTTCTTACATCCCTCCCTAGAGGTGAAACTCTTCAAGTATTAGGAAGAAATTCTTGCCAGTGAGGGTCAGGAAGACCCTGGAACAGGTTGCCCAGGGAGGTTGTGGATGCTCCCTCCCTGGAGGTGTTCAAGGAGAGGTTGGATGAGGCCCTGAGCAAGCTGGGCTGGTGGGAGGTGTCCCTGCTCCAAGCTCCAAGCCCCAGCTCCCTCAGCCTGTCCTGGCAGGGAGATGCTCCACTGCCTGCAGCAGCTTTGTGGCTCTGTGCTGGGCTCTTTCAGGCAGTTCCCTGAGGTCCTTCTCGAACCGAGTTGCCCAGAACTGGACACAATATTCCTACTCAAATTTCTCCAGTCCTTCTTGAGATGGCTGCAGCCACCTCCCTGGGCAGGGTGTTCAAAGAAACAAAGCTCTCCTAAAGCACATGTGGAGATTTATTTAGAGCCTGGAATGTTTCTTAATGCAACTAAGGACCCAGGTCACAGTTTGCTGGCAAAGCAGGATGAAAGTTCTGCACCCAACACCTTGACTGACTCAGAAAATTCCCTTTTGCTTCACTTGGCTGGAGAGAACAAAACCCCAACCCAACCCCCCAGGAACTGGACCAACTCATTTACTTTGGGAGAAGTTGTCTGCTTAAATGGACAGCTCAGAGAAGAGACAATTAGAATGAGCTTGGGCTTTTCTCTTTCCTCCCAGCCTCCCTGAGTGTATTTATGGAGCTCAAGAGGGATGCTTTTTGGTCCGGTTAGCCTTAATTGCGTTTTGTTTAGCTGGAGGTTTTAAACAGAAAAGCTCTTTGCAGCATGGCTGAAATTTATGGGTCTCAGGTTTCTCTTAGGACCCACACTCCCTGCTCTCTGTTGGCTCTTCAGACATGAGAACATTTCTTTTTTTTTGGGGGGGTGGTGGGCTGCATTTTGAACCTACAAATGGGAAAGCTGACCTTGCAACTGAAGGGAAGAGAAACCCAAACGGTCTCTCCAATCATGACAAAAAAGAAAGGAGGGAAACATTCTGAGGCTAGAGAAGCAGAATCCGAGCTGGAGCAACATTTTCTGTCTCTTTAATTTCATAATTCAGCCTCAGTATGATTCATAAACCCAAGTAATAAAAAGCAGGACAACATCTGCTCCGCACCATGAGAGTTAGGAGGGGGTTTGGGACCTTCAAGAAGTTGTTGTGCAGCCGTACATGGGAACATTCTACACTGGGGAAGGGCTGCTTGGAAGGGCTTCTAGTGACAGGGTGAGGGGCAGTGATTGGAGAGAGGAGCAGGGGAGGTTTAGGTTGGACACACAAAGGTTATCCAAGAACTGGAACACCTCTGCTACGAGATTAGGCTGAGGGAGCTGGGGATGTTCAGCCTGGAGATGGCTCCAGGGGGACCTCAGAGCTGCCTGCCAGGACCTGAAGGGATCCTGCAGGAAGGCTGCAGAGAGACTTTTGCTGAGGGGGTCTGGAGACAGGCCAAGGGGGAATGGTTTGGAGCTGAGGCAGAGCAGGGTTAGAGTGGAGCAGAGGAAGAAATTCTTCAGCACCAGGGTGGTGAGACTCTGGAAAAGGGTCCACAAGCATGGAGGTTGTGGATGCCTCTTTCCTTGGGTCACTCAAGGCCAGGCTGGATGAGGTCTTGAGCAGCTGAGTCTCATTGAGAGGTGTCCCTGTTCATGATGGGGAGGTTGGAGTAGGTGATTCCTGAGGTCCCTTCCAAGCTGAGCCATTCTTTGATTGTGCAAGTTCTTTACAATGAGAGTGGTGAAATACAGAAACAGTTTGCCCAAGGATGTGGTAGAGGCCCCATCCCTGGAGACATTCAAGGTTAGGCTTGATATGGCCCTGGGCAGCCTGATCTGGTTGGAGATGTCCCTGCTGAGTGCAGTGGGGTTGGACAAGATGACCTTTGAGTGTTTCTTGCAACCCAAACCCACCTGTGAGTCTGTGAACACAGAAGAGTGTTTGCAGTGAAAAAAAAAAGAGCAAACAACTTCTGAGGCTTACCTGGTTCTGTTTTACATCCATGGTAAGACTTTTAACAGACAGGATCCATCCCTTTCATTTTGTAATTAGACTGGGGGGGAAAAATGAAGTAATGCAAAGAAGCCCCAGCTCTACATTGATTTTAATCACACTTTCATGTCTCCTATGTAATGAAGCAACTTTTGCACACCTCCCCTGCACCTCCCTCATGGAAAACTCCAACCTTCCTCTGTCTAATTCATAGGATCACAGGATGTCAGGGGCTGGAAGGGACCCAAAGAGATCATTGAGTCCAATCCCTGAGCAGGAGCATACAGTCTAGCTCAGGTCACACAGAAATGCATCCAGATGGGGCTTGAAAGTCTCCAGAGAAGGAGACTCCACAACCTCTCTGGGCAAGCTGCTCCAGGGGTCTGGGATCCTTACAGTAAAAAAATTCCTCCTTGTGCTGAGGTGGAACCTCCTGTGCTGTAGCTTACCTTGTCCTATCCCAGGGAGCAAGTGAGCAGAGCCTGTCCCCTCCCTCCTGACCCCCAGCCCTCAGATATTGATAAACATCGATTAAATCCCCTCTCAATCTTCTCTTTTCCAGACTGAACAGCTCCAGGTCCCTCAGCCTTTCCTCACCAGGCAGTGCTCCAGTGCCCTCATCATCCTTGTAGCCCTGCTCTGGACCCTCTCCAGCAGATCCCTGTCCCTCCTGAACTGGGGAGCCCCAAACTGAACACAGTACTCAAGATGAAGAGGATCACAGCTGTGAGAAGCATGTCCCAACCTGGCACTGGTTGAGTTTTAAACCTTCCCCAGGTGCTCCCAAACCCAATTCCTTCCCAATCCTCACCACTAATTCTTGCTAGGAAGACGACCTCCTGGTAGGGTGATTTATAAGCAGGGATTGCTTAATTCAAGATCAAAGCCAAAGCTTTTTTTTTTTCTTTCCCCCTTTATTCATATCTTGGGAGCTGAAGGATGTAATTGAGTTCAGAGATGGGCTATTAAGTAACTTGCATATTTACCTCGTGCTTAAGGCTGCTTCCTGAGCTCTGGGCTGGCTCTTTTATCCGGGGGAGGTGGGGGGGGGGGGGGGGAGATGAAGTTCAAACAGGAACACTACTGAAAGAGAGCTATAAAGAGGAGAGATTGGGAATCCCTGCATCCTGATTACCCAAGATAAGGAGGTACTTGGGAGTGGAAGCAAAGGTGGTGAGAGCTAAATTAGCTGTCTTTGAGATAAAGAAAAAAAGCAGTTAATTTCCTTCAAGGGAAGAGCCTGGCTGAGCAACTGTCCCTCCTAAAACGTTCCCAGCTCAGGCAGCAGAAGTCTTCGAGGTTTACTGGAGACAATAATTTATGGTTCCGGGGGTAGCCTCTGCACAGGGGGCGGCAGGCAGCGGTATACACAAACACCTCGGGCAGATAAACATCTGCAGAAGAATGCAGCTCCCCCTCGGTAAAGCAGTGGGTGCTGAAACACGGCGGGGAGGGGGAGGGGAGGGAGTAAAAACGATAGGGCAGGAAAAAAAAAGGAAGGAAAAAAAAAAATAGAAAAAATAGAAAGGAAAAACTAGAAAGAAAAAAAAAACATTAAAAAAGAACGGAAAAAATAGAAAAAATAGAGCGAAAAAATAGGAAAAAATTAGAAAGGAAAAAATAGAAAAAATGGAAAGGAAAAATTAGGAAAAATAGGAAGAAAAAATAGAAAGAAAAAAAATATAAAATATAGAAAGGAAAAATAGAAAAAAAATAAAGAAAAAATGGGAAAATAGAAAAAATAGAAAGGGAAAAATAGAAAGAAGAAAACATTTTAAAAGAACGGAAAAAATAGAAAAAAATGGAACGAAAAAATAGGAAAAAAATTAGAAAGGAAAAAATAGAAAAAATGGAAAGGAAAAATTAGGAAAAATAGAAAGAAAAAATAGAAAGGAAAAATATAAAATACAGAAAGGAAAAATAGAAGAAATAGAAAGAAAAATAGAAAGAAAAAATAGGAAGGAAAATTAGAAAAAATAGAAAGGGAAAAATAGAAAGAAAAAAATTGAAAGAAAAAAATAGAAAAATAGAAAAGAAAAAAATAGAAAACATAGAAAGGAAAAATTAAAAAAAAAAACATAAAAAATAGAATGGAAAAACATAGAAAAAATAGAAAGGAAAAATAGGAAAATTAAAAAGAAAAAAAAGAAAGAAAAAATTGAAAGAAAAAAATAGGAAAAATAGAAAGGACAATGGAAAGGAAAAAAACATAAAAAATAGAACAGAAAAAAATAGAAAGGAAAAATAGGAAAAATTCAAAAGGAAAAATAGAAAAAATATAAAAGGAAAAATTAGGAAAAAATATAAAGAAAAAAATAGAAAGTAAAAATATAGAAAATTAGAAAGGAAAAAATATTTAAAAAATAGAAAGAAAAATAGAAAGAAAAAATAGAAAGGAAAAATAGAAAAAATAGAAAGGAAAAAATAGAAAGAAAAAAAATTGAAAGGAAAAAATAGGAAAAATAGAGAGGAAAAAGAAAGGAAAAATAAAAAGAAAAAATAGAAAGGAAAAATAGAAAGAAAAATTAAAAATAGAATGGAAAAAATAGAAAAAATAGAATGAAAAAATAGAAAGGAAAAATAGGAAAAATTAGAAAGGAAAAAATAGAAGAAATAGAACAAAGAGAAAGGAAAAATTAGGAAAAAATGGAAAGAAAAAATATTTAAAATATCAGAAAGGAAAAAAATATAAAATATAGTAAGGAAAAAAAATTTTTTAAAATAGAAAGAAAAATGGAAAGAAAAAATCAAATGGAAAAACTAGAAAGGATAAAATTGAAAAATAAACCAAAAAATGGGAAGGGAGAAATGGAAAGAAAAAATAAGAAAAAATAGAAAGAAATAGAGGGGGAAAGAAAATAATGCATGAATTTTAAAAGATGGCAATATTACATGCAAAAACCCCTCTGATTTTAAACTGGAGCTAAAAGTAAAGGGAAATAAAATTGACTTAATGCATGCAAAAAGAAAAAAACTCTTCTGCTGCTCAAAATTGAAATTCAAATAAAGGAAATAACACACAGGGGAAACAAAAATGATTTTGCTAAGAAGCTAAAAAAAAATAAGGGAAATAATACATGCAAAAAAAAAAAAAAAAAAAAAAACCCCTACTTATTTTACTGTGAAGCTAAAAAGAAAAGGAAAATCAAAGTATTGGAATTTTATATGCCAAAAAATTAAGTCTGCTTTCAGTGCAAAGCTAATTTAAAGATAAGGATTTTACAGTGAAGATAGAGAAAAAGAGGTAAAAAATGAACTAGTGCATGGGGAAAAAGTCTGATTCTACTGTGAAGATGGGAAAAAGGAGGAAAAAAAGAAATAATGCATGCAAGAAATTAAATAATGAATGAAAAGAATAGAATGGAATAGAATTAATAGAATAGAATAGAGTAGAATAGAATAGAATAGAATAGAATAGAATAGAATAGAATAGAATAGAATAGAATAGAATAGAATAGAATAGACCAAGTTGAAAGAGACCTTCAAGATCATCGAGTCCAACCTAGCACCCAACACCATCTAATCAACTAAACCATGGCACCAAGCACCCCATCAAGTCTCCTCCTGAACACCTCCAGTGATGGTGACTCCACCACCTCCCCAGGCAGCACATTCCAGTGGTCAATCACTCTCTCTGTGTAGAACTTCCTCCTAACCTTCAGCCTGAACCTCCTTGGTGCAGCCTGCGACTGTGGCCTCTTGTTCTGGTGCTGGGTGCCTTTGGGAAGAGACCAACCTCTGCCTGGCTACAACCTCCCTTCAGGGAGTTGTAGAGAGCAGTAAGGTCACCCCTCAGTCTCCTCTTCTCCAGGCCAAGCAATGATGAAATGAAATTAAATAATCCATGCCAAAAAAAGTCTGATTTTTCTGTGAAGCTAGAGAACAAAAGAGAAAGAAAGAAAGAATGCAAGAAATGAAACAATCCATGCCAAAAAAGGGGCTGATTTTAGTATGGAGATAGGAAAAAATAAAGGGGGGAAAATGAAATAATGAATGGGGGAAAAAATGATTCATGCAAAATAAAAAAGCTGATTTTAATATGGAGATAGAGAAAATAAAGGGGGAAAAAAACTGAAATAATGAATGGGGGAAAAAAAGAGAGATAAATAATCCATGTGAAATAAAAACACTGAATTTAATGTGGAGATAGAAAAATAAAGGGAAAAAAATTGAATAATGCATGAACCCTCCCCTCTACTCAGCTCTGGTGAGACCCCACCTGGAGTACTGCCTCCAGTTCTGGAGCCCCTATTACAGGAGGGATGTGGACGTGCTGGAGCGTGTCCAGAGCAGGGCCACGAGGATGATCAGAGGGCTGGAGCACCTCTCCTGTGAGGACAGACTGAAGGAGTTGGGGCTGTTCAGGCTGGAGAAGAGAAGGCTCCCAGGTGACCTCATTGTGGCCTTCCAGGATCTGCAAGGGGCTACAGGAAGGCTGGGGAGGGACTGCTCAGGATCTCAGGTAGTGATAGGACTAGGGGGAATGGAATGAAGCTGGAAATAGGGAGATTCAGGCTGAAGGTGAGGAGGAAGGTCTTCCCCATGAGAGTGGTGAAGCCCTGGAATGGATTGTGCAGGGAGGTGGTTGAGGCCCCATCCCTGGAGGTGTTTAAGCCCAGGCTGGACGAGGCTCTGGCCAGCCTGATCTAGTGTGGGGTGTCCCTGGCCATGGCAGGGGGGTTGGAACTAGCTGATGCTTGTGGTCCCTTCCAACCCTGACTGATTCTATGATACTACTATGATACTATGACAAAAAATGCAATAATCCATGCAAGCAAAAAAAGGAGAAGGCTGATTTTGGTGTAGAGAAAGAAAAAAATACAGGAGAAATTAAATAATGATGGAAAAAAAAAATAATCCATGTAAAAAAAAAAAAGGCTGATTTTAATATGGGGAGAGAAAAAAATAAACATTAAATAATGGATGAAAAAAAACCCTAATAATCCATGCCAAGAAAAAAGAAAAAAAGGCTGATTTTAATATGGAGAGAGAAAAATAAAGGAAACAATTAAATAATGAATGAGAAAAATGAAATAATCCATGTAAAAAAAAAAGTATATAAAAAAAAAGGGCTGATTTTAATATGGAGAAAGAAAAATAAAGGAAAAAAATATTAAATAATGAATGAGAAAAATGAAATTATCCATGTAAAAACAATGTATATAAAAAAAAAAAAAAGGCTGGTTTTAATTTGGAGATAGAAAAATAAAGGAAACAATTAAATAATGAATGAGAAAAATGAAATAATTCATGTAAAAAAAAAAAAAAAAAAAAAAAGGTCTTCTTTTTCTGGTAAACTTGAAAACAAAAGAGAAATAAAGAAATAAAGCAGAGGGGGGGGGAAAAAATCCATGTAAAAAAATCTGAGTTTTTTACTGTGAAGCTAGAAAACAAAAGAGGGAAAAAAATGAAATCATGTAAAAAATTAAATAATCTATGGGAAAAAAAAATAGCCTGAATTTAATATGGAGGTAGAGAAAATAAAGGAGAAAAAAAACTGAAATAATGAATGAAAAAAGATGGAATAATCCATGTAACAAAAAAAGGTCTGAAATTTTCTGGTGCACTTGAAAAGAAGAGAGAAAGAAATAAAGCATAGAAAGAAAATGAAATAATCCATGTTAAAAAGTCTGATTTTTCTGCTAAGCTAGAAAACAAAAGAGGGGGAAAAGGGAAATAATGGAAGAAATGAAATAATCCATGCAGAACCAAACCAAACCAAACCAAACCAAACCAAACCAAACCAAAACGGCTGATTTTAAGAGGAGATAGATAAAATAAAGGAAAAACAAGAAATAATGAATGAAAAAAAGAAAAAAGATACAACCCATGTAAAAAAAGGTCTGAGTCTTCTGGCACACTCGAAAGCAAAAGAGGAATAAAGAAATAAAGCATAGGAAAAAAATCAAAGAATCCATCTGGGCCTCTCAGTTTAGGAAGAACATCGAGACACTTGAAGGTGTCCAGAGAAGGGCAACAGGGCTGGGGAGAGGCCTTGAGCACAGCCCTGTGAGGAGAGGCTGAGGGAGCTGGGGTTGCTTAGCCTGGAGAAGAGGAGGCTCAGGGGTGACCTTCTTGCTCTCTCCAACTCCCTGAAGGGAGGTTGTAGCCAGGAAGGGGTTGGTCACTTCTCTCTAGCACCCAGCAGCAGAACAAGAGGACACAGTCTCAAGTTTAGGCTGGAGGTGAGGAGAAAGTTCTTAAATGAGAAAGTCATTAACCATTGGAATGTGCTGCCCAGGGAGGTGGTGGAGTCACCATCCCTGGAGGTGTTCAAGAGGGGACTGGAAGTGGCACATGGTGCCATGGTCTAGTCATGGGGTCTGTGGTGACAGGTTGGACTCGATGATCTTTGAGGTCTCTTCCAACCTTGGTGATACTGTGAGACTGGATTTGTGAGGAGGAGCTATTGCACTTCTGGATCTGATACAAGACCTATACTCAGAGTGTAGAATCCCAGAACCAGAGAAGCATTTGGGTTGGAAAAGACCTTGAAGCTCATCCAGGCCAACCATTCTCTAACCCTACCAACTCTGGGGCTAAGCCATGGCCCTCAGCACCACATCTCTGCCTCTTTCACACACCCCTAGGGATGAGGATTCAGCCACATGCCAGGGCAGCCTGTGCCAGGCTCTGGGAAGCCTTTCAGTGAAGAAGTTTCATCTCATATCCAACCTAACCCTCGTCTGGTGTAACTTGTGGCCATTCCTTCTTGCCTTATCCCTTATTATTAAGGAGAAGAGACCAACCCTCTTCCAACCTCGGTGATACTGTGATAGTGTGACGTAAAACAAGTCTGATTTTTCTGTGAAGCTAGCAAACAAAAGAGGGGGAAAATGAAATAATGCAAGAAAGGAAATAATCCATGCCAAAAAAAAAAATAGGCTGATTGCAATATGGAGAGAGAGAAAATAAAGGAAAACAATTAACTAATGAACAAAAAGTGGTGAAATAATCCATGCAAAAAAAAAAGTCTGATTTTTTTTTTTTTTGTGGTAAACTTGAAAACAAAAGAGAAATAAAGAAATAAGGCAGAGAAAGAAATAAATAAAGCAGAGAAATAAAGAAATGACCCATGCAAAACAGTCTGATTTTTCTGTGAAGCTAGAAAACAAAAGAGGGAAAAATAGAAATTATGCATAGGGAAAAAAATGAAATATTCCATGCAAAAAAGAGGCTGAATATAACTGGGGGGGGGGGGGAGAGGGAGAAAGAAAACAAGACCAAAAATTGAAATAATGCATTAAAGAAAGGAAATAATGCATGCAAAAAAAAGTCTGCTTCTACTGTGGAGCTGAAAATAGCATAAGATGAAAGGAAAAAATAGAAATAATCCATGCAGGCTCCTCATGGAGTGCCCTCAGTGCTGGGGATAAAGATGTGCAGGGCTGGAGCCAGGCTCTGCTCTGGGATGGCCAAGGACAGGGCCAGGGGCACTGGGGCAAGCTGGAGCAGAGGAGGTGCCACAGGAGGCAACAGAAGGGAAAACTTTGTCCCTGTGAGGGTGCTGAGCCCTGGAGCAGCTGCCCAGAGAGGTTGTGGAGTCTCCTGCTCTGGAGCCTTTCCAACCCCACCTGGATGTGTTCTGTGTGACCTTCCCTGGGTGATCCTGCCCTGGCAGGGGCTTGGACTGGATAATCTCTGGAGGTCCCTTCCAGCCCCTAACATTGTGTGACTCTGTGATAGTTTGGCTCACACAGGCATAAACCTGATCCAACTTGAGTTCTATACTTGTGAAACCTTCAGCAGAGTTTTCCACCTACCCACTGGATCCCCAAACTTCTTTTCACCCCTGCAACGATGTGTTATGACCTCAGAATCTATAGCACAAGCGGTGGCCAAGAATGGGATCATGACTCCACATCTTCAGGCTTCGCCAAGAGCCTCTTCCCTTTTCCTTTCTCCCCACTTTCTCCATTTGGATTTTCCTTTCCATTTTCCTGATGGATCAGTGTTTCCATGGCACGTTTCTTAGGAAAAGAAGTGTCACTAGGGGAAATTTACAGGGGAGTGAAGCTTCTTCTGTTTCTCTTTTTCTCTCCGGTGTTTTGTTTTGGTTTGGTTTGGTTTGGTTTGGTTTGGTTTGGTTTGGTTTGGTTTGTTTTGGTTTGGTTTGGTTTGGTTTGGTTTGGTTTGGTTTGGTTTGGTTTGGTTTGGTTTGGTTTGACTTGATTTGGTTTGGTTTGGTTTAGTTTGGTTGTTTTGTTTTGTTCTATTTTGGTTTGATTTGATTTGTTTTGATTTGGTTTGGTTTGATTTGATTTAACTTGGTTTGATTTGGTTTGATTTGGTTTGGTTTGACCTGATTTGGTTTGATTTGGTTGTTTTGTTTTGCTCTATTTTGGTTTGATTTGTTTTGATTTGGTTTGGTTTGATTTGATTTAACTTGGTTTGATTTGGTTTGATTTGGTTTGGTTTGACCTGATTTGGTTTGGTTTGGTTGTTTTGTTCTATTTTGTTTTGATTTGATTTGCTTTGCTTTGGTTTGATTTAACTTGGTTTGATTTGATTTGATTTGATTTGATTTGATTTGATTTGATTTGATTTGGTTTGGTTTGATTTGGTTTGGTTTTATTTGATTTGATTTGTTTTGGTTTGATTTGGTTTGGTTTGTTCTGTTTTGGTTTGGTTTGGTTGGGTTTGCTCTGTTTTGGTTTAATTTGGTTTGATTCGGTTTGGTTTGGTTGTTTTGTTTTGTTCCATTTTGGTTTGATTTGATTTGATTTGGTTTGGTTTGATTTCTTTTGATTAGTTTTGGTTTTATTTGGTTTGGTTTGACTTGATTTGGTGTGGTTGCTTTGTTTTGTTCTATTTTGGTTTGGATTTGGTTTGGTTTTATTTGATTTGGTTTGGTTTGATTTGGTTTGGTTTGTTCTGTTTTGGTTTGGTTTGTTTGGGTTTGCTCTGTTTTGGTTTAATTTGGTTTGATTCGGTTTGGTTTGGTTGTTTTGTTTTGTTCCATTTTGGTTTGATTTGATTTGATTTGGTTTGGTTTGATTTCTTTTGATTAGTTTTGGTTTTATTTGGTTTGGTTTGACTTGATTTGGTGTGGTTGCTTTGTTTTGTTCTATTTTGGTTTGGTTTGATTTGGTTTGGTTTTATTTGATTTGGTTTGGTTTGATTTGGTTTGGTTTGTTCTGTTTTGGTTTGGTTTGTTTGGGTTTGCTCTGTTTTGGTTTAATTTGGTTTGATTCGGTTTGGTTTGGTTGTTTTGTTTTGTTCCATTTTGGTTTGATTTGATTTGGTTTGGTTTGATTTCTTTTGATTAGTTTTGGTTTTATTTGGTTTGGTTTGACTTGATTTGGTGTGGTTGCTTTGTTTTGTTCTATTTTGGTTTGGTTTGATTTGGTTTGGTTTGACTTGATTTGATTTGGTTTGGTTTGACTTGATTTGGTTTGGTTGTTTTGTTCTATTTTGGTTTGGTTTGGTTTGGTTTGATTTGATTTGGTTTGGTTTGATTTGACTTTATTTGATTTGGTTTGGTTTGGCTTGGTTTGGTTTGGTTTGATTTGGTTTGGTTTGTTCTGGTTTTGGTTTGTTCTGTTTTGATTGGGTTTGGTTTGGTTGTTTTGTTCTATTTTGGTTTGGTTCGGTTTGATTGGGTTTGGTTTGATTTGGTTTGTTCTTTTTTGTTTCATTAATTTCTATTTCAATTCATTTTGTCTTGTTTTATTCGCTTTGTTTTGTTTTTTTGATTTGATTTGACTTGGTGATCTCTGAGGTCTTTTCCATCCTTATTGATTCAATGATTCTATGATTCTGTGAGTTGTTTTGCTTTGCTCTGTTTTGATTTGTTTTGTTTTGTTCTGGTTTGTTTTGATTTGGTTTTATTTGTTTTGTTTTGACTTGATGATCTCTGAGGTCTTTTCCAATCTTATTGATTCAATGATTCTATGATTTGGTTTGGTTTGGTTTGCTTTGCTTTGCTTTGTTCTGTTTTGTTTTGCTTTGTTTTCCAGAATTGTTGAGGTTGGAAGAGACCTTTTGACATCCTCAGCTCCAGTTGCTCCCCCAGAGCTCACAATCCCACCACCACCACTGCTCACCACCACATCCACACATCTTTTAGATGTCCCCAGGCACTGGGGACTCCACCACCTCCCTGGGCAGCCTGTGCCAATCCCTGACCACTCTCGCAGCAAAGAACTTGTTCCAACCTAACCCTCCCCAGGTGCAACTTGTGTCTGTTTCATCTTGTCCTGTCACTTGCTGCATGTGAGAAGAGACCAATCCCCACCTGGCTCCAACCTCCTCTCATGGAGCTGTAGAGAGCAATGAGGTCTCCCCTCAGCCTTCTTTACCTCCAGGCTGAACAACCTCAGTTCCCTCAGCTGCCCCTCCCCAGCCCTGTTCTCCAGACTCTTCCCCAGCTTTGTGGACCTTCTCTGGACCTTCTCTAGCACCTCAATATTTTTCTTGCAGTGAGGACCCCAAAGCTAAACCCAGGACTCAAGGTGCCCAGTGCTGAGTACAGAGGGACAATCACTTGGTGCTGTGAAGAGACCTATCATGAAAGGTTGGACTAGACGATCCTTGAGTCCCTTCCAACCCAGGATTCCATGAAGCTCTGTTAAGCTGTCGGTAAACAGTGCTGTAAATGTGTTGTCCTCCAGCCTCCTGTTGTTTTCCTCCTCCCCCCCCCCCCCAAAAAAAAAAAAAAAAAAAGAAACAGCCCCTAAAACAAGTGTGAGAAGTTTAATGAGTTGTACTTTAGTGAGCTGGAGCCATCATCAGGTAAATGCAATCTGCTAATGGTTTCAGATGGGCTGTTAGCACCAGGGCTGAGCACAGAGCCTTCTCTTAGATCCCTGTGATGGTTTACATAAACATTTCAGAGCCTTATCTCGGCTCTTTTCATCTACAAATCAAGATAGGAGCTTGAGTATAATCATCTGGCAGCTGCTGGCAGCTGTTTAGTCTGTGCTGGCATTATTTGAACCGAGTTATTGTCGGTCTCAGGCTTCACCTTAGTCCTCCAGGAATTAGTCTATCACAGAAAGAAAAACAAATGCAGGCAGTCAATATTCTTTGACCACATCTCCAGTGGAGGCTTGAGGTCTCCTCTCAAGGGCTGATTGTTACATCACTTAGGAAAACACCAGGTCTGTCTCCCTGTGGCTGAGGAGCCCGGTGGGGGATGATGGCCTCATTCACAGTTTCTTAAGTAGGCTTCCCCCCCCACCCCCCCAGTTCAGTAGATATGGTTTGGGGTTGGAAAGAAGTTGCAATCCCAGCAATGATCACTGAAAGACAAAGCAGCTTTCCACACTCCCTGGCTGCTGTAGAATCTTACAGTGGTCTGGGTTGGAAGGGCTGCCCAGAGACACGTCCAGCCTGGCCTTAAGAGCATCTAAAGATGGGACCTCCACCACCTCCCTGGGCAACTTTAATGCTCGCAAGAATGAGACTTTCCCCTCTAAATGCTGTCTATAAAGTGTGGATTAATTATTTCATAGAATCATAGAATGCTCTGGGTGGGAAGGCACCTCCAAAGCTCATCCAGTCCAACGCCCCCCTGCAGTCAGCAGGGACATCCTCCACTGGATCGGGTTGCCCAGAGCCCTGTCCAGCCTCACCTTGAATATCTCCAGGGATCTGTACATATGGAAGGCCTCAAATGCAGGTTCTGCAAGTGGAAGAGAGAAGTGAAGTATTGGTGGAGTGAAACTTCTAATCCAGCAAGAGTGAGAAATAAGGGCTGTGAGAAATGCTGCCATGGATTTCAGGGCAGACCAGTAAAGCAAACTCATCCCTCACTGTCCAGAGCATCCCAGCTAAGCAGGAGCTGTCCTGTTATGCTTCCTCTGCTGTGGCTCAGCCCACTGCTGAAACTCAGCCTAGGTTTGCCTCTCCTTACTCTACTCTGAGGAAGAAGCATGGTTAGTGGATCATTTCCTGCTCTGCAGAGTGAAATTTATCTCCAGGGTGGAAATACCTCCATGTTGGTGGTTGGATGTGAGGATCTTAAATAATAGAGTCATAGAATTGTCAGGGCTGGAAGGGACCTCAAGGATCAGCCAGTTCCAACCCCCTGCCATGGCCAGGGACACCTCACACCACAGCAGGTTGCTCACAGCCACATCCAGCCTGGCTGCAAACACCTCCAGGCAGGAGGCTTCCACCACCTCCCTGGGCAGCCTGTGCCAGGCTCTCACCACCCTCATGGGCAACAACTTCATCCAATCTCAATCTCCACACTTCTAGTTTTGTTCCATTCCCCCAGTCCTATCACTCCTGATGTCTTAAAAAGTCCCTCCCCAGCTTTCCTGCAGCCCCCTTCAGATTCTGGAAGGCCACAATGAGGTCTCCTGGGAGCCTTCTCTTCTCCAGACTGCACAACCCCAACTCCCTCAGTCTGTCCTCAGAGCAGAGCAGCTCCAGCCCTCTGCTCACCCTCGTGGCCCTTCTCTGGACACATTCCAGCCCCTCCAGATCCTTCCTGGCACAGAGGCTCCAGAGCTGGACCCAGAGCTGCAGCTGTGGTCTCAGCAGAGTGGAGCAGAGGGGCAGAATCCCCTCCCTGCCCTGCTGGCCACACTTCTCTTGCTGCAGCCCAGGCTCTGCTTGGCTCTCTGGGCTGCAAGTGCTCCCTGCTGGCTCCTGTTGAGCTTCTCCTCCCCCAGCACCCCCAAGGTCCTTTTTTTCAGGGCTGCTCTCCAGCCAGTCCCTGCCCAGCCTGGATCAGTGCAGTGCCCCAGGTGTGGTCTCAGCAGAGTGGAGCAGAGGGGCAGAATCCCCTCCCTGGCCCTGCTGGCCACACTTCTCTTGCTGCAGCCCAGGCTCTGCTTGGCTCTGTGGGCTGCAGGTGCTCCCTGCTGGCTCCTGTTGAGCTTCTCCTCCTCCAGCACCCCCAAGGCCTTTTCTTCAGGGCTGCTCTCCAGCCAGTCCCTGCCCAGCCTGTATCAGTGCTTGGGATTGCCCCGACCCAGCTGCAGGACCTGGCACTTTGTCTTGTTGAGCCTCATGAGGCTGTCATGGGCTCACCTCTGCAGCCTGTCCAGGTCCCTCTGGATGGATCCTTCCCTCCAGTGTCTCTGCTGTACCACACAGCTTGGTGCCATCAGCAAACCTGCTGAGGGTGCACTCAGTGCCACTGTCCATGGCACCAACAAAGATGTTAACCAAGCCTAGTCCCAGAAATGATCCCTGAGGGACTCCACTCATCTCTGCCCTCCACTTGGACATGGACCCATTGACAGCCACCCTTAAAGGTCATTCCCAACCACAAGGATTCTGTTACCTGTCTGAATCTAAAGTAGCCACTGCAGACTCAGGCAAGAAAGCAACAGGCAACCCTGGAGGCTGCTTCACTTCATCTCAGAAGCAGGTGAGACAACTCTTCAGTGTGTTGAGTGTGAAGGTAACTTGAAAGATTGCCACAAGTGGCTTTAGGTAGTTAAAGCTGTGGCAGAAATATTAATTGCTGATGAGCCTCAAACCTCACCACAGCTTCCCAGATTGCACCAGGTTGGAAGGGAGCCTCAAAGGTCATCTTGTCCAACCCCCCTGCAGTCAGCAGGGACACCTCCAAGTAGATCAAGCTGCCCAGGGCCACACTGAGTCTGATCTAACCCCCTGTTCAATTTGCAGTTTTATACTGTCTGGAACCTTAATTTCTGCTGTGGTTTGGTGTCTGTGGTGCCTTTCCTCCTCAGGCTGCCAAGAATATGAAGGTTTCTTGAGTTCCCAACCAGCCAAGGGCTGAGTGATAGGGCAGCTACACAAATAAACAGCCCTGCCTTCAGCCTGCCATGCAATCTCCTGTTTGGAGACACAGCTCTGAATCAGCTTGACCTGTGTCTTCTATTAATAAACTTATCAGCCTGATATCCATTAACTGATTTAGTTGGTATGCAGGACCTCAGCTATGCCACTGGAGGTGGCAGGACTGTGTTAGAGTGAGATAACCACAGAGTCACAGAAACATTCAGGTTGGGAAAGACCCTCAGGATCACCAAGTCCACCCCAGAGCCCTACTCTGCAAGGTTCACCCCTAAACCATAGCCCCAAGCACCACATCCAAACCACCTTTAAGCACAGCCAGGCTTGGGGACTCCACCACCTCCCTGGGCAGCACATTCCAGTCCCTGACCACTCTTGCCATGAAAAAATGTTTCCTGCCGTCCAGTCTAAACCTACCCAGTGGCAGCTTGAGGCCATTCCCTCTTCTTCTATCCCTAATTAGCTGTGAGGAGAGACCAGCAGCAGCCTCTCCACAACCTCCTTTCAGGGAGCTGTAGAGAGCAATGAGGTCTCCCCTCAGCTTCCTCTGTTTCACACTAACCATCCCCAGCTCCTTCAGTTGCTCCTCATCAGATTTCTTCTCCAGGCCCTTCCCAGCTTCCTTGCCCTCCTCTACCCTGGCTAACCCACACCTCTGGGGTGCTCTGAAGCACCAAGTGCAACTAGGTCACTTCAAAAGGCCAAGAAGAACGTTGGGTCGTGAGGTTGTGTGAGCCTGGGCAGCGCATTTAAAGGGGAAAAAATGACTTGAGAGAGCTCTAAAGGAATTTTCAGAGTCGCACCATCTATGTGAAGAGGTTTCTGGGTTGTTTGGGGGCTAGCTGGTGAGCTGGAGTGTCATGCTCGAGGTGGTTTGGTAGTTTTGGAGTTTCTTAGTGGATGGATGGATGGATGGATGGATGGATGGATGGATGGATGAATGAATGCATGGATGGATGGGTGGATGGACACATGGATGGGTAAATGCATGGATGGATGGATGGATGGATGGATGGATGGATGGATGGATGGATGGGTGGATGGACGCATGGATGGGTAAATGCATGGATGGATGGATGGATGGATGGATGGATGGATGGATGGATGAATGCATGGATGGATGGGTGGATGGACACATGGATGGGTAAATGCATGGATGGATGGATGGATGGATGGATGGATGGATGGATGGATGGATGGATGAATGCATGGATGGATGGGTGGATGGACACATGGATGGGTAAATGCATGCATGGATGGATGGATGGATGGATGGACACATGGATGGGTAGATGGATGGATGCAGGGATGGATGGATGGATGGATGGATGGATGGATGGATGGATGGATGGATGCATGGATGGATGAATGCATGGATGGATGGATGGATGGACACATGGATGGGTAGATGGATGGATATAGGGATGGATGGATGGATGAATGCATGGATGGATGGATGGATGGATGGATGAACACATGGATGGGTAGATGGATGAATGCATGGATGGATGGGGATGGATGGGTGGATGGACACATGGATGGGTAGATGTATGGATGGATGGATGGATGGATGGATGGACACATGGATGGGTAGGTGCATGCATGGATGGATGGATAGATGGATGGGTAGATATATGGATAGATGGATGGATAGATGCATGGATGGATGGACGGACACATGGATGGGTGGACGGATGGATGGATGGATACATGGATGGATGGATGGATGGATGGATGGATGGATGGATGGATGGATGGATGGATGGAGTAGGTGATCTTGATGAATGCATGGAGTAGATGATCTTCAGAGATCCCTTCCAGCCTATGCCGTTCTATGACTCAGTGAATGAATGGGGAATAAATCACCCCAAACTTCACTGCTACTGGCTTGGAATCAGAGAATCAGAGTGGTAGGGGCTGGAAGGACTCTCTGAAGAGAAATTTATAATCCTGTGAGTTTTGCTGTCCGAGGAGATGGTAATTAAATGTTGCTCCACGTGCAAATGATGGAAGTCAGATTCCTTGTATGGACTATGGTGGGTTTCTACTTGGGTTTGAAGGTCAAGAGCCATAAGTCAGAGCAACAGAAAGCAGTAGCCACTCTGACCCCAGCCTGCAGCTCTGCATGGGGTTGTTGTGGCCAAAGTGCAGCACCCGGCACTTGGACTTGTTGAATGTCATCCTGCTGGACTCTGCCCATCTGCCCAGCCTGGCAAGGTCCCTCTGCAGAGCTCTCCTACCCTCTAACAGATCAACTCCTGCCCCCAGCTTGCTGTCATCTGCAAACTTACTGCTGATGGACTCAATCCCCTCATCCGGATCATCAATAAAGATACTGAGCAGGCTGGGGCCCAGAGCTGAGTCTTTTGCCCAAAATAAAGGAGTGCATTTTGCAGGATCTCTTTGAACTCTCATTTCTGCCAGTTCCCTCCCATAGTGCTTCCTTTTTTTGTTGTTTGTATTCTTTCATACTGCTTCAGGCAGAGCCTGCAGAAACTCAATGTCACAGAGAAAACCTAACACAGAGCCAGAGACTCTGGCCTCTAGACCTGGGAAGATCAGCCACAAGACCACTTAAACTCCCACTGCAGCAGAAAGCTTACTTCATTTTTTTTGCCTTCTCCCACCCTAATGCAACAGCTGGAGGTCACCTGGACACTGGAACAAGCTCCTGATAGCTTCTGTTCTCTCTACTACAGAATTCCCCATTTGAGTGGTTGCAGAAGTTAATATCAGGTTTCTACAAAATCTAGGATGTAGAGACCCTCTAGGGACTGCTCATGAACCCTTAGATGTCAATCTAGAGTCTAGAGTCCCTCTAGGGACCACTCATTAATCCTTAGATATAAATCTAGAGTCCCTCTAGGGACTACTTACTATATCATTAGGTATAAACCTAGACTCTAGAGTGACTCTAGGACTACTTATTATATCCTTAGATGTCAATCTAGAGTCTAGAGTCCCTCTAGGGACCACTCATTAATCCTTAGATATAAATCTAGAGTCCCTCTAGGGACTACTTACTATATCATTAGGTATAAATCTAGACTCTAGAGTCCCTCTAGGGACTACTTATTATATCCTTAGATGTCAATCTAGAGTCTAGAGTCCCTCTAGGGACCACTCATTATATCCTTAGATGTAAATCTAGAGTCTAGAGTCCCTCTAGGGACTACTTATTATATCCTTAGATATAAATCTAGAGTTCCTCTAGGGACTACTCATTATATCCTTAGGTACAAATCTAGAGACTAGAGTTCCTCTAGGCACTACTCATTAATCCTTAGATACAAATCTAGAGTCTAGAGTCCCTCTAGGACAGGTTATTGTATCCTTAGATATCAATCTAGAGTCTAGAGTCCCTCTAGGGACTGCTCATTAATCCTTAGATATAAATCTAGAGTCCCTCTAGGGACTACTCATTATATCCTTAGGTACAAATCTAGAGACTAGAGTTCCTCTAGACACTACTCATTAATCCTTAGATACAAATCTAGAGTCTAGAGTCTCTCTAGGACAGGTTATTATATCCTTAGATATCAATCTAGAGTCTAGAGTCCCTCTAGGGACTACTCATTTATATACTTAGGTATAAATCCAGAGTCTAGAGTCCCTCTAGGGACTACTCATTTATATACTTAGGTATAAATCCAGAGTCTAGAGTCCCTCTAGGACTACTTTTTATATCCTTAGATATAAATCTGGAGTCTAGAGTCCCTCTAGGGACCACTCATTGTATCCTTAGATATATCTAGAGTCCCTCAAGGACTGCTTACTGTATCCTTAGATATGAACCTAGAGTCTAGAGTCCCTCTAGGGACTACTCATTAATCCTTAGACCTAAAATCTAGAGTCCCCCTCAGGACTGCTGATTAAATCCTTAGTGGAAGTGTGAGGATCCTTGAGCAACTCTGACAAGGGATCCTGGACAGTGGAAGTCAAGGGGAAGAGAAATGATCTGTTCCGAGTGGTTTCATTTATTCTGGAATGCAAGAGCAGAGCCCAAAAGAAAGCTCTGCTGTTCAGCCTGCTGCTCCCCAAGGAAGGGGCAGCAGAAGGATGCCTTCCTGCTGAAGAGGAGGCTGACCCTTTGACCTGAGCTGTTCCCACTCACATCCAGATATAGAAATGTAAGCTACTCAGCGTGAGGCCAGTTAATTTAAATTACCTAACATCCCTTTTCGAGGGCAGCTCCCTGCTGAGGAGCCTTTTCTTTGCTTCTTCTTTTGACCTTCTCCTCCAGAGTCACTTTTCACAGGGCTGAGTCAGACGGGCAGCTGGGGAAGAGGGTGGGCGTTGGGTTTCTGTGGCCTTTGGAGGCTGGTGCAAAAGGTCACCTCAGACTGCATCCTGCTGAACAAGGGCTTGGAGAATTGCTCAGTTACGCTGGATGGCCAGATCCTCAGTCCACCTGCGGAAAACGATGGAGCTGCACCACTGCAGCCACATCACTCCTCCCACAGGCTTACAGCCCAACTGAGAGGCAGCAACCAACATTAGATGATCAATTGCCACCCTCAGGACTGCAATTTCTCTGACTGCTTTTCACCTAAGCCACTAAAGCCCTGCCAACTCCCAGACCTTGTGCTGTTTTTAACCAAAGCTCTCCAAGGTTTTCCCCTTCCCCAACACACACCCGAATGAACCCCATCCCCACCTGAGGGTGGGCCCAAGACCCCCAGGGCTCGTTCTTCCCCCCACTGCTAGGCTAGTCTCAGCTGGCCAGGCCTGAGACCGCCCATGTGTTAGGCAGCACCAAAAATCTGTCTTTTTGGGTCACAGGCTAAAGCAGGACCTTTGGAGCCCAGGTAGCCACATCCCTGCAGCATCACAGTGCACAGATCTTCCTCAGCTCCACTCTAACCCTGCTCTGCCTCAGCTTCAAACCATTCCCCCTTGGCCTGGATCTAGACACCCTCAGCAATGTCTCTCTGCAGCCTTCCTGCAGGATCCCTTCAGGTGCTGGCAGGCAGCTCTGAGGTCCTCCTGGAGCCTTCTCCTCTGCAGGCTGCACAGCCCCAGCTCCCTCAGCCTGTGCTCCCAGCAGAGCTGCTCCAACCCCTGGAGCATCCTTGTGGCCTCCTCTGGGCTCTCTCCAGCAGCTCTGTGTCCTTCTCCTGTTGGGGACACCAGAGCTGGAGGCAGGATTGGAGGTGAGGTCTCAGCAGAGCAGAGTGAAGCTCTCAAGAGAGGGTATAATGGTGGTTGCCCAGGGAGGGGGTGGAAGCCTCATCCTTGGAGGTGTTTGCAGCCAGGCTGGATGTGGCTGTGAGCAACCTGCTGCAGTGTGAGGTGTCCCTGGCCATGGCAGGGGGTTGGAACTGGCTGATCCTTGAGGTCCCTTCCAACCCTGACAATTCTGTGATTCTAAGAGAGAGAGCAGAGTAAAGCTATCACAGCCCTCTACTTACAGACTTAGTAAAGACATGCACTCAGTAGCCAGCTGAAGAAGGAACAACTGCTAAGAGCTCTGGGCCAGTGCACCCAGTTCAAGATCCTGTGCAAGGATGTGGCAGAAAGAAGGGACAGTGGATAACAAGACCGTGAGCTCCAGGCCAGTGTGCTCAGTGTAAGAGAAGTCTGTGCAAGACTCTGCCAGAAAATGCTCTTCATGTCACTTGTAGAGAGCTGAGCCAAAGACCTGGGAAGCAGATAAAGCATCTCTGTTGTTTTGTTTTTCTTACCTCCCCCGCTCATGCTCTCCTATCAGCTGATATCCTATCTCCTGGGCTCGACTCTGTGCTCCTGCTCTGGCAGGGGGGTGGACTCAATGATCTCTGGAGGTCCCTTCCAAGTCCTAACATCCTGTGAGCCTGGGATCCTGTGATATTTATCAGTCCTGATGTGCCTGTCCTCACCCTCCCCCACACACCTCTACTGTATCCCATCTGGATGCTTTCAAAGGCTTCTTGGCACGGCTAACAAGGAAAGGTTGACCCTGGGGCATCCACAGGAGCAGCTGAGGAGCAGTGCCTGCTGGTGATATGGGTTCCATATGAATGATCAGCGTGCTCTGAACCCACCTCCTGCTCAGAAATCTTCTCCCTGAGGAGGGCCCTTTGGTCTCCTGACCATGGGAGGTCTGCCCTGGTTCTGCCCATGGCTTTTGCCCCTTGGGACCGGTCCAGCTGCATCTCCACCACATCACTTGACCCAGACCACTTCTGATGGCCATTTGGCACCCATCTGTTTCCTCAGTTCAAAGTGCTTGAAGTAAGGTGAAAACAGCCCCCAGGGCAATAACCTCTAACCACAGGCAGCCTCCTCTCAGAAGGAATGAGCTGGTTTAATCCTAAATATAGCTCAAGAGGAGAATGAATCAATAGATGGAGAGCATGGATGGGCAGAGGGACTGGCACCCAGGGAGGGGTAAAAACACAAGGAAGGAAATGATTTACCACTGATATTCATACCTGTGCATTTCCCTCTGCTTCAAGAGGTCTCATTTGATCCTTCCCCTCAAATCTGAGCCCCAGCAGTTTGCAGCGAGAGTTATTTATTGAGGTCCACCTGGGGATGGGCAGAAGTAAAAGGATAATTGACTCCAGCATGAACTAAAGAAGTTGGTAGCTGTGGTCAGGGCTTAGAGCAACTCGCACATGCTCTGGGTTTGCTCAGGGGAGGTCCCCTAACACCCACTCAGCAGTGGCTTACACCAGCCTGCTACACCAATTGACATCCTCGCTCTGAGCCTTATGCTGGCTCTGAAGTAGAGCTAAAGTTGAGTTCAAAGCAACCCAGCTGCTTGCAGTGCATGGGGCAGGACTGGCAGGGGAAATAATGATTCCTCTTTGAAGTCCTGCTGCTAGGTGGCTGCTGATTGTCTCACGGTGCTGCAAGCACCAAGGAGCTTTAAGGCAAGCTCTCAGCTGACTGAGCAGAAGGCAACAGGCAGAGGAAAAGTATTTGGCAAGGATGCCAGTGACTTGGATGCAAGCAGTTGGACTTGATGGTCTCAGAGGTCTCTTCCAAACTCCACAGTTCTATGATTCTATAATTCTCTGACTCAATGATTCAATGATTCTGTGATTCTGTGCTTCAATGACTCTGTGATTCAGTGATGCTGTGATTCTATGCCTCAATGATTCTGTGATTCATGCTCCTCGTGAGCTCTTGGAAGGCACCTCAAGGCTCAGCCAGTCTCTAGCCCCCTGCCATGGCCAGGGACACCTCACACTACAGCAGGTTCCTCACAACCACATCCATCCTGGCCTTCAAAACCTCCAGGCAGGAGGCTTCCACCACCTCCCTGGGCAACCTGTGCCAGTCTCTCACCACCCTCCTGGGCAACAACTTCTTCCTAACATCCAACCTCAATCTCCCCATTTCTAGTTTTGTTCCATCCCCCCAGTCCTATCCCTCCCTGACACCCTCAAAAGTCCCTCCCCAGCTTTCCTGGAGCGCCCTGCAGATCCTGGAAGGCCACAATGAGGTCTCCTGGGAGCCTTCTCCTCTCCAGCCTGCACAACCCCAACTCCCTCAGTCTGTCCTCATAGCAGAGCAGCTCCAGCCCTCTGCTCATCCTCGTGGCTCTTCCTGGACACCTTCCATTCTATGATTCTCTGATTCAGTGATTCTATGAATCTGTGTTTCTATGAGTCTCTGATTCTCTGGTTCCATGATTGTAGAGCCCAGGTGTTTAGAAAGCCAAAGAGCTGCAGTTCCAATTGATTCCTACAAATCAGTTTCCAACAAACCTCTCAGGCAGAGCTGGATCATGTACCATGGTGACTGTCACCCTGCTCTGGTCAGAGCTCACCTGGAGCACTGTGCCCAGCTCCAGAGTTCTCAACACAAGAAGGACACAGACCTGCTGGAGAGGCTCCAGAGGAGGGACACAAAGACGATCAGAGGGCTGAAGCACCTCTATTACCAGGGCAGGTTGAGAGAGTTGGAGTTGTTCTCCCTGGAGAAGAGAAGGCTCCAGGGAGACCTAATAGCTGCATTTTAGTATCTGAAGGGGACTTTCAGGCAGGCTGGGGAGAGGCTGATCAGAAGGTCTTGTAGTGATGAGAGGCAATGGTTTGAAGCTGGAGCAGGGCAGAGGTGGGTTGGACATCAGGAGGAAGTTCTGCACGGTGAGGGTGGGGAGACCCTGGGACAGGTTGCCCAGGGAGGTGGCTGAGGCCCCATCCCTGGAGACTTTCAGATCAGACTTGATGTGTCCCTGGGCATCCTGGTCTGGTTGGAGGTGTCCTTGCTGAGTGCAGGGGGGTTGGACAAGATGACCTTGGAGCATCCCTTTTAACTCAGTTCCATCTGTGAGTCACAGAAGCACTAAGGCTAGAGAAGATCAGATAATTGGCATGACAAACAGCAGAATGCTTTGGTGAATCCATTTCTCATTAAGCAGAGCAGAAACCACTTGAGGTTTGGGTTTCACAGACCACAGAGTTCTTCATGTGGTTTGTGCATCTGCATATTCCTCATGTCCTGCAATGATTTATTTCAAAGGGTATGGATTGTACAGGCAACAGGCACAGGGTCACAGATTGAGCTGGGTTGGAAGGGACCCTCCAAGGTCATCTTGTCCAAGCCCCCTGAAGGCAGCAGGGCCACCTCCAGCTAGAGCAGGCTGCCCAGGGCCACAGCAAGGCTGATTGTGAATGTCTTCAGGGATGGGGCCTCAGCCACATCCCTGGGCAAGCTGTTCCAGTGCCTCACCACTCTCACTGTGCAGAGCTTCCTCCTGATGCCCAACCTAAATGTGTCCTCAATTTAAGAAGGATATTGAGAGACTTGAACGTGTCCAGAGAAGGGCAACGAGGCTGGGGAGGGGTCTGGAGCACAGCCCTGGGAGGAGAGGCTGAGGGAGCTGGGGTTGCTTAGCCTGGAGAAGAGGAGGCTCGGGGAGACCTTCTTGCTCTCTCCAACTCCCTGAAGGGAGGTTGTAGCCAGGTGGGGGTTGGTCTCTTCTCCAAGGCACCCAGCAGCAGAACAAGAGGACACAGTCTCAAGCTGTGCCAGGGGAGGTTTAGCCTGGAGGTGAGGAAGAAATTCTTCCCAGCAAGAGAGATTGGCCCTTGGGATGTGCTGCCCAGGGAGGGGGTGGAGTACCTGTCCCTGGAGCTGTTCAAGAGGGGATTGGATGTGACACTTGGTGCTATGGTTTAGTTAGTTATGAGGTCTCAGGTGACAGGTTGGGCTTGACATTTGAGGTCTTTTCCAACCTTGTTGATTCTATATCTACATGTATATGCTACATTTAATGCACAGTTTTATTTCCAGAAGGTGCAAATGAGTAGGAGTCTAGTCAGAAAGAGATCTCTGTCCAGAAATATCCCCAAAGGACTATAGCAATGACTATTCCATTATCAATTAACAGCATGTTAATACAATGTACAGTGCAGTACCATTCTGTTATAAAGGAATGCAACAACTTAGCAGGAAGAAGAGGCCTAACCCACACAAGGCATGAGCTTGGCAGCAGATTCCCTCCTGTTTTCCTCCCTGAGCACCACAGTGCAGCAGTCCTGTACCCAAGAGGGAATAATCTGGGAGCCAGGTTCTGCAGCTGGCCCTAGGAACCTGGGATTACCCTCCTGCTCCATGAGCTATCATGTGGTGTGTTTGGCAGCTGGGAAAGTCCAGAGCAAATAAGAGTGATCAGGCAAGGAAGGCTGAGGTTGATCCCGTGGCTGATAAGATTCTTATCTGCCTTGGTTTCCGAGACTGGATGGTACCAGTGGCTCATAAATTAGCTTCCTTTTATCAACATGTGTCACACTAATATGGTTCAAAAAACCTCACTGGAGGTTCACTTCTCTTATCTCTGTGTTCTGAGGCTTCTGAGACTGGCCAGAGGTACACTCCATGGTGTGGAAAGATGAGCAGCCCTCTCAGGAGTTCAAGCTTGGATAGAGCAGTCCAGAAGACAGAGCCTTGGGGGTGCTGGGTGCTGAGCAGCTCCCCAGGAGCCAGCAGTGCCTCCTGCAGCCCTCAGGCAGCTGTGTGCTGGGCTGCAGCCAGAGCAGTGTGGGCAGCAGGACAGGAGAGGGGATTCTGACCCTGGGCTCTGCTCTGCTCAGACCTCACCTCCAATCCTGCCTCCAGCTCTGGGGTCCCCAGCAGGAGAAGGACACAGAGCTGCTGGAGAGAGTTCAGAGGAGGCCACAAAGGTGCTCCAAGGTCTGGAGCAGCTCTGCTGGGAGCACAGGCTGAGGGAGCTGGGGCTGTGCAGCCTGCAGAGGAGAAGGCTCCAGGGGCACCTCAGAGCTGCTGCCAGCACCTGAAGGCATCCTGCAGGAAGGCTGCAGAGAGACTTCTCCTGAGGGGGTCTGGAGCCAGGCCAAGGGGGAATGGTTTGAAGCTGAGGCAGAGCAGGGTCAGACTGGAGCTGAAGCAGAGCAGGGTTAGACTGGAGCTGAGGAAGAACTCTTCAGCATTAGGGTTGTGAGACTGGCACAGGCTGCCCAGGGAGGCTGTGCTGCTTCTTCCTGGAGGGTTGTTCAAGACCAGGCTGGATGAGGCATTGAGCAGCAGAGTCTGAGGTCCCTTCCAGCCCTGTGCCCTTCTATGATTCTATGCAAGATGTAAAGGTATAGAGTTTATTCCATGTTGTAAGCATGCTTGCAGGTGCCATCACATCCCACAAACGACCTTGAACATGCTTCAGCCTTTGTGAGGGATAGAGAAGGAGCCTGGAAATGTGATTAACAATAGTTAATGGCATTCATTGAAGGGCCCTTGCTTGCTGAAATGTCAGCTGCAGTGGGAAGTGTTTGCACATAGCCTGAGTTTCTCTAAGCCATGATGAAAGTCTGATTGCTCTGAAAAGACCTAACTTTAATGCCATCACTTCAAACCTTTGCAGGCCATTCTTTCACACTTCAAACCTGACTGATGCTTTCTTTTTTCCCCCTCCTTACTCCATCTTTTGTGTCTTACTAAGCAAAGCTTCCACTGTGAAAAAGGTCCTGAAGAAATCAGTAGACAGCTAGAAATCGATAGTGCTCTTGGACAGAAAGAGATGGCTCCAAAATTTGATATGAATATAGAATCCTGCTGCATATCTGAACCACCCTTAGAGGGCTTTTCTGATTTCCACCCTCCAGCATTCCCTGCAGACCTTTGGCAGTGGTGTGATGCAGCTGTGAAGCATGAAATGAGGGTGGTGCACAGAGCAGTGCAAACCAGACCCACACGGAAGCAGGAAACAAAGGGACAGGCTGGAAGTAGCATGAGCTTGCAAATGAATAAATAAACCAAACTGTCATCAGCAAAGAAAAAAATCTGAATTAGAAACATGGTCTTCATGGGAAGAGAAAAGGAAACCTTGAAGCTACAAGTTTGGGTTGGGTTTTTTCTTCATTCCATATCATAATAGTTGAATTTGGTGATCTCAGAGGTCTTGTCCAGCCAAACCACTTCTATGACTCTGTGATTCTTTGGTTCTATAATTCTATGGTTCTGTGATTCCATGAGCCTGTGACTCCATGATCCTATGACTCCATGATTCCATGACTACATGATTCCATGACTCTGTGATTTCATGATTCTATGATTCCTGGATTCTCTGATTCCATGACTCTATGATTCCATGATTCTATGATTCTATGATTCCATGATTCTATGATTCTGTGATTCTATGACTCTGTGATTCCATGATTCTATGATTCCTGGATTCTCTGATTCCATGATTCCATGACTCTATGATTCCATGACTCTATGATTCCATGACTCTATGACTCTGTGATTCCATGATTCTATGATTCCTGGATTCTCGATTCCATGATTCCATGACTCTATGATTCCATGACTCTATGATTCCATGACTCTATGATTCCATGACTCTATGACTCTGTGATTCCATGATTGTATGACTCTGTGATTCCATGATTCTATGATTCCTGGATTCTCTGATTCCATGATTCCATGACTCTATGATTCCATGACTCTATGATTCCATGACTCTATGATTCCATGACTCTATGATTCCATGACTCTATGACTCTGTGATTCCATGATTCTATGACTCTGTGATTCTATGATTCCATGCTGGCACAGGCTGCCCAGGGAGGTGGTTGAATCCCCATCCCTAGAAGTGTTTCAAAGAGGCAGAGATGTGGTGTTGAGGGCCATGGTTTAACCCCAGCCTTGGTGAAGTTAGGGAATGGTTGGACTGGATGAGCTTAAAGGCCATTTCCAACCCCACTCTTTGAATCCCCATCCCTGGGGGTGTTTCCAAGAAGCAAAGATGTGGTGTTGAGGGCTATCCCCAGTTTTGAAGAAGTTAGGGAATAGTTGGACTGGTTGAGCTTAAAGGTCTTTTCCAACTCTACTCTTTGAATCCCCATCCCTGGGGGTGTTTCCAAGAAGCAAAGATGTGGTGTTGAGGGCCATGGTTTAACCCCAGTTTTGAAGAAGTTAGGGAATAGTTGGACTGGTTGAGCTTAAAGGTCTTTTCCAACCCTACTCTTTGAATCCCCATCCCTGGGGGTGTTTCCAAGAGGCAGAGATGTGGTGTTGAGGGCCATGGTTTAACCCCAGCCTTGGTGAAGTTAGGGAATGGTTGGACCCAATGATCTTTAAGGTCTTTTCCAACCATAGTCTGTGAAGCAACGTGCCAACTGCCCAGCTTCCAGCAGTCACTCAGTCTTAGCCCAAAACATAGCTTTGATTTGGATTATTTTTCAGTAGCTCCATAATGTATGAGGAGATCTCAAAGATGTGCTTGGAAAGGAACCTCTGCAAGCCACACCTCTGCATGGCCTATCCCATCCTCACCTCATCCTACAACCCTTTCAAGTCTGCTTAAAATCCTGTAGAAAGATGAGAAGCTTTCTAGGACAGCCCCATGCTCTTCTTACCCAGCAAGTTCCAAGGTCCAGCCATAAGGATTCTGGATGCCAACTTAACATACAATAATAGAGTCATAGAGTCATGGGGAGCCCAGAACTGGACACAGGATTGCAGAGGTGGTCTCAGCAGGGCAGAGCAGAGGGGGAGCAGAACCTCCCCAGCCCTGCTGGACACACTTCTCTTGCTGCACCCCAGGATCCCATAGCTTCATACCTGTGTGCTCTCTCCAAGGGGACAAACAGGCTCAGGGCAGCAGCAGCATGGTCAGCACACAGCCTGCTCCATCCCTCCTCTCACTGCTAAGCTGTTGCCTTGTGGTGCTGGGAAGCCACCAAAGAGGTGAAAAGAGGGACACAAAAATGCTTCAAGCATCACACCAGAGATTCAAACCCAAGGGTCTCAGCAGGGCAGAGCAGAGGGGGAGCAGAACCTCCCCAGCCCTGCTGGCCACACTTCTCTTGCTGCACCCCAGGATCCCATTGGCTCTCTTGGACACCAGGCCACATTGCTGTCCCATGCAGAACTTGCTGCCCAGCAGCACTCCAAGGTCTTTCCCCATGAAGCTCACAACTTCTCCCAGGTTATTCAGCATTCCAGGTCCAAACTGGGAGCACATGATGTAACTGCATCTGGCAAGGGAAGGAATTAGGCTTTATTGATCAGGGGTTTTTGTTTTATTTTTCTCAAGTAACACCTCCCAGGGAAGGGTGAAGCTCTCTGTGGGCCATGCCTGATTGCAATCACTGCCCATTAACGAAGGGATAAGCTTGGCTTAAGCACATTAAAGCATTTCCAGGCTAGACTGAGGGGTGTTAAAGCGAAGGATGTCATCAGTCCTCTGCTGCAGCACTTTGCCAGTTCCCCCTCTGCTCTCGACCTGGCTGGGGTTTACTTGTCTGGACTGGGCTGGTAGCACAGCCTCCTTCTGCAGGCACAAGCTCCAGTTTAGCCCAAGGTCATCTTGGAAGGCTTGCTCTGTTCTTAACGTGCTCACCATTGCCAGAAAATGTCACCTTGCCAGAAAATGCTAAGAAAAAAAGCCACCCCATCCTCTCTGCATCTGCCTAATGAGAAGGTCTCCAGCAGCCTTTCCATGCTGAAACTCGCTTTTCCATGAGCACATCCAGTGGGAAGAAACCCTGGCAGATTATTGCCCTTTTTATTAGATTTTTATTGGGTTGTGTTGTCTGGAGGAAAAGGAGGCTGAGAGGAGGCCTTTTGGCTCCCCACAGCTACCCTGCAAGGAGGCTGGAGCCAGGTGAGGGTTGGCCTCATTTATTTGTAGAGTCAGTCCAGGCTGGGGGATGAAGGGATTGAGAGCAGCCCTGCAGGGAAGCACTTGGGGGTACTGGTGGGTGAGAAGCTGGAGCCAGCAGTGTGCACTCACAGCCAGGAATGCTCAGTTTAAGAGGCTCTGCAGTTTAGGAGGGGCAAGGATCTGCTGGAGAGAGTCCAAGGGAGAGCTATGAGGATGCTTCAGGGACTGGAGCACTGCCTGGTGAGGAGAGGCTGAGGCTCTTTAGTCTGGAAAAGAAGACTGAGAGGGGATTTAATCAATGTCTATCAATATCTGAGGGCTGGGGATCAGGAGGGAGGGGACAGGCTCTGCTCACTTGCTCCCTGGGATAGGGCAAGAAGCGATGGATGTAAGCTGCAGCACAGGAGGTTCCACCTCAACACAAGGAGGAACTTCTTTAAGGGTCACAGAGCACTGGAACAGGCTGTGAGAGAGACTGTGAGGTCTCACCAGAGAGGTTGTGGAGTCTCCTTCTCTGGAGCCTTTCCAGCCCTGTCTGGATGTGTTCCTGTGTGACCTGAGCTAGATTGCATGGTCCTGCTCTGGCAGGGGGTTTGGACTCGATGATCTCTTTGGGTCCCTTTCAACCCCTAACATCCTGTGAGCCTGTGATCCTGTGCATGCCAAAGAGATCCTGGCCAGCAGCTTGAGGGAGGTGATTCTCCTCATCTAATCTACCCCCATGAGATCCCACTTGGAGTTAGTTGTCAGCACAAGAAAGACATAGACCTGTCACAGTGAGTCCAGAAGAAGTAAACAAAAATTAGAGGGATGGAAGACCTCTCCTATGAGAAAGGCTGAAGGAGTTGAGGTTGTTCAGCCTGGAGAAGAGAAGGCTCTGAAGAGACCTGGTGGAGAGCTTTCAATGCTTAAGGAGAGCCTGCAAGAAGATGGGGACAATCTTTTTAGCAGAGCCTGTTGTGACAGGACAAGGGGTGATGCTTTAAACTAAAAGGGGAGATTGAGCCTGGAAAGAAGAAAGAAATATTCACTACAATGTGAGTGGTGAGACAGTGGCCCAGGGAGGTGGTAGAAGCACCATGGAATGGTTTGGGTTGGAAAGAACCTCAAAAGCTCATCCAGTTCTACCCCTCTGCAGTCAGCAGGGACATCCTTCACTAGATCAGGTTGCCCAGAGCCTCGTCCAGATTCACCTTGAATATCTCCAGGGATGAGGCCACAGCCACCTTCCTGGGCAACCTGTTCCAGTGTTCCACCACCCTCATGGTAAAAAACTCCATCCAAGGTCAGGCTGGATGTGGCTTTAAGCAGCCTGATCTAGTTGAAGCTGTCCCTGCCCGTGGCAGGGGAAGGTGGACTAGATGCCCTTTCAAGGTCCCTTCCCAGCCAAAGCATTCTCTGAGCCTTGTGACTCGATGGTTTTGACAGAGGTAGAAGGCAGAATTGCAGCAGTTTGCATGAAAGCTTTTATTCTGCTACTGGGGAAAAAGAGAAAAAAGGGGGGGGAGGGGAGAGGGAGGGAAAAAAGGGTAAATGAATATGATTGTGTGCTCTTGACTGAGTACCAAAACTAAACTGGTTGAAATGAGTTATGGGATTTCATTTTGGAGCCAAGAGATTAAACACGGTTACTTATCAGTCACCCAGCAGCTTATTTAGTTTGTCACTCATCTGCACTGAACTCCAGAGTCCAAAATCAATATACTGCAGCTGCAGAATAAATACAATGGATGCCCTTGGAAGAGGAGAGCCGAAAGGATGGCTACGATGATCAAAGTGAAAATGAACAATAGAGGTTTGTGGCTTTCTCTTGTCTTTTTTTTTTTTTTTTTTTTTGCTTCTTTCCCATCCAGATTCTAATAAAGAGGAGTTTAGCACCATGGAACAGAGAGTGTTTTCACCTCCACACATCCATTCTTCATTTCTCTTCCCACTTCTGTGTGAATATATAGCCAGCAGGACCCAGAGCCAGCAGGGTGAGGAAGGTGGTTCTGCCCTTCTGCTCCACTCTGCTGAGACCACACCTGGGGCACTGCACTGATCCAGGCTGGGCAGGGACTGGCTGGAGAGCAGCCCTGAAGAAAAGGACCTTGGGGGTGCTGGGGGAGGAGAAGCTCAGCAGGAGCCAGCAGGGAGCACTTGCAGCCCAGAGAGCCAAGCAGAGCCTGGGCTGCAGCAAGAGAAGTGTGGCCAGCAGGGCCAGGGAGGGGATTCTGCCCCTCTGCTCCACTCTGCTGAGACCACAGCTGCAGCTCTGGGGCCAGCTCGGGAACCTCTGTGCCAGGAAGGATCTGGAGGTGCTGGAAGGTGTCCAGAGAAGGGCCAGGAGGAGGAGCAGAGGGCTGGAGCTGCTCTGCTCTGAGGACAGACTGAGGGAGTTGGGGTTGTGCAGGCTGGAGAGGAGAAGGCTCCCAGGAGACCTCATTGTGGCCTTCCAGGATCTGCAAGGGGCTCCAAGCAAGCTGGGGAGGGACTTGTGAGGGTGTCAGGGAGGGATAGAGGGATGCTTTGGGAACTGTAACCCAGATTTTATTGCTTCCATCTACACATCTATGTCCTGGCAGCCACATCCCCACAGAGGCACATCCTTTATGCACACTGGAAGTGAGAGACAAAAACCAATTTGTGAGTGGCAATTCTTCTTTTTATTTGGTTTTGTTTAGTTTTTTATTTTTTTTTTAAATTTTAATTTATTTTGTTATTTTATTTTATTTTACTTTATTTTATTTTTTGCTTACTTTATTTTATTTTGTTATTTTATTTTACTTTATTTTATGTTATTTTGTGTTATTTTATTTTATTTTACTTTATTTCATTTTATTTTATTTTATTTTATTTTATTTTATTTTATTTTATTTTATTTTATTTTATTTTATTTTATTTTATTTTATTTTATTTTATTTTATTTTATTTTATTTTATTTCGTTTTATTTTGTTTTATTATTTATTTTATGTCATTTTATGTTATTTTCTTGTCTTTTATTTTATCTATTTTATGTTATGGATGTATTTTATTTTCTTTTTAATTCTTTTAAAATTTCTTTTTAATTTTATTGTATTTATTTGATTTGATATTTTCTTTTGCTTTATTGTATTTTACTTTGCATGGTTTTTTGGCTGCTAAAAACATTCAGTTTTTCATAGGGAGGCTTTGCTGGATGAAATAAGCATTTAATCAAGTGACAGCAAGGAGAGGAATATTCCAAATGCCTCCTGAACATCACCTAATTAATGCCTACAACTTCTCCAGGTCCCTTTTGTAATCTTTCTTTATTAAGATGCTGTTTGCTCCCACTTCTGGCTAATTAGTGTGGATGCAAAAGGAGAGCAGCCCAATCCCTCTGGTCACAGCACAGCTCCCTGCCACAGCTCAATTTCCTGCCACCTCTCTCATCAGTTCTTGCTCTCTGGACTCGAGAGGGTTTTCAGTCCCCAGGACTTGGGGTCATCTGCTGAAAGGTGTTTAGGTAAACCAAAGATGCTGGGAGGTGAGACCTGGGAAGTATCTTTATGCGTGGTCAAAATCTGCTTGATCAACACATTGCTGATGGCACCAAGCTGTGTGGTGCAGCAGGCAGGCTGGAGGGAAGGGATCCATCCAGAGGGACCTGCACAGGCTGCAGAGGTGAGCCCATGACAGCCTCATGAGGTCCAACAAGACCAAGGGCAAGGTCCTGCAGCTCAGGACAATCCCAAGCACTGATACAGGCTGGGCAGGGACTGGCTGGAGAGCAGCCCTGAAGAAAAGGACCTTGGGGGTGCTGGGGGAGGAGAAGCTCAACAGGAGCCAGCAGGGAGCACTTGCAGCCCAGAGAGCCAAGCAGAGCCTGGGCTGCAGCAAGAGAAGCACAGTCAGCAGGGCCAGGGAGGGGATTCTGCCCCTCTGCTCCACTCTGCTGAGACCACAGCTGCAGCTCTGGGGCCAGTTCTGGAGCTTCTGTTCCAGGAAGGATCTGGAGGTGCTGGAAGGAGTCCAGAGAAGGGCCACGAGGAGGAGCAGAGGGCTGGAGCTGCTCTGCTCTGAGGACAGACTGAGGGAGTTTGGGTTGTGCAGGCTGGAGAGGAGAAGGCTCCCAGGAGACCTAAGAGCAGCCTGCCAGTACCTGCAGGGGGCTACCAGAAGTCTGCAGTGGGACTGTTTGCAAAGGCCTGCACGACAGGACCTGGGGCAATGGTTTGAAATAAGAGCAGAGCAGATTGAGATTGGATGTGAGGAACAAGCTCTGCATAAGAAGAGTAGTGGAACACTGCAACAGGTTGCTCAGAGAGGTGGTTGAGGCTTCGTCCCTGGAGATATTCAAGGTCAGGCTGGAAAAGGGTCCGAGCAACCCGCTCCGGTTGAGGATGTCTCTGCTCACTGCAGGGGGCTTGGACTGGATGACCTTTAGAGGTAAGTCTATTATTCTATGATTCTGTGATATCAAGGACTGATCAAACCTTCATCTGCTTCCTAATATTTCATTAACAAAGGGGCTGAGAATCAGAGCTCAGCACTTCTTCGCCTGAGTAGGTGACCTGCCCGGTCACAGACAGCGGCCACTGGAATGCGGAGATGCTCTGTCTGGATGCATCCCATAATAACACAGCTTCACAGCCCAGCACAGGCTGGTGTCACAAAGAGGAATTTGCCTGCACAGTGTGCTGGCACTGCTTTGACAGGTACAGGATTTACAAACCATCCCTCGAGGGGAAGAGGAAGGCAAAGTGTTTAAACAAAAGCAGTGCTGCTTTCATCACCCTCCTGCCCCGGCAGCCCTCGGCTGCCCTGTGGCTGTGGCTGCATTCCAGACATCTCCCACACCAAAGCACTGCTCAGAAGCTACTGAGCTTCAGCCTTCTGGACACAGCTGGGGGCTGATGCTCCTGCAAGCTACATTCTAACTTGGAAGAGGATTGAATTGTGGAATCATGGTGGGACCATAGGATCATGGAATCAGAGAGTCATGGAAACATAGAATCATAGGATCATAGGACCACAGAATCATGGAATAGAATAGAACAGGATAGAATGGAATGGAATAGAATAGAACAGGATAGAATGGAATAGAATAGAACAGGATGGGATGGAATGGAATGGAATGGAATGGAATGGAATAGAATAGAATAGAATAGAATAGAATAGAATAGAATAGAATAGAATAGAATAGAATAGAATAGAATAGAATAGAATAGAATAGAATAGAATAGAATAGAATAGAATAGAATAGAATAGACCAGGTTGGAAAATACCTCAGAGATCACCAAGTCCAACCTATCACCCAACACCGTCTAATCAACTCAACCATGGCATCAAGTGCCTCATCCAGGCTCTACTTAAACACCTCCAGGGATGGGGACTCCACCACCTCCCTGGGCAGCACAGCCCAAGGGCCAATCTCTCTTGCTGGGAAGAATTTCTTCCTCACCTCCAGCCTAAATCTCCCCTGGCACAGCTTGAGACTGTGTCCTCTTGTTCTGCTGCTGGCTGCCTGGCAGAAGAGACCAACCCCCACCTGGCTACAACCTCCCTTCAGGGAGTTGCAGAGAGCAAGAAGGTCTCCCCTGAGCCTCCTCTTCTCCAGGCTAAGCAACCCCAGCTCCCTCAGCCTCTCCTCCCAGGGCTGTGCTCCAGACCCCTCCCCAGCTCTGTTGCCCTTCTCTGGACACCTTCCAGCAGCTCAACATCTTTCCTAACCTGAGGAGCCCAGAACTGGACACAGCACTCAAGATGTGGCCTAATCAGTGCTGAGCACAGGGCAGAATGACCTCCCTGCTCCTGCTGGCCACACTGTTCCTGATGCAGGCCAGGATGCCATTGGCCTTCTTGGCCCCCTGGGCACACTGCAGGCTCATGTTCAGCCTACCATCAACCAGTGCCCCCAGGTCCCTCTCTGCCTGGCTGCTCTGCAGCCACTCTGACCCCAGCCTGTAGCCTGGGGTTGTTGTGGCCAGTGTGTAGCACTTAGATGTGTTCAATCTCCTGCCCTTGCACTCTGCCCACCTGTCCAGCCTGGCAAGGTCCCTCTGGATCATAGAATCATGGAATCATAGAATCATGCAGTCATGGAATCACAGAATCATAGGATCATAGAACCATGGAATCACAGGACCAGAGAATCATGGAATTATGGAATCATAAGATCATAGGGCAGTAGAATCATGGAGCCATTGAATAATGGACTCACAGAATCATAATATCTCGGAATAATAGCAGCCCAGAATGATGGAATCATAGAATCTTAGAATGGCTCAGCTTGGAATCTACTCCAATCCCCCTGTCATGGGCAGGGACACCTCACAGTTAGACTCAGGTGCTCAAGGCCTCATCCAGCCTGGCCTTGAATGCCCCCAGGATGAGAAGAAATGGCTTCAGGTTGCACCAAGGGAGGTCTGAGTTGGAGACTAGGAAAAATTTCTTTGCTGAAAGAGTGATCAAGTGTTGGAAGAAGCTGCCCAGGGAGGTGGTGGAGTCCCATCCCTGGATGGGTTAGAAAAATGTGGGGACATGGGACTTCAGGCCATGGTTTAGTGGCCATGGTGTTGTTAGGTCAAGAGTTGGGCTTGATGACCTTGGAGGTCTTTCCCAGCCGAAGCAGTTCTATATAAATCTGGCCCTTGGGTTTGAATCCCCCTGCAGAGGATCTCTGGGGTGGTGCTTGAAGCATTTTTGTGTCCCTCTTTTCACCTCTTTGGTGGCTTCCCAGCACCACAAGGCAACAGCTTAGCAGTGAGAGGAGGGATGGAGCTGGCTGTGTGCTGACCATGCTGCTGCTGCCCTGAGCCTGTTTGTCCCCTTGGAGAGAGCACACAGGTATGAAGCTATGGGATCCTGGGGTGCAGCAAGAGAAGTGTGTCCAGCAGGGCTAGGGAGGTTCTGCTCCCCCTCTGCTCTGCCCTGCTGAGACCACCCCTGCAATCCTGTGTCCAGTTCTGGGCTCCCCAGTTCGAGAGAGAGACCTGCTGGAGAGAGTCCAAGGGAGAAACATGAGGATGCTTAGGGGACTTGAGCATCTCCCCTACGGAGAGAGACTGAGAGCCCTGGGGCTGTTTAGTCTGGAGAAGAGAAGGCTGAGAGGGATCTGCTCAATGTCTACCAATATCTGAGGGGTGGGAGGCACGTGGAGGGGGCCAAGCTCTTTTGGGTGGTGCACAGTAATAAGCCAAGGAACAATGGAGACAAACTTGGCCACAGATGATTTCACTTCAACATGAGGAGAAACTTCTTTGGTGTGAGGGTGACAGAGCCCTGGAGCAGGCTGCCCAGAGAGGTTGTGGAGTCTCCTTCTCTGAAGTCTTTCCAACCCTCTCTGGATACATTCCTGTGCAGACTCCCCTGGGTGATGCTGCTTTGGGCAGGGGGGTTGGACCTGATGATCTCTGGAGGTCCCTTCCAGCCTCTAATATATTGTGATGCTGTGATATGCAAACCAAAGCCCTGCATGTGCTTGGAACAGCTTAGGCTTGTGCTAAGAGTCTGCAAATGGACTTACCCTGAGCCAGCCCATCTCTCCCCTCTCCCTACAGCCAGCTGGAACTCCAAACCAACCCAAAGCCTGCAGTGGTGCTCTGGGCCACCCCTTTTGTCGAGGCAAAAAACCCCAGGCTGCCTCGGAGATAAGGAACCTTATGCTTCCTTTCTCCAGCAAACACATCTGAAGAGCAGCACGTTGTAAAAACATCGACTCCTATTGTTCAAGGTTGCCCACTGTAATTCCAGAATTCCAGCTGCCATCAAAGAGCTTTTTGACATTTTATCTCAGTCAATAGAGATAAACGTTTCGGGGGAGGGGTGGGGGGATGCAGTCAATTAAAACGCTGCGCATTACAATAACAATTAACAGCTCCAGTCCCTGCAAAATCCTGTTTACCAAAGCAATTTGTGCTAATCTCTGACTGCTCTAAAGGCTCTGGAGATTGTCACCTTGTGCTGCACTGCCCTCTTTGGCCTCTTGCACTTCCCCCTGCTCCGCTCTGCTGAGACCACAGCTGCAGCTCTGGGTCCAGCTCTGGAGCCTCTGTGCCAGGAAGGATCTGGAGGTGCTGGAAGGTGTCCAGAGAAGGGCCACGAGGAGGAGCAGAGGGCTGGAGCTGCTCTGCCGTGAGGACAGACTGAGGGAGTTGGGGCTGTGCAGGCTGGAGAGGAGAAGGCTCCCAGGAGACCTCATTGTGGCCTTCCAGGATCTGCAGGGGGCTCCAAGAAAGCTGGGGAGGGACTTTTGAGGGTGTCAGGGAGGGATAGGACTGGGGGAAATGGAGCAAAACTAGAAGTGGGGAGATTGAGATTGGATGTGAGGAAGAAGTTGTTTCCCATGAGGGTGGTGAGAGCCTGGCACAGGTTGCCCAGGGAGGTGGTGGTGAATCACGCAGAATCACAGCATGGTCTGGGTTGGAAGGGACCTCCAAAGGTCATCCAGTCTCACCTCCTCTGAACTCAGCAGGGACATCCTCAACTAGATCAGGTTGGCCAGAGCCCTGTTGAGGCCCACCTTGGGTATCTCCAGGGATGGGGCCTCAACCACCTCCCTGGGCAGCCCTGCCTTAAGTTTTGTGCACTTTAAATAGACATTTGTAAACTCTGGGCTCACAAACACTTTTTTAATAGATAAAACTATGATATACAAAAATATGTTCATGTCTTTTATATGTTTATTTGGAATCATAAAATTGTTTTGGTTGGAAAAGACAATACAGTACAATACAATACAATACAATGCAATACACCAGGTTGAAAGAGACCTTCAAGATCATCACCTCCAACCCATCAACCAATCCAACCCACCCAAACAACTAACCCATGGCACCAAGCACCCCATCAAGCCTCCTCCTGAACACCTCCAATGAAGGTGACTCCACCACCTCCAAGATCATCCAGTCCAAGCATCAGCCCAACACCTCCATGGCCATTAAACCATGCCCTCAAGTGCCAGGGTCACACCTTTATTGAACACCTCCAGTTATGAGGACTCCCCCGCCTCCCCAGGCAGCCTCCTCCCCACCCCCAAGTGCCTGACCACTCCTGTGGCAAAGATCTCTTCTGCAATCTCCAGCCCAAAGCTCCCCTGGCACAACTCCAGGCCATTTCCTCTCATTCTATTGCCTGATTCTAGAGAGAAGAGACCGATCCCCCACCTCACTCCAGCCTCCCCTCAGGGAGCTGCAGGGAGCAATGAGGTCTCCCCCAGCCTTCCTCTTCGGCCCAGCAGTGTCCTGGCTTCACACAGCCTGCTCTCAGAAGCAAGCCCCCTCCCCCCATGCACAGATGGGTGGGAAAACAACCCCACCAAAAAACCCTCAGGGCTGAGATCAAGAGTTTGCTGAGCTGATAATGCTGTAGCTGTGTGGGGCTTATTGTTTATTGAAGTGAATACTGGCCTAGCAAAATCACGTTTGGGTTTGTCAATAGGTTATCTAACACCCAAGAGGAGTGGGACACCCTGGAAGCAGCCAGATTAAGGCTCTAGCAATCACCACAAGTCAAGAATTCCTATTGGAATATTATGTTCATCTCCATCCTTTCTCAGCAGCACTGCTTTCACAGTCTGCCCCTTTCCCACCCCACCTGCCCCATTTCCCCCTTTTTCCCCTCAAACCCACAGCACCTGGGCTCTGGTGCAGTCTCCTCCCCCCCCCCAGGTGTGGCCACTTTGCCCTCCCCATTCACTCCCCTTTATAATCCCCCCAGGAAGGGCAGCAGCCCCAAGCTGAGCCCATCTGGGCTGAGGATCCTCCTCTCATCTCTGGTGAGTGCCCCTGGTGCACACTGGGTGCTGGTGGTGGTGACAACAAAGGCCGGGGGGCCTGCTGGCCCCCGGTTGTTAGGGCTAGCATTGATGACTGCTCCAACATCATCCACGGGTGCTGGCTGGGGCTGCTGGCTGGGGCTGAGCTCCTCTGGGTGGTGTCTTGGCTGGTTGCCCCTGGCTCTGGGTTGGGTTCAGGAGTGGTGGTGCTCTCTTTCTGGTTTTACAGAGCAAAATGATGCTACGAAGTTGCAGCCCCAGCGCCCCTGTGCGCTGTTGTGCTGCAGGAAGGAAGGCAGCAGAGGTGCCTGAGCCCTCTTCCTAAGGTTTGCCTTCAGTGTTTTTAGAATAGAAAGACAGGAAGCTCCTAGGAGGAATTCACTTTCTGCCAACACAGAGAATCATAGAATTGTTAGGGTTGGAAGGGACCCCAAGGACCATCCAGCTCCATTTATGTTTACTATATCTATTAGCATGTAATAATCATAGAATCAGTGCGGTTGGAAAAGACCTCAGAGAGCATCAAGTCCAACCTAGCACCCAACGCCTCATGACTAAATAAACCATGGCACCAAGTGCCACATCCAATCCCCCACTGAACACCTTTAGGGACGGTGACTCCACCACCTCCCTGGGCAGCACAGCCCAAGGGCCAATCTCTCTTGCTGGGAAGAACTTTCCTCTCACATGGAGCCTAAACCTCCCCTGGCACAGCCTGAGACTGTGTCCTCTTGTTCTGCTGCTGGCTGCCTGGCAGAAGAGACCAACCTCCACCTGGCTACAACCTCCCTTCAGGGAGTTGCAGAGAGCAAGAAGGTCTCCCCTGAGCCTCCTCTTCTCCAGGCTAAGCAACCCCAGCTCCCTCAGCCACTCCTCCCAGGGCTGTGCTCCAGACCCCTCCCCAGCTCCGTTGCCCTTCTCTGGACACCGTTAAGTGTCTCAATATCCTTCTTAAACTGAGGAGCCCAGAACTGGACACAGGACTCAAGGGGTGGCTTAACCAGTGCTGAGCACAGGGCAGAATGACCTCCTTGCTCCTGCTGGCCATGCTGTTCCTGATGCAGGCCAGGATGCCCTCGGCCTTCTTGGCCACCTGGGCACACTGCCTACTCATGTTCAGCCTACTGTCAACCAGTACCCCCAGGTCCCATATCTATTTGCATGCATTATACCTCTATGTATTCATTTTTCAGTAGCTACAGAGAGGTATGAAGAGGAGAGCACTGCAAATCGGAGCTGAAGAGGAAGCAGCTGATAACAACAGAAGTTTAAATAATGCATGACTTAATTATTGTCCCTCTGACTTTGTTTTCTTGGTTTAGCAGGAGGTTCAAACACAAAAGAGCTGCACTCTGATTCAGGCAAATCTAATTCTGTTTGATTCACCCTTAAACAACTCTCTTCCTTTATCTGCATCCTCTAAATGGATTTCCACGCATGCAGCGCAGCCCACAGCGTGCTCCTCTCCACCAGCTCCTTTAGCTTTAGTTTGAGGTTGGATATCAGGAAGAATTTCTTGATGGGAAGAGTGGTCAGGCATTGGAACAGGCTGCCCAGGGAGGTGGTGGAGTCACCAGCCCTGGGGGTGTTCAACACACATCTGGAGAGGTCTCTTTGAGACATGGTTTAGTGGCCAGGGTGGTGGTGGGTGGACGGTTGGACTGGATGACCTTGGAGGTCTCTTCCAACTGAAACAATTCCATGATTCTGTGATTTTTCTGTCTGTGGCATTTTCTTTACTTGCCAAACCAACAATGGAAGACTCCATGAGGTTTCACTTTGATTTTTTTTTTCCCCTGCAGTTTCCCCTAAGCCCTCCCTGCCTTGCTGCTGTGGCAAGTCACACACGAGAGCCACACTGAATGGTAGGGGTTGGAAGGGACCTCTGGAGATCAGTGAGTCCAACTCCTCTGCCAAAGCAGGATCACCTGAAGAAGGCCACACAGGAACATATTCAGATGGGGTTTGAATGTCTCCAGGGATGGAGACTCCACCACCTCTCTGGGCAGCCTGCTCCAGGGCTCCACCACCCTTAAAGTTCCTCCTCGTGGAATGGTTTGGGTTGGAAAGGACCTTCAAAGTTCATCCAGTCCAACCCCCTCTGCAGTCATCAGGGGCATCCTCGACTAGGTCAGGCTGCCCAGAGCCCTGTTAAGCCTCATCTTGAGTATCCCCAGGGAAGGAGCCTCAACTACCTCCATGGGCAACCTGTTCCAATATTCCACCACCCTCATGGTAAAGAACTTGTTCCTAACATCCAACCTAAAATCTGTTCTGCTCTAGTTTGAAGCCATTGCCCCTTGTCCTGTCCCTGCAGGCCTTTGCAAACAGTCTCTCTCCACCTTTCTTGTAGCCTCCTTCAGGTACTGGAAGGCTGCTCTTAGGTCTCCCCTTGGAGGCTTCTCTTTGGTCTCCCCCTGGAGTCTTCTCTTCTCCAGGTTGAACAGCCCCAGCTCCCTCAGCCTGGCCTCATAGCAGAGCTGCTCCAACCCCCTCTGGCCCTCCTCTGGACCCTCTCCATCAGGTCCATGTCCTTCCTTCTGAGGGGTCCAGACCTGCACACATGTTTAGGTGGAACTTCTCACCTTCAAGTTCGTCCCCCTTACCCCTTGTCCTGCCAGTGTGAAGCAAACCTGGCCTCATCCTCCTGACACCCCCCTTTAAATATTTATCCATCCTTTGGAGGATTTCCCAGAGAATTTCCACATTACTTTTCCTGCACCCTGCATAGCTGCAAGGGGGAAATAGACTCATAGAATCAACAAGGTTGGGAAAGACCTCAGCGATCATCAAGTCCAACCTAACACCTCATGACAACTAAACCATGGCTCCAAGTGCCACATCCAATCCCTTTTTGTGCACCTCCAGGGATGGGGACTCCACCACCTCCCTGGGCAGCACATTCCAAGGGCCAATTACTCTGTTTGGGAAGAACTTTCTCCTCACCTCCAGCTTAAACCTTCCCTGGCACAGCTTGAGACTGTGTCCTCTTGTTCTGGTGCTGGGTGCCTGAGAGAAGAGACCAACCCCCACCTGGCTACAATCTCCCTTCAGGGAGTTGTAGAGAGCAAGAAGGTCTCCCCTGAGCCTCCTCTTCTGCAGGCTAAGCAACCCCAGCTCCCTCAGCCTCTCCTCCCAGGGCTTGTGCTGTTGACTGCAGATCCAACATGTGCTAAGCATTAAGGTGAAATCCAGGAGACCTGGAATCACATCACATTAACCTTTGCTGGAAGATGGAGTTTCCACTCTTGACTGACATTAGGCATGCCTTGAAAAAGCCCCCCAACAACCAACAAAACCAAACAAATGAGCTGGCTGTGTATACACAAACTAGTGGTGGAAGGCAAATCTGAGCACTGGCTTGGGGTGTACCCCTGCTGGTGTGGGGACGCAGCTCTTTGAACACACATAGAAAAGAATAACGAGACAGAAGTGAGAGAGTTTGGTATCCTCAAGCCAAAAAAAAAGAAAAAAAACAGACCAAAAACAATCCTCTCCCCCCCCCCCCCCCAAAAAAACCCCCAACAACAAAACCAAACCCCAACAACAAAACCAAACCCCGAAGATGGCAGGTTTGAAAGGGAGGAAGGTTGGAAAAGTAGTTAAGGCCAGCTCTGAATGAAGGAATGCCTCAGGGTATGAGATTCATTTGTCTTTGTACTAATGGGTTTATGGCTTGCTTTTTAAACAGCCAGCTGGGGCCAGGGAAGGGGTGGGGAGGTAAAGGGGAGCTGCTAATCCCTGCTCCTTCCCTTCCCCCCCTCCCCATCTGCTGCCAGCTAGCTCTGGGGCTGCGTTGCTGCCTGCCCCAATGCCTTCTCCCTGCCTTCTCCATGCCTGCTTGCCCTTCTCCACGCCTGCTTGCCTTTCTTCCTGCCCTCTGTCTGCTTTCTGCCTTCTCCTTGCCTTCACCCTGTCTGCTTTCTGTGGTCTCCCTGCCTGCCCTTCTGCCTGCTCTCTGTCTTCCTTCTCCCTGCCTTCTCCCTGCCTGTCCCTTTGCCTGGTTTTTGCTTGCTCTCTGCCTACCCCTCTTTGCCCTGCTCCCTGACATCTCTCTGCATGCTCCTCTTCTCCCTCTCTGCTCCCCGACTTCTCTCTGCTTGCCCCTTTGCCTGGTTTTGCCTGCTTATTGCCTTCTCCCTGCCTATCCCTCTTCTCCTGCTCCCTGCCTTCTCTCTGCATGCCCCTTTGCCCGGTTTTCTTTTTTGCCAGCTTTCTGCCTGCTCCCTGCCTGCCCCCTTCTGCCTCCTCGCCCGACGGGACAATGCCGAAAAGCCACAGGTCAGAAGCGGGCAGGACAAAAGCCGAGCATAAAGAGAAGCATCTATCTTGAGATTTGTGGTGGAGGGGGAGAGATTTGAAATGCTAATGTCCGCCGGGGCATGGGTGAGCAGGCTGCGCCCTGCCCTCAGCCGTTCTCCTGGCTCTGCAGAATTAGCTTTGATTTCTGTCCTTTTTTTCCCCCACCCCATTTTTTTTGGTATCCCTGTATTTGAAATAAATAAATAAAGGGAAACAAACTGGCCCTGTTCTTCGGCTGCTCTGTGCACGCTGCCCTCGCTCACCGGCATGAAAGGGCTCGGGGCTGGAAGTGAAACAGCAAGACATCTGATCGTTGAAGGGATCTGGAAGGCCTTTTGAGCTGACTGTGGTTGCAGTCATTATTGTTTAGCATATCCTTGAAGGCTGGGAGCGAGGGACAGCTGGTGGGGATGCAATTCAGCTTGTTTAAAATGCAGCAATCATTTAAATACACACCGAGCAGGAAAGCAGAGGCTGAGGGAGTTTCCTCTGGTAAAGTGTTACAATATGGGTCTTACTGGGGGGTTGGAGGAGGAAGGACGGGGGGGAAAGAATGGGAAGGAGGAAGGAGGGGGGGGAAAGAAAGGGAAGGAGGAAGGAGGGGGGGGGAAGAAAGGGAAGGAGGAAGGAGGGGGGGAAGAAAGGGAAGGAGGAAGGAGGGGGGGAAAGAAAGGGAAGGAGGAAGGGGGGGGGAAAGAAAGGGAAGGAGGAAGGAGGGGGGAAAGAAAGGGAAGGAGGAAGGAGGGGGTGGAAAGAAAGGGAAGGAGGAAGGAGGGGGTGGAAAGAAAGGGAAGGAGGAAGGAGGGGGAAAGAAAGGGAAGGAGGAAGGAGGGGGAAAGAAAGGGAAGGAGGAAGGAGGGGGTGGAAAGAAAGGGAAGGAGGAAGGAGGGGGGGGAAAGAAAGGGAAGGAGGAAGGAGGGGGGGGAAAGAAAGGGAAGGAGGAAGGAGGGGGAAAGAAAGGGAAGGAGGAAGGAGGGGGAAAGAAAGGGAAGGAGGAAGGAGGGGGGGGAAAGAAAGGGAAGGAGGAAGGAGGGGGGGGAAAGAAAGGGAAGGAGGAAGGAGGGGGGGGAAAGAAAGGGAAGGAGGAAGGAGGGGGGGAAAGAAAGGGAAGGAGGAAGGAGGGGGGGGGGAAAGAAAGGGAAGGAGGAAGGAGGGGGGGGAAAGAAAGGGAAGGAGGAAGGAGGAAAGAAAGGGAAGGAGGAAGGAGGGGGGAAAGAAAGGGAAGGAGGAAGGAGGGGGGGAAAGAAAGGGAAGGAGGAAGGAGGGGGGGGAAAGAAAGGGAAGGAGGAAGGAGGGGGGAAAGAAAGGGAAGGAAAGGAAGGAGGGGGGGGGGGGAAAGAAAGGGAAGGAGGAAGGAGGGGGGGGAAAGAAAGGGAAGGAGGAAGGAGGGGGGGGAAAGAAAGGGAAGGAGGAAGGAGGGGGGAAAGAAAGGGAAGGAGGAAGGAGGGGGGGGAAAGAAAGGGAAGGAGGAAGGAGGGGGGGAAAGAAAGGGAAGGAGGAAGGAGGGGGGGGAAAGAAAGGGAAGGAGGAAGGAGGGGGGAAAGAAAGGGAAGGAGGAAGGAGGGGGGGAAAGAAAGGGAAGGAGGAAGGAGGGGGGGAAGAAAGGGAAGGAGGAAGGAGGGGGGGGGAAGAAAGGGAAGGAGGAAGGAGGGGGGAAAGAAAGGGAAGGAGGAAGGAGGGGGGGGAAAGAAAGGGAAGGAGGAAGGAGGGGGGGGAAAGAAAGGGAAGGAGGAAGGAGGGGGAAAAGAAAGGGAAGGAGGAAGGAGGGGGGAAAGAAAGGGAAGGAGGAAGGAGGGGGGGGAAAGAAAGGGAAGGAGGAAGGAGGGGGGGGAAAGAAAGGGAAGGAGGAAGGAGGGGGGGGAAAGAAAGGGAAGGAGGAAGGAGGGGGGGGAAAGAAAGGGAAGGAGGAAGGAGGGGGGGAAAGAAAGGGAAGGAGGAAGGAGGGGGGGGAAAGAAAGGGAAGGAGGAAGGAGGGGGGAAAGAAAGGGAAGGAGGAAGGAGGGGGGGAAGAAAGGGAAGGAGGAAGGAGGGGGAAAGAAAGGGAAGGAGGAAGGAGGGGGGGGAAGAAAGGGAAGGAGGAAGGAGGGGGTGGAAAGAAAGGGAAGGAGGAAGGAGGGGGTGGAAAGAAAGGGAAGGAGGAAGGAGGGGGTGGAAAGAAAGGGAAGGAGGAAGGAGGGGGGAAAGAAAGGGAAGGAGGAAGGAGGGGGGGAAAGAAAGGGAAGGAGGAAGGAGGGGGTGGAAAGAAAGGGAAGGAGGAAGGAGGGGGGGAAAGAAAGGGAAGGAGGAAGGAGGGGGGAAAGAAAGGGAAGGAGGAAGGAGGGGGAAAGAAAGGGAGGAGGAAGGAGGGGGGGGAAGAAAGGGAAGGAGGAAGGAGGGGGTGGAAAGAAAGGGAAGGAGGAAGGAGGGGGTGGAAAGAAAGGGAAGGAGGAAGGAGGGGGTGGAAAGAAAGGGAAGGAGGAAGGAGGGGGTGGAAAGAAAGGGAAGGAGGAAGGAGGGGGTGGAAAGAAAGGGAAGGAGGAAGGAGGGGGTGGAAAGAAAGGGAAGGAGGAAGGAGGGGGTGGAAAGAAAGGGAAGGAGGAAGGAGGGGGTGGAAAGAAAGGGAAGGAGGAAGGGGGGGGGAAAGAAAGGGAAGGAGGAAGGAGGGGGGAAAGAAATTCAAGTGACTTTCAGGCCTGGAAGTGAAGGTTGGTAGTGGTGTCTGCAGTCGTTCAGCCACAGCTTCAGTCTAATATCTTGTGCAAAGTTTTGTGTGAGGAAAAATAAAGAGGGAAAAGCACACACCCCCCCAAAATCTTGCTTGTCACCAGGGCTGAGTGGCAAAAGCCTGCAGCTTGAAGAGATGCTCCTGCATGGGTTTTATTCACCTGGGGAGGTGTCTCGCTGGGATAAACCTGGTCCTTTCCCCCCCCAGTGGCTTGCTGCTGTGAGGTGCTTTGCCAAGGCTGCTGCAAGAGGAGCAAATCTCCCCCAGCCTTGGGGCGACCCTTTCTGGCCACGAATTAGGAAGGAGGCTGCCAGAGGCAGCGGGATTGTGGCCGCGGAGGAGAGCAGAGCATGTGCGAGGCAGTCACAGCCCGCTGGTTTCTAATCCCGGAGTCACACTCGGCTGGCAAGGCTCAGCTGAAGCACACCCCCAGCAAACAAACCAGAAAAAAGAACGGGTTTTTGGCTGTGACTTGCACAGGGAAGCTTCTCCACCTCTGCCTGGGACCCTGTGGCTGTGGAATCGAGCCAGGGCTGTGGCTGTGCTCTCCTGAGTTTAGCAGCTGGAGGAGGCTGGAACCGGCAGCAGAGTATCTGCGGGCAGGGGAGAGCAGCCAGGGGAGGCTGAGCACTGCAGCAGGGGGTGGGGGGCGTGAAAACGGCTGCTTTTCTCCACCAAACCCCAAAGGCAGGGTGGAAAACACAGCACTTAGCCTTGCACAGCCACACCACTCCCAGGATGCAGGAAGGGTTTCTTTCCTGAGTGCAATCTGTCTGCTCCGGTGGGATTAGGAAACGTGCAGAGGGGCTGCTGCTGGGGTGCAGAGAGCCTGATCCATCCTTACCTACTCCTCCCTCTCTGCTCTGCCCTGCTGGGGCCACATCTGGAATATTGTGTCCAGTTCTGGGCCCCTCAGGTCAAGGACAGGGAACTGCTCAAGAGCTCAGAGCCACAAAAATGATGAAGGGATTGGAACATCTTCCTCCCAAGGAGAGCCTGAGGGAGCTGAGGGCTCTGTAGCTTGGAGAGGAGGAGCCTGAGGGTGACCTCACTGCTGTTGCTAAAGCTGTGCAGGGGGAGCGCCCAGAGGCTGGAGCCAGGCTCTGCTGGGGGATGCCCAATGCCAGCACAAGGGGCAGTGCTGGAAGCTGAGGCAGAGGAAGTGCCATGGAAACAGGAGGGAAATTTTTTTCCCTGTGAGGGTGACAGAGCCCTGGAGCAGGCTGCCCAGGGGGATGTGCAGTGTCCCTCTCTGGAGCTATTCAAGACCTGCATGGATGTGTTCCTGTGTGACCTGCTGTAGGTGCCCCTGCTCTGGCAGGAGGTTTGGACTGGATGAGCTTTGGAGGTCCCTTCCAGCCCCTCACATGCTGTGATTCTGGTTCCTGCTGGCAGCCCTGTGCAGTGCCCTTGTGTGCTTCAGCCTTCCCGGAGGCCAGTAGCTGTGTTTGCTCGGTGGATGTCACGTTTTGGTTCAAAGTATCGAGGAAGACCTCCTCTGGGGCCGGCTGCTGAACCTCAGAAACATCACACTGTGGAGGGGAGAGGGTGAGCTGCTCCCAGATCAGCAGCCTGGATCTGCTAACGCTGCACATTTCTCTGCATCAGGCACCGTTGACATTTTATCCTCTGCTTCGCAATAACTCTTTCAACGCCACGGGGCTGCCACAGTGGCTTCAGGGCCACCTCCCTTCCAAAAGAGCAGAAAGGTCTGCTCGTTAAGCTCCAGCATCCCTCTGCAGGGCCTGGGGCTTTGCTCTCTTGTAAGCTGTCTCAGCCTGCTGCTTCCCAACAGCCTTCCAGTTAAGCAGCATCCCCAAAGGGCCGGCCACGAAGGGGTTAACCCTGTGGCAGCCTCGCTCGGTGGATCAAATTCTTACCAGAGCAAAGCTCTCCTTGCTTTGTTCTTTAGTGGGATGCATCCAGCAGGAGCAGCCTGGACGCTGTGGGATCTGTTGTCCTCCTTCCACCAGTGCCCTTGCTCTCCTCCCTGACTCCAAGGCAGCAGGACTTCAGCGGTTCCCTGTTTAGGTTTCAGCCGAGCAGGAACAATCTCACGCTTTGATGTTGTCCCAGCAGCAGAAGCAGCAGCTTCACATCAGTAGGCTCTGCCTCTGTGGGGCCCCGGCTCAGGGCCAGCAGCAGCAGCCACCACCACTTGTGTGCCGTCAGATGGGACAGGGAGAACGTCCCTCACCTTGTCACAGGGGAGGGAGGCAAGAAATCTGAACAGAGCCCACTCAGCTGGCTCAGAAATGGCTCTTCAACTACTGACCTACTGCCCAGGAGGTCTGTCCAAGCCTCTAGTGGTCATCCCCAATCTCTTTCATACCTATGTCTTTGCCTTGCATCATCTGTATTTCAACTCTCATTCCAATATGAGATGAAAACGCTCTGGATCGTCCTCTGGCACTGGGTCCTGCAGGCAGGCAATGGTCTGCAGCTGTGCCACCAAGCTCTGCCAGACCCAGACCTGCACGGCCTCATGCAGCTCCTCACCAGGTCTGTGCTCTCACCCACCCTAGCTCCTTGGCACTTAAATTTGGTATTAAAACCACAACTAGAGAACCTCCTGTTTGCTGTGGATGCAGATTGGATGTTAGGAAGAAGTTGTTGCCCAGGAGGGTGGTGAGAGCCTGGCACAGGCTGCCCAGGGAGGTGGTGGAAGCCTCCTGCCTGGAGGTGTTTGCAGCCAGGCTGGCTGTGGCTGTGAGCAACCTGCTGCGGTGTGAGGTGTCCCTGGCCATGGCAGGGGGTTGGAAGTGGCTGAGCCTTGAGGTCCCTTCCAGCCCTGACAGTTCTATGTTCCAGCAAACCCAGGATCTTTCTCTGGAGTCTTGCAATGATCTAAACACAGCAAGGTGAAGATCTAATTTTCCACAACTTCCTGTAGCAAGGTAAAGAGCTAATTTTTCACAGATTCTTGCCACAAGGTAAACATCTAATTTCCCACAGCTTCCTGTAACAAACAGCCTGAAAGCTTCCTTCAGGTCCTTCAGCTGTGTAGTCCTTGTGGTCTCAGGGATGATCAATTCTGCCCTCCAGAAGCCCCAGGCAGAACTCAGAGCAGTTGGACACCACCCTCCACCTCTGTTTTTTGCAACCCAAACAATTCTATCATTCTGCATCTTTATCTCCACTGCCTCAGCAGCATTTTTATCTCCTTTTTCTTCTTCTTCTTCTTCTTCTTTTCATCAGCTGAACAGAAAAGGAATAGAGTTCAACAAGGGCAAGGGGAGAGTCTTACACCTGGGAAAGAACAACCCCATGGAGCAGGAGAGGTTGGGGACTGACCGTGCCGGAGAGCAGTGAAGGGGAGAAGGACCTGGGGGTCCTGGTGGATGGAAGGTTGAGCATGAGCCAGCAATGTGCTCTGGTGGCCAAGAAGGCCAAGGGCATCCTGGGGTGGATTAGAAGAGCAGTGGTTAGTAGGTTGAGAGAAGTTCTCCTGCCCCTCTGCTCTGCCCTGCTGAGGCCACATCTGGAATATTGTGTCCAGTTCTGGGCCCTCAGTTCAGGAAGGACCTCAGGGAACTGCTTGAGAGAGTCCAGCACAGAGTCACGAGGATGCTGCAGGCAGTGGAACATCTTCCTCAGGAGGAGAGCCTGAGGGAGCTGAGGGCTCTTAGCTTGGAGAGGAGGAGCCTGAGGGTGACCTTATTGCTGGTGATAAAGCTGTGCAGGGTGAGTGCCCGGAGGCTGGAGCCAGGCTCTGCTGGGGGATGCCCAATGTCAGCACAAGGGACAGTGGTGGAAGCTGAGGCAGAGGAAGTGCCATGGAAACAGGAGGAAGAATTTTGTCCCAGTGAGGGTGACAGAGCCCTGGAGCAGGCTGCCCAGGGGGCTGTGGAGTCTCCTCTCTGGAGCTATTCAAGATGTGTTCCTGTATGAGCTGCTCTAGGTGATGCTGCTCTGGCAGGGGGGTTGGACTGGATGAGCTTTGGAGGTCCCTTGCAGCCCCTCACACTCTGTGGCTCTGTGATTTGCTACCATCCAGGCTGTGGATTTAGAGCAATTAACCCTTCCATTTAATTAATACCAGCAGCACAGCAATCAAGCTGTAATATTTTACAACTTTCAGGACATAACCTGCAACTACAGACAATGCAAATGGTGTTGCACTGGGGGGTGGGGGGTTTATTACACTTTGAGGCCCACCAAGAGGCTGAGTGCTATTGCAGAGGAGCTGCTCTTTATTCTTGTCTTTTTTAACACAGGGCTGGAAAATGCTTGAATTCTGTGACAAAATAGTGTGGGGTGGGGTTGGCTCCTCTCTATTTTTTGGCAGATCTGCCCTCAAAAGTGCATGGAGCTCAGTTGCTGTACAAGGCAAGCAGCATTCTTTAATACAATTAAAGGAGAGGGAGGCATGGCCCTGAGAGCAGCACACTGCTCCCTGCACAGAGAGGATAAACCATTTTGAGTAGGATAGAATAAAAACCATCAAACAGCAAGCCACACTTTGAGAGCCATTTGCAAAGATAAGAATGGGGGGAAAAAACCTCAAGAAATCACAATCCCTTCCTAAACTTTCTCCTTGTTCCTTCAGGCTGCTGAAGGAGCCACCAAAGGAATCACAAATGATGCTGGGCTACATCTTGATTAAAAACCAAACCAGAAGCCACACTTGGAGGAGCATTTGCAAAGAAAACCCTCAGGAATCACAATTCCTTCCTAGAAGTTCCCTCAGGCTGCTGAAGGAATCCCAGGCACTGCTGGGATCTATCTTGAATAAAACCAAACCAAACCAAACCAGAAGCCACACTTTTGGGGACCATTTGCAAAGATAGGAACTGAGCTGAGCAGGGGAAAACCCTCAGAAATCACAATTCCTTCCTAAAATGTCCTTCAGGCTGCTGAAGGGATCCCAGGCACTGCTGGGCTACATCTTGGATAAAAACACCCCATGAAGACACACTCACAAGACCAGTCACATGCATAGGACTGATCTCAGAAGGAGAAAACCTTCAGACATCACAATTGCTTCCTAAAACGTCCTTCAGGCTGCTGCAGGAGCTGCAAGCACCACTGGGCTCCATCTTGGATAAGAAACAATCCAGAAGCCACACTTTTGAGGACCATTTGAAAAGATAGGACTGAGCTGAGCAGGGGAAAACCCTCAGGAATCACAATTTGTTCCTTGTTCCTTCAGGCTGCCAAAGGAATCCCAAATACTTCTGGGCTCCATCTTCAATAAAAACCAAACCAGAAGCTACCCTTGGAGGACCATTTGCAAAGATAGGAACTGAGCTGAGCAGGGGAACCCCCTCAGAAATCACAATTCCTTCCTAAAATGTCCTTCAGGCTGTTGAGGGAATCCAAATCACTGCTGGGCTACATCTTGGATGAAAAAAAAAACCAGAAGCCACACTTGGAGGATCATTTGCACAGATAGGGCTGATCTCAGAAGGAGAAAACCCTCAGAAATCACAATCCCTTCCTAAACTTTCTCCTTGTTCCTTCAGGCTGCTGAAGGAATCACAAACACTTCTGGGCTCCATCTTCAACAAAATCCAAACAACTAACCACACTTGGAGCACCATTTGCACAGGTAGGGCTGATCTCAGAAGGAGAAAACCCTCACAAATCCCAATTCCTTCCCAAGATGTCCTTCAGGCTGCTGAGGGAATCCCAAGCACTGCTGGGCTACATATTGGATGAAAAAAACAAACCAGAAGCCTCACTTGGAGGCTCATTCACAAAGATAGGACTGAGCTGAGCAGGGAAAAACCCTCAGAAATCACAATTCTTTCCTAAGATGTCCTTCAGGCTGCTGAAGGGATCCCAATCACTACTGGGCTACATCTTGGATGAAAAAAAAAGAATCCACACTTGGAATACCATTTGCACAGGTAGGGCTGATGTCAGAAGGAGAAAACCCTCACAAATCCCAGTTCCTTCCCAAGACGTCCTTCAGGCTGCTGAAGGGATCCCAATCACTGTTGGGCTACATCTTGGATGAAAAAAACCAAACCAGAATCCACACTTGGAGTACCATTTGCACAGGTAGGGCTGATGTCAGAAGGAAAAACCCCTCACAAATCCCAGTTCCTTCCCAAGATGTCCTTCAGGCTGCTGAAAGAATCCCAGGCACTGCTGGGACCTGAATAAAACCAAACCAAACCAAAACAAACCAGAAGCCACACTTTTGGGGACCATTTGCAAAGATAGGACTGAGCTGAGCAGGGGAAAACCCTCTGAAATCCCAATTCCTTCCTAAAATGTCCTTCAGGCTGCTGAAGGGATCCCAAACACCTCTGGAGCAGCTTCCTTAATCCTGCCTCTTCTGCTCTTGGGCTTGCAGGGAAGCAGCCATCTTGCCTTGCAAGGCAGGCTCTAAATCAAACCCGAAGGTGCTAGAGCTCCAGGAACTGCAAAAAGCCAAAGAGCAGAGGGGAGCAAGCAAGCAGAAGCCTTTGAGGATGTGGAAAGGCCATGCATTTTGGTTGGTTTTGTTGCTTTTTGGTTTTTTTTTTTTCCCCTTCCTGCTGCACCTGCTGCCCCTCCGCCGCCACCGCAGCAGCAGCAGCCTTGTATTAGTGAAGAGGCCTTCAGGCCGATCTGCATCTCAAATAGCTGATTTGTAGATGAGGTCATTGGGTTTTGTGGTCTCCTGTTTGCTGTGGTGGGGCTGGGCTGTTGCCTAGCAGTAAGGGCCACAAAGTCCCAGCAGGTCTCTTGAGTCAGCAGCCGTCCTCCCCGGGTTCCTCTCGCCCGGCTTCCCCTTCCCCCTCATTGCCGATTCAAATCCAGGCTTGGCCTTAATAAATAAATGAAAGGATACCACCAACCCCCTCCAGAGTGTTCTTTTATTTTCTCTGTAAATAAAAGGGACCACCAAACCCACCCCAGAATGTTCTTCTATTATTTTATTATTATTATTATTATTATTATTATTATTATTATTATTATTATTATTATGTGACATCTTCCTTGGGTAATTCATTGGTTAGGTGTCTCGATAAGCAAAACCCAGCTCCAGTTCAAAGCCTGTCTTGACCTTAATAAATAAATAATAATAGTACATAAAAACAAATAAAAACCCAACTCCCTCCAAAAATGTTCTTCTATTATTGTTGTTATTATTATTAGGTGATGTGTTATGAACTGGCAGCTTCCTTGGCTAATTGATTGGTTTGGTGTCTCGATAAGCAAAACCCAGCTCCAGTTCAGAGACAGTCTTGACCTTAAAAAATAAATGGTAATAATAAATAAAAAACCCCAACCAAACCCCCTCAAAAATGGTCTATTATTATTATTATTATTATTATTATTATTTTATGTGTTATGGACTGACAGCTTCCTTGGGTAATTGATTGGTTTGGAGACTCGATAAGCAAAACCTAGCTCCAGTTCAAAGCCAGTCTTGACCTTAATAAATAAATGGTAATAATAAATTTTAAAAAATCCAAAACCCCTCCAAAATGGTTGTTTATTATTATTAATAATAATAATAATAATAATAATAATAATAATAATAATAATAATAATAATAATAATAATAATAATTTGATGTGTTATGGACTGACAGCTTCCTTGGGTAATTCATTGGTTTAGTGGCTCGATAGGCAAAACCCAGTTCCAGTTCAAATCCAATCTTGACCTTAATAAATAAACAATAATAGTAAATAAAACAAACCCAGCCCCCTCCAAAATGTTCCTCTATTGTTGTTACATTTAATTAGGTAGGTAGTTAGTTAGTTAGTTAGTTAGTTAGTTAGTTAGTTAGTTAGTTAGTAAGTAATTATTTATTGTGGGGTGATGTGTTATGAACTGAGAGCTTCCTTGGATAGCTCATTGGTTTGGTGACTTCATAAGCAAAACCCAGCTCCAGTTCCAACCCAGTCTTGAGCTTAAGAAATAAATAATAATAGCAAATTAAACAAACAAACCCAGCCCCCTCCAAAATGTTTAATAATAATAATAATAGCAATAGTAATAATAATAGTAGTAGTAATAGTAATAATAATAAGGGTGATGTGTTATGGACTGGAGCTTCCTTGGATAATTAATTGGTTTAGTGGCTCGATCAGCAAAACATAGGTCCAGTTCAAAGCCAGTCTTGACCTTAATAAATAACTAATAATAATAATAAATAGAAAACCCCAAACCCATCCAAAATGCCCTTTTTATTTCTTCTGTTAGGGTGATATGCTCTGAATTGACGTTTTCCTTGGATAATTCATTGGTTTGGGGGCTCCATAAGCAAAATCCAGCTCCAATTCAAATCCAGTCTTGGCCTTAATGAACAAATAATTAAATAAACCCCCAAAGCCTTCCAAAATCATCTTCTTTTTATCATTATCATTATTAGCATTAGCATCATTATTATTATTAGAATTATTAATATTATTATGTGATGTGCTATGAATTGACATCTTCTTTGGCTAATTCATTGGTTTGGTGACTCGATAAGCAAACTCCAGCTCCAGTTCAAATCCAGTCTTGACCTTAATAAATAGATAAGTTGAAAACCACCAAACCCTTCAAAATGTTGTTGTTATTACTATTACTATTACTATTACTAGTAGTAGTAGTAGTAGTAGTAGTAGTAGTAGTAGTAGTATGTGATGTGCTCTGAATTGACATTTTCCTTGGATAATTCATTAGTCTGGGGGCTCCATAAGCAAATTCCAGCTCCAATTCAAATCCAGTCTTGGCCTTAATGGGTAAATAATTAGGTAAGAGACCAAATCCTTCCAAAATGATGTTATTTTTTTATTATTATTATTATTATTATTATTATTATTATTATTATTATTATTATTATTATTATCATTATCATTATTATCATTATTATCATTATTATTCTCATTATTATTCTCATTATTATCATTATTATGTGGTGTGCTATGAATTGACATCATCTTTGAGCGATTCATTGGTTTGGTGGCTTGATAAGCAAACTCCAGCTCCGATTCAAATCCAGCCTTGACCTCAGTGAATAAATGATAGCAACAACAACAACAATAGCAAAAATCCACACCAAAGCCTTCCAAAATATTCACCTTCTATTTATTTATGTTTCACGTTCAAAGGATGGGAGGATGTGCTATGAATTGTCAGCATCCTTTGATGATTCATGGCTTTGGTGACTCGCTAAGCAAAAAAAAACCCTCCAGCTCCAGGAGCCTTGGTAGCACGTGAGTGGGGGGATGAGGGCTAGCGCCTTGCTGTAACACCACCCTCCCCAGGGAGCCTGGGGGCTTGCCTTGGTGCTTTACTGTTGAAAACACGGAAGAAGGGATTAAAAGCTCAGCCCCACGTTTATTTAAGTCTTTTAGACACGTCAGAAGCGGGCTTGTTAACATAAATTAAAAAATGGAATATGGAAGCTGTTTGGGTGGGGTTTGGGGTTGGTTTTTTTGGTGTATGACTCTCAGGGACTCAGTTATGCCTTTGCTGTTACTTTTGACAGCTCGCTGCACAGTGGGAATGGGCTCATTTGAAACACTTTTTCTTGGTGTTTTTTTTTCTTTCTTTCTTCTTAAGAGGTGTTTTCTGCTTTCAAAATCCAGCTAAAGCTACTTACTGGTGAAGTACAGAGCAGCAAGCTGGGGTGGAAGCACAGAAGGAGAGCAGTCAGCAGTCAGAGGAAAGAAGAAGAAAATGGGGAGGAAAAAGGAAAAAAGAAAAAAGTAAAAAACTTAAGAAAAAAATAGAAAAAAAAAAAAAAGGGAAAAGAGAATAAAAGAGGAAAGAAAGAAAAAGGAAAAAGAAGAAAGTAAAAAATGAGAAAACAAGTTAAAAATGGGAAAAATAGAAAAACTGAAAAGAGAATAAAAAAGGAAAAAAGAAAAAGATTTAAAAAAGAAAAATAATAAAAATTTAAAAGGAAAAAGAAAAATAAAAAGGCAAAAAGAAAAAAGGGAAAAGGGGGAAATAAAAAAAAAAAAAAAGAAAAAGGAAAAAAGAAAGGAAAAAGGAAAAAAAGAGAAAAGGGGGAAATAAAAAAAAAGAAAAAGGAAAAAAAAAAAGGAAAAGGGAAAAAAAAAGGAAAAAAAGATAAAAGAAAAGGAAAAAAAGAAAAGAAAAAAGGGAGAAACAAGAAGAAAAAAGGGAAAAGGAAAAAGAAGAAAAAAAGGAAAAAATAAAAAATAAAAAGGAAAGAAAAATAAAAAAGAAGGAAAAAGGCAAAGGAAAAAAGAAAGGAAAAAGGGAAAAAGGAAAAATGTAAAAGAAGAGGAAAAAAATTTAAAAAAATTAAAAAGTAAAAAGGGAAAAGGAATAAAAAGAAAAAAGGGAAAATTTAAAAGAAAAAAGGAAAAAGGAAAAAAGGAAAGGATAAAGAAAAAAAGGAAAAAGGCGAAAAAGGAAGAAAGTAAAAAGGAACAGGAAAAAAAAAAAAAAAAAAAGGAAGAAAAAAGGGAAAAGGAAAAATGAAGTACAAAAGACTAAAGAAGTAAGAAAGAGAAAAAGGAAAAGGAAAAACCAACAAGAAAAAGCAAAAAAGCAAAGAAGCTGTAAACTGCGGAGTACAAAGCTGCCTTTAGAACCTGCAAGCCGTGCAGGTTGTCACCCACTGGTGCCTGCTAAGTTGGCAGAGACTGCAGCTGAAGTGCTTTTATTCCAGGAGTGATCTGCGGACAAAAGGCACATGTGCAAACCACACCAGGCAGATGACGGAGTCGCAGTCACTTCTCTCTTTTTTCTTTCCTTTCTTGCAAAGGACAATTTATTTATTTTTTCCAGATTATGATATTTTCTAGGAGGAAAGAGGAGTACAAAGACCCCTCCTCAGCCCTAAGACAAAACAAACCCCAAACAAACCATCTCGGCACAAATTGGAGCCTTGATAGCTCAAAGCGAAAGCCTCCCAAACATCTATTAGGAGCAGGAAACGGTCTAATGGAAAACTTACAAACATCTGAGACATGAAAGGGAAGGCACAAAGCAGGAAAGCAGAGGCATGAACAGCTAATTGCTGGAGATTCCTCACCACCACCATTTCACTCCCTGAAGCACAGCAAGGCGCACCAGGCAGCCCCACGGCGCTGGGGGTATACAGCTACCATTAAAGTATTAGTAGGGACACTTAGAAAGCAGGCACTGAAGATAGATAGATAGATAGATAGATAGATAGATAGATAGATAGATAGATAGATAGATAGATAGATAGAGACAGACAGACAGACAGACAGACAGACATAGATAGATAAATAGATAGATGATAAATAGATGATAGTTAAATAGATGATACATACATATATATATAAATTCATAAAGAGATAAATACATAGATGACAGACAGATAAATACGTAGATACATAGATAAATACATAAATGATGGATGATAGATAAATACATAGATACATAGGTAGATAAATACATAGATGATAGATAAATAGATGATAGTTAAATAGATGATACATACATATATAAATACATAGATGATAAATACATAGATACATAGATAAATACAAAAATGATGGATGATAGACAAATACACAGATACATAGGTAGATAAATACATAGATAGATGATAGATAGATAGATAGATAGATAGATAGATAGATAGATAGATAGATCGATCAAATGCTGATACCTTGGCCCAAAATTAAGTTGATTTGGCTTGTGGCTGACTGCACAAAGATGCTTCAAAGGTGGCCAGAGGCATCCTGCCATGCTGCTTCTCAGCTAATCCCCCACTATGAATGCTTTAAAGGTGCTCTTCCTATTCACCCCACAACCTACTTTATATCTCTCTATGCATTTATTTATATATCTATTTATAATCTATTTATATATCTATTTGTATGTGTTTATATATATATACACACAAGCTAGCTTTAGCTCTCTATTTATATATTTATTTATTTATATGTATTTATATCTACATATATACAAACAAGCTATATCTCTATATATTTTTATTTATATATATTCATATCTATATCTATATATACACAAGCAAGCTT
>CM066576.1:2008607-2081107 GCA_033816785.1 Picus viridis | reverse complement strand
TTCAAGAAGGAAAGGCTCTGAAGACGATGCATTTAGAAGGAAAATGTCTGGAAATTATGTAGTTAAGAAGGAAAGGCTCTGAAAATTAATGGCACTTTAGAAAAGAAGGGGGAAAGAAAAGAAGACCAACGACCAAATCAACCCAAGGAAACAAACAACATCTTTGAGGGTTGGGGGGTTTATTTGGGGGGCGGGGCATATTTTCCAGAGCCTATTCTTTCCTGTGGGAAAATTCACACGTTCTTTACACCCAGATATTAAGTTTGAACTTTCATTTAATGAGTTCCCAATTCAACAAAGCGTTTAAGCATGTTTGGGAAGCACAAAGCCACTTAAGCACATTCTTGCTTGGGCCCTTCAATAGGGGTGGAGTGCTGAATCGCACTGGCAGCTCTCACGGGTAGAGCCCAGGGCAGCCTGGTGGGGCACAAAGCCTGGAAGGACTCTCTCTGGTTTTACTTCCCCCCCCCCCACCTCCTTCCCTCGCAAGAAGGGTTATGGTAGTGATTACATCAGGCTAAGAATTAAAGCCAGGCCTAGCCTGAAAAGGCACAACTCCCCTTTTTTTTTTCCCCTCCCCTTGCAATCCTGTCTAATGTCTCAAATTTAGGAGGAGAAATTGGAAACACACATCCAGCACATGAAACCCACCCCCAAAAATCAAATAATTCCGGGGGAAACTGAGATCTGCTGACTTTCTGACAAGTCTCAATTTGAATCTGTGCACAAATATCAAATCATCCTCTGATCAAGCCTTGCTTTCTCCCCTCTGCCACCAGCCTTTTACTTCATTTTTTGGGGGATAGACAGGGATACGGGAACGGAGGGAAAGGCAGTTCCAGGCACAACCAGGCAGAAAAGGGCAGCACTTAGGCTTCCAAAACGTTCAGCTGCAAGGTGTTTGAGGGGTGTGGGGCCACACAAAACCACACACAGAGCCATGCAGCACAACAGCATCCTGGAGAACCAAGGGAAAAAAGGATGATGCTACCCTATTTAAACTCCTATCCCAACTACCTTTAATAATAAGACATCTTGAACAGCAATATTTTCTCTGTCTTTCCCCCCTCCCCCCCCTTACTTCAAAGTTTATACTAAAAAGTCTTTTTTCCCCACTGTTTTCCCTTTTGACTTTGTCCCTGGGTGCTCAGCAAGATTTGAAAGCCAGCATTGTATATAAACTCAGCACAATATTGCATGGAAAAGGAGGGTTGCACTTGAACTAAACATAATACTGCATGAAAAAGGAGTATTGCACCTCAACTAAATACAATCTTGCATGCAACCATAGCACTGCACTTGAACTAAACATAATACTGCATGAAAAAGGAGTATGGCACCTCAACTAAATACAATCTTGCATGCAACCATAGCACTGCACTTGAACTAAACATAATACTGCATGAAAAAGGAGTATGGCACCTCAACTAAATACAATCTTGCATGCAACCATAGCACTGCACTTGAACTAAACACAATATTGAATGGAAAAGTAGTATTGCCCTTAAACCAAACACAGTACTGCGTGAAAAAGTAATACTGCACTTAAACCAAACACAATATTGCATGAAAAAGTAATATTGCACTTAAAGTAAACACAAAATTCCAGGGAAAAAAAATAGTGTTATACTCGAAGTAAACACAATCTTGCATGAAAAAGGAGTATTGCACTTAAACCAAACACAGTATTGCATGTACCTGCAGTGTTGCATGAAAGCTGAACATAATATTGAATGTAAACCTGCTGTAGATAGCATTTCATAGAACCTGTCTCCAAGGGTTCAGGCCTGTGTCCAAGCTAAAGCTGTCTGAAGCTGATCCAGCCCTTCCCCCGCTGTGGTATCAGCGAGGAATGTTAGGTTTGAGCCCCCTTTCTGAGTAGGCTTCTCAGCAAATACCTTGAGCAGGGCTAGAGGTAGCAGTCAGCTCACTACTGAGATAAGCAGCGAGGGAATGAAGGGAACAAAGGATGAATGGGAGGCTAAAGAATTTGGGACTTGCCTCCTTTGCCACAATGCCACGTTGGTTTATGCTGCCGTAACCCCACAGCAGGTTCAACCGAGCTGCTTGAGTTTGTGTTCACTCTCTGCATGGCGGTTCTGTAAATGCTCTTCTTTTCTCCTCTTGCTGTGTAAAGCTTGGAGGGTATCAGGTCTGATTTGCTCTCTCCAGCTTGTCCCCAGGTTTTCCAGAGCCAAAAGAAAAGAATAGATTATAGCCAGCCCATCAGGTTGATGCTCGGGCTGAGGAGAAACAGCAGCGAGGGGATAAAGATCCATTGATTGGTATTTGCTGGGGGTTGATATCTTCCTGTTGGTTTAGATGGCACATGGCTTGATATTTTTTTCTGGGCTTTTTTGTATTTTCAGTTCTTTTCTGTTTTCTGTTCCTATTTTCTGGGCTTTGATCCTTTCTGTTGTTTGAAACTTCCTGGTGCTTTCTATTTCCTGTTCTTTTCTATCTTCTATTTTGCTGTTTTCTGTTTTGCTGTTTTCTATTTCCTGTTGTTTGCTATTTTGTACTTTGCTATTTCCTGTTGTTGTCTATTTTGTTGTTTTCAATTTCCTGTTGTTTTCTATTTTATTTTTCCCTGTTTCCTCTTGTTTTCCATGTTGCTGTCTTCTATTTCCTGTCATTTTCTATTTTGTTGGTTTCTATTTTCTTGTTTCCTGTTTCCGTTGTTTTCTATTTTGTTGCTTCCTATTCCTATTGTTTTCTAGTTTGTGGTTTTCTCTTGTTTTTTATTTCCTGTTGTTACCTAGTTTGTTCTTTTCTATTTCCTGTTGTTTCCTATTTTGTCCTTTTCTATTTCCTCTTGGTTTTCTCATGTTATCATTTTCTAATTCCTGTTTCTTCCTGTTTCCTGTTGTTCCCTATTTTGTTCTTTTCTATTTACTGTTTTTTTTTCATTTTGTTGTTTTCTATTACCTGTTGTTTCCTGTTTCTTGTTGCTTGATATTTTGTCCTTTTCTCTTCTGTTACTTTATGTTTCCTGTTGTTTCCTATTTTGTCCTTTTCCATTTCCTGTTGTTTTTCTTTTATTTTGTTGTTTTCTATTCTCTGTCCATTTCTATTTCCTGCTATTTCCTAGTCCATCCTATTCTATTTCCTTTTGTTTCCTATTTTGTCTTCTTCTATTTCCTGTTTGGTTTTTATTTTGTTGTTTTTTTTTTCCTGTTGCTTTCTATTTCCTCTTGTTTCCTAGTTTGTCCTTTTCTATTTCCTGCTATTTCCTAGTTTGTCCTTTTCTATTTCCTGTTTGATTTTTATTTTCTTGGTTTTTATTTCCTGATGTTTTCTGTTTTCTCTTGTTTCCTATTTTGTCCTTTTCCATTTCCTCGTTTTTTAAATGTTGTTGTTTTCTATTCTCTGTCCTTTTCTATTTCCTGCTATTTCCTAGTTCATCCTTTTCTATTTCCTGTTTGTTTTTTATTTTCTTGGGTTTTATTTCCTGATGTTTTCTGTTTCCTCTTGTTTCCTATTTTGTCCTTTTCTATTTCCTGCTACTTCCTATTTTGTCCTCTTCTATTTCCTGTTTGGTTTTTATTTTGTTGGGCTTTACTTCCTGATGTTTTCTGTTTTCTCTTGTTTCCTATTTTGTCCTTTTCCATTTCCTGGTTTTTTAAATGTTGTTGTTTTCTATTCTCTGTCCTTTTCTATTTCCTGCTATTTCCTAGTTCATCCTTTTCTATTTCCTGTTTGTTTTTTATTTTCTTGGGTTTTATTTCCTGATGTTTTCTGTTTTCTCTTGTTTCCTATTTTGTCCTTTTCCATTTCCTGGTTTTTTAAATGTTGTTGTTTTCTATTCTCTGTCCTTTTCTATTTCCTGCTATTTCCTAGTTCATCCTTTTCTATTTCCTGTTTGTTTTTTATTTTCTTGGGTTTTATTTCCTGATGTTTTCTGTTTCCTCTTGTTTCCTATTTTGTCCTTTTCTATTTCCTGCTATTTCCTATTTTGTCCTCTTCTATTTCCTGTTTGGTTTTTATTTTGTTGGGCTTTATTTCCTGATGTTTTCTGTTTTCTCTTGTTTCCTATTTTGTCCTTCTCTGTTTCCTGTTGCTTTCTGTTTTCTCTTGTTTCATATTTTCTGTGGGCTTCCATTGTCTCCTGTTTCACGTTTTCTCTTTCCCCCCTGTTTTCTACTTCCCTTCCAAAGAATTTCCAACAGTGGTATCCAAGCCAGAAGCACAGAACCACCACCACACCACCTCCCCCCCCCCCCCCCCCCCCGGATAAAAAGGAAAGGAGATTCCTAACACAACCCAACGGAAAAGTTCTATTTACCCAGCTGGAAATTTTCTATTTCACATTAATAAAACGGAAAAAAAAAAAAAAAAAAAAAAACAAACCACAACCAAAAAGGCTTAATTTGGGGGGCTTTGGGGGTTTTTTAGGTGTTCCAGAAGGATGGGTGTTTTTACTGCCAAATGGATTTAGGGGGAAATAAAGAACTAAAAGGAAAGAGGAATTCCCTGCACGCTGCACCTCCGTGGGGCTGCTGAAGCCTGAGGCAGGGGGCACGGTGCTCCCGCAGAGGAGTCGCCCGTGGCGCTCTCGCTGGCGCGGAGGTGGCAGCCATTTCTCTGCACACCACCTGCGCGCAGGCTGGAGCTGCCCCTGCCCCTCGCTCCACCATCTCAGTCCATCTGCTCCTCCCTTCTCTGCCCTGAGAGTGCCTCCTCCACTCATGCAGACATCCTCTGCTCTGCTTTTGCTCCTGGGTGTGTGGAGAAGCGTCGTTAGAAGAGAAAGAAACGAGGAACAGGGGAAGGGGGTGGGTGTGGGAAGGATATATATAAAAAGGAGTAGGATAAATCATATTTTCGAAGCAAGACAAAGCAAGGAGAGGCTCATCCTGCCTGCCTTGCTTGAGAGAGCTGCTCTGCATTCAGGGGTGAGCCCGGGTGGAGAATGATGCTGTTGTCTCACAAAGGACTCATGTTGAGCTGAATCTTTGATTACAGGACAAGTGCCTGCATTAGGCCCCTCGTCGAGCTCACATTTTGCTCCTGCCATTTGTACCAAACCTCTGAGTGATCTCTTTGTGAATATGGACCCCAACTGAATCAAAGAAGAGCTACGTTTTTATTCCCCCTCTCCTTATTTCTTTTTCCACCAGCGCTCCTTTTCTCTTTCCCTGCTCTTCTCCTCGCTCTGATTCCCCTCTCCCTCGCTCCCTTTGCCAGGTCAGGAAAATAGACTCCTATGGATCATAAAATAAATAAATAAAATAAACCTAATGAATATTAAGCCCTAAAAAAAAAAAAAAAACCAAACCAAAAATAGAGGCAGAGGTGGCTTTTGGTGGCTTTTAAACACACACACACACACACAGAGCCCCTTTGAATTGTGTCATGTTCCTTACACAAATGGTGCCTAACCTCATGCTTTGCTTAATAGGATTTCTGCTTGCTGGTCCTCTGTCACCCTAGACAGAGGGCTCCATGGCTCCTCCTGTAACCATGGCCACTCCTAAATTCCCACCTCATGGCAAATCCCTCCTGGTGTGAAAGGCAGCACGAAGAGAGTGGGTCGTAGAAGGAGAAGAGAGAAGGGAAGGTGCACCGACAGCAGCACCGGCGTGACAACCCTGCCGTCTCTGAGCAAACAACCACCTGCCCCAAACCTGCTGGATCTGTAGGTATGATCTGAGAGGGTTCCTTGAGCAAAAAAAAACCCAACAAACAAACAACCCCCCTCTCAGCATCTGCAGTGTGGAAAAAAGAAAACAACACCCCAACAAAGCAAAGATGGAAAGAATCAACTTGGATTCAAAGCCCGCTCCAGCGCAGCGCCGGCAGGGCCTCCCGCAGCCCCGGGAAGGTGGATTTGGTTTTTTCTGCATCTGCCCAAACTGAAAAGGTTATTTGGCTGTCTTCAGGATGACTCTTGAGCTGAAGGCAGGGTGGAGGGTTTGCTGCCCTGAAAGAAGGGGAGTTGCTAGGAGATAAGTCCAAGATTTCAGACAGCACCGGTTGGAGTTATCTCTAATTGACAGCTGCTTACCCTAAGGGTCTAATTCTAACCTTGAGACCAAAACTATAATGAGAGGGCAGCTTTCCTTCACCCCTGTTTTCTAGCCAGGGCAAGGAGATTACTGGAGGCCTGTTCTTCTCTGGGGCTTTTTCTTTTTGTGTGTGTGTGTTATGCTTCTTTTCGTGGGGGCAGCCTTGCGAGGTTCAGAGCCTGCTGTGCTCTCTGAGGCTAGAGTTTGCCTCAGTGAGCCCTGTCTGATTCATACCACCTGAATAAACTTGCTCTGCAGTTTAGATGGGCTCACTTCTTTCTAGGCTTTTTTTTTTCCTTCTTCTTTTTTTTTTTTTTTTTTTTTTTTTTTTTGGGGGAAGGGTGCAAAGAAATTCCCTTAAACATAAAATGATTTAAGGAGTTGGGATTTGGGGTTTGTTTTCTTTTTTTAAGCAGCTACTTTAGTGTAGGGTCTCTGGTTAACCCTTTTGTGGTTGGGGGTGGTGATGGTGGTGCTTAGACTGCCATTGTTAGCCTTAAATCAAGTCCATGCCCGTTAGCAAGTTGCTGTTGTTTAGAGCTCCAGAGCAAACAAAGAGAAACATTCAGAGAAAAGAGATTAGCAGAGCCAGGAAAAGAAAGCGGGGTAGAGGTGTTCTGGGTTGGGTTTTTTCCCCTTCTTTTGGAGGCTTTGTTTTCCTTTGGTCTATTTAGATATTTATTTATTTAGCTGCAAGGATTTTGATTTATGAGGAAAAGCTCTTTGAAAACTTCAAGTTGTATTTTGATCAGAACCGTCCTATAAACAGCAGAACACTTTAGCAGGGCCCTAAGTCAAATGTTCCTTTTTCAGCTGGGCTGATATAAATCTGCCTGTCTTCCTCTGAAGCCACTGGAGCTAGTCTGGATTTACACTAGGGTGACTGAAAGCAGAATTTGCCTAAACATTTCCAGGGGCACAATTAAGAATGGGGAATGCAGGCATGTTTAGAAACCCGGGAAGGGGGGGAAAGAAAAACAAGGGGAAAAGAAAAAAGTAAAAGTCAACAGAAAAAAAAAAAATAAGGAAAAAAGGGAAAATAAAGAAAAGGAAAAAGAAGAAAAAAAAGAAAAAAAGCAGCAAAAAGAAGGAAAAAGAAGAAAAAAAGAAAAAATAAAAAGGAGAAGGAAAAAGAAGTAAAAAGAAAAACTGAAAAGTAAAAGGAAAAAGAAAAAAAAAGAAAAAGAAAAAAGAAAAATAAAAGAAAAACTTTAAGAAAAAGGAAAGAAAAATAAAGAAAAGGAAAGAAAAGAAAAGAAAAGAAAAGAAAAGAAAAGAAAAGAAAAGAAAAGAAAAGAAAAGAAAAGAAAAGAAAAGAAAAGAAAAGAAAAGAAAAGAAAAGAAAAGAAAAGAAAAGAAAAGAAAAGAAAAGGAAAAAGAAAAAAGGAAAAAAGAAAAAAGGAAAAAGAAAAAAGAAAAATAAAAGAAAAACTTTAAGAAAAAGGAAAGAAAAATAAATAGAAGAAAAAAAAAGTTAAAAAAGCTAAAAGGAAAAAAAGAGAAAACAAAAAAAAGAAAAAAGAAAAAGACCAAAAGAAAAAAAAAAAGAAAAGAAAAAGTAAAAAATATAAAAAGAAAAAGAAAGGAAAAAGAAAAAAAAAAAGGAAGGAAAAAATAAAGGAAAAACAAAGAAAAATAATTTAAAAGTTTAAAAAGGCAAAAGGGACCTGGACAGGCTGGAGAGGTGGGCACAAGCCAACCTCAGGAGCTTCAACAAGACCAAGGGCAGGGTCCTGCAGCTGGGTCGAGGCAATCCCAGGCACAAATCCAGGCTGGGCAGGGACTGGCTGGAGAGCAGCCCTGAGGAGAGAGACTTGGGGGTGCTGGGGGAGGAGAAGCTCAACAGGAGCTCTCAATGTGCACTTGCAGCCCGGAAAGCAAATCAGATCCTGGGCTGCATCAGAAGTGTGACCAGCAGGGCAAGGGAAGTGATTCTCCCCCTCTGCTCAGCTCTGGTGAGACCCCACCTGGAGTACTGCCTCCAGTTCTGGAGCCCCTATTTCAAGAGGGATGTGGAGGTGCTGGAAAGTGTCCAGAGAAGGGCCAGGAGGATGATCAGAGGGCTGGAGCACCTCTCCTGTGAGGACAGACTGAAGGAGTTGGGGCTGTTCAGGCTGGAGAAGAGAAGGCTCCGAGGTGACCTCATTGTGGCCTTCCAGTATCTGAAGGGGGCTCCAAGAAGGCTGGGGAGGGACTGCTCAGGATCTCAGGTAGTACAGGACTAGGGGGAATGGAGTGAAGCTGGAGGTGGGGAGATTGAGGCTGGAGGTGAGGAGAAAGTTCTTCCCCATGAGAGTGGTGAAGCCCTGGAATGGGTTGTGCAGGGAGGTGGTTGAGGCCCCATAGTATAGTATCAGTCAGGGTTGGAAGGGACCACAAGGATCATCTAGTTCCAACCCCCCTGCCATGGGCAGAGACACCTCACACTAGATCAGGCTGGCCACAGCCTCATCCAGCCTGGGCTTAAACACCTCCAGGGACGGGGCCTTAAAAATGGTAAAAGGGAATTAAAACTCAAAAATCTGTGGAAGAAAATTATCTTTTTTAACATCAGATCTTGCAGAGTTTGGTACTTGTTGAACTCAATGACCCTCAAGGTCTTTTCCAGCCCTGTGATTCTATGAAAGCAATCTCATCAATAACTGAAACTGTGCATTGTTTGAAGGAGGCAAAACCAATAAAAATTTGATATCTGAAGCCATATCCCAAACCTGCATCCTTTGCAGTGCTCATCCCTTGGAGGGAGAAGTGAGGAGCAGAAAACAGCCACAGCTGCACAGTGTCTTTCCTTGCCTAGGGGGAGAGGATGGTCCCAGCCCCTTCATCCCCAGCCTCCAAAGCTTCCCAGGATTGAATCACAGAATTGTCAGGGCTGGAAGGCACCTCAAGGCTCAGCCAGTCCCAACCCCCTGCCATGGCCAGGGACACCTCACACTACAGCAGGTTGCTCACAGCCACCTCCAGCCTGGCTGCAAGCACCTCCAGGCATGAGGCTTCTACCACCTTTTGTGATGGATTGTGTGATCTGGAAGCAGAGGAGACCCCATGGCAAATGAATTTCTGCAGGAATAGCTGAATGCCTGCCTGCCAAAGCGGAGAATCAGGCGATGGCCAGTGAGTCAGTGAGGAGTCAGCAAAGAGCACAGGACACTGGGGGCTGATAGGGACCTCCAGAGATCATCAAGTCCAACCCCCTGCCAGAGCAGGACCGTAGAGAAGCTCAGACCTTGTCCATCACTCTCATCTCTGCTCTTCAGGGAGTGTATAAAACAAAAGAGACAACATCCCAAGCCCTTAGAAGAGCAGATTTTGATGAGTCCTATGAAATGAACCCGTAGAAAGGGTTCTGCTGGAGGCAGCACAGAGATAACCAAGCTGCACAGGCAGGGCTGCTGGCAACCAGTATATCCAGTCTGCAGCTTCAGAGTGAGCTGCTGTTGTTCTTAGCTGGATTAATCCTAACACACCAACTCCTCTTGCCTACTGCAGGAGGCTACTGCCTCTGGAAGGCAGAGAATTTGACATCACTTAAATGGAATTTGTACATCCTTAAGGCTTCAAATGAAATGAGAAATATGGTTCAGTGTCACATTTCTAATAACATCTACTTCTACAGCAGCTTCCCTCAGCATTTAATAAGCTGAATGCATTTGTACCTAATGGTTGTACTGGTGCCTGATTTAGTGCAGAGGCTGCTGCAAGAATACTGATAAGAGCTCTTCTCTTGCTCCTCAGAACAACTCTCTTGGTACAAGTTACCTAAAATATTTGTTTCTCCAACTGGAACAAGGAGAACAATGAAAATCAGCTGCTGCTGTGTTAAAAGTAGGATCAGGAAGCAAAAAGAAAGGAAAAGAAACAGCCCAGAAACAGGAGTATGATCTTCACAGCTTCCAGGACTGTGCAATAACATCAGGAGAAGTATCAGCCCAGGATATGATGAGCCAGCAGTGCCCTCCTGCAGCCCTCAGGCAGCTGTGTGCTGGGCTGCAGCCAGAGCAGTGAGGGCAGCAGGGCAGGAGAGGGGATTCTGCCCCTGGGCTCTGCTCTGCTCAGACCTCACCTCCAATCCTGCCTCCAGCTCTGGGGAAGGACACAGAGCTGCTGGAGAGAGCCCAGAGGAGGCCACAAAGATGCTGCAAGGGCTGGAGCAGCTCTGCTGGGAGCACAGGCTGAGGGAGCTGGGGCTGTGCAGCCTGCAGAGGAGAAGGCTCCAGGGGCACCTCAGAGCTGCCTGCCAGGACCTGAAGGCATCCTGCAGGAAGGCTGCAGAGGGACTTTTGGGAAGGGCTGGGAGTGCCAGGACAAGGGGAAACAGCTTTGAGCTGGAAGAGGGGAGATTGAGCCTGGAGATGAGGAAGAAATTCTTGACAGTGAGGGAGGAGAGACACTGGAAGAGGTTGCCCGGGGAGGTGATGGAAGCCAATTGGGGGGGGGGAGAGGAAGGGGGGAAAAAAATTAGGGGAAAGAAAGGGGGGAGGGGGAAGGGGAAGACGAGGGGGAAAAAAGAAGGAATAAAAAAGAGGAAAAATGAGAAAGAAAAAAAAAGAGGGGGAAAAGGGAATAAAAAAAGAGGAAAAATGGGGGGGGAAGAGGGAAGAAAAATAGCAGGGAAAAGAGGGTAGGAAAAAAGAGGGGGGAAAGGAAGAAAAAAATGGGGGAAGGGAATAAAAAATAGAGAAAAAATGAGGAGGGAAAAGAGGCAATAAAAAATAAGGGGAAAAGAGAAAGAAAAAGATGGGGAAAAGAGGGGAAAAGAGAAAGAATAAAGGGGGGAAGAGGGAATAAAAAAGATGGGAAAAGGGAATAAAAAAGAGAAAAATAGGGAAAGGAAAAAAATAGGAAAGAAGAAAGATGAGAGAAGAGAAGAGAAATAAAAAGGGGGGAAGGGAATAAAAAAGAGGGACTAAAAAGAGGGGGAAAGATAAAGAAGAGGGAAATAAAAGAGTAAAAATGAGGGGGGAAAAGAAGGAATAAAAGTGGGGGAAAAAGAGAAAGAAAAAGGGGGGGAAGAGGGAATAAAAAAGAGGGAAAGGAATGAATAGAAAAGAGGGAAGAAAGAGGAAAAAAGGGGGGGAAGAGGGAATAAAAAAGAGGGAAAGGAGGGAATAGAAAAGAGGGAAGAAAGAGGGAAAAATAGGGGGGAAGAGGGAATAAAAAGAGGGAAAGGAATGAATAGAAAAGAGGGAAGAAAGAGGAAAAAAAAAGGGGAAGAGGGAATAAAAAAGAGGGAAAGGAGGGAATAGAAAAGAGGGAAGAAAGAGGGAAAAATAGGGGGGGGAAGAGGGAATAAAAAGGGGAATAAAAAAGGGACTAAAAATAGGAAAAATGAGAAAAAATAGGGGAATAAAAGTGAAAAACATGAGGGGGAAAAGGAAGGAATAAAAAAGTGAGGAAAAAGAGAAAGGAAAAAGGGAGGGAAGAGGAAAAAAGAGAAAGAAAAAAGGGGGGAAGAAGAAGGGGAGGAAAGAGAGGGAATAAAATAGAGGCAAAAAAAGAGAAAAAAAAAATGAGGGGGTAAGGGAATAAAAAAAGAGGGGAAAAAGAGAAAAAAGGGGGGAAGGAATAAAAGGGGAATAAAAAAGTGACTAAAAAGAGGAAAAATGAAAAAAGGGAATAAAAGAAAAATTCGGGGGAAAAGAGGGAATAAAAAAAGAGGGTGAAAAAAAGAATAAAAAAAGAAAGGGGCGGGGGAAAGAGGGAATAAAAAGGGGGAAAAAAATGCTGACTTTAGTTCTTAGCCCATCAGATGAAGACTTAGTGCTGCATTAGAGCCCTATTCAGAGCAGGGCTTTTCTTGCACCAGGAGCCCCCTAACAATTGGTAATGAGGACAGATTCTGAATTGTTTGTGAGCAGCTGCTTAGTAGGTAAGAGCTTGTTTGGATTCAATTGAGCAGTGTTTTTAGAAGCAGTTACTGACCCCTGACCCTTCCTACAGACTGGGTTGATGGGATTAGGCAGAGCTGGCCTTCAGCTTCCACTCAGCTCTAACAAGCTGGCAAGAGATAACATACTTTTTAATTATCAACTTACACCTCTGCCAACGGTGGGGAATTTACCGAGCAGGGCAATGAGCTACAAGAAATCAAGCCTGGCTATGGGGCTAATAGTTCCATCAGGAAACAGTCCTGCAGGAGATGCTAGAATTAATACATTCCTCTAGAACAAATCTGATGGAGAGCAACAACAGAACATTGGCCACAGCAACCCCAGGCAGTGCTACAGGCTGGGGTCAGAGTGGCTGGAGAGCGGCCAGGCAGAGAGGGACCTGGGGGTGCTGGTTGATGGGAGGCTGAACATGAGCCTGCAGTGTGCCCAGGCAGCCAAGAAGGCCAATGGCATCCTGGCCTGCATCAGGAAGAGCACGGCCAGCAGGAGCAGGGAGGTCATTCTGCCCCTGTGCTCAGCACTGGTTAGGCCACACCTTGAGTCCTGTGTCCAGTTCTGGGCCCCTCAGTTTAGGAAGGATGTTGACTTGCTGGAGCATGTCCAGAGAAGGGCAACAAAGTTGGTGAGGGGTTTGGAACACAAGCCCTATGAGGAGAGGCTGAGGGAGCTGGGCTTGCTTAGCCTGGAGAAGAGGAGACTCAGGGGTGACCTTATTGCTCTCTACAACCACCTGAAGGGAGGTTGTAGCCAGGCAGAGGTTGGTCTCATCTCCCAGGCAGCCAGCACCAGAACAAGAGGACACAGTCTCAGGCTGCGCCAGGGCAGGTTTAGGCTGGATGTTAGGAGGAAGTTCTACACAGAGAGAGTGATTGCCCATTGGAATGTGCTGCCTGGGGAGGTGGTGGAGTCACCATCACTGGAGGTGTTCAGGAGGAGACTTGATGGGGTGCTTGGTGCCATGGTTGAGTTGTTTAGGTGGGTTGGATTGGTTGATAGGTTGGAGGCAATGATCTTGAAGGTCTCTTCCAACCTGGTTTATTGTATTGTATTGTACAGAAGGAGCTGGGGATGGTTAGTGTGGAAAAGAGGAGGCTGAGGGGAGGCTTTATGACTCTCTACAGCTCCCTGAGAGGACGTTGTAGAGAGGTTGGTGCTGGTCTCTTCTCACAGGTAATTAATGACAAGAGAGGAAGGAATGGCCTCAAGCTGCCACTGGGTAGCTTTAGACTGGACAGCAGGAAATATGTTTTTCCCATCAAGAGTGGTCAGGGACTGGAATGTGCTGCCCAGGGAGGTGGTAGAGTCCCCAAGCCTGGCTGTGTTTCAAGGTGGTTTGGCTGTGGTGCTTGGGGCTATGGTTTAGGGGCGACCCTGTAGGGTAGGGATCTGGGTCGGACTTGGTGATCCTGAGGCTCTTCTCCAACCTGAATGTTTCTCTGTGTGATTTTTTGATTTTTAAGGATTTCTGTGTTTCCCTTGCTTTGCAAATGTTTAAACTTAGGCTTTCCAGAGAGGTTGTGGAGTCTCCTTCTCTGAGGAGATTCCAGACTCACCTGGATGAGTTCCTGTGTGATTTGTTCTGGGTGATCCTGCTCTGACATAGGGGAGTTGGACTGGATGGGCTCTTGAGGTCCCTTCTGACCCCTAACACTCTGTGATTCTGTGATGCTCTGGCTCCATGATTCCATGATTCTGCTTCCAATGATTCCATGATTCCAGTTCTTATTCTACATAACTCTCCTCTGTGTGGAGTTTATGTTAACTGCACCAGGGGAGGTTCAGGCTGGAGGTGAGGAAGAAATTCTTCCCAGAAGGAGAGATTGGCCATTGGGATGTGCTGCCCAGGGAGGTGGTGGAGTCACCATCACTGGAGGTGTTTAAAAAGAGCCTGGATGAGGCACTTGGTGCCATGGTTGAGTTGATCAGATGGTGCTGGCTGATAGGTTGGACTTGATCTCAAAGGTCTTTTCCAACCTGGTTAATTCTATTCTATTCTATTCTAGTCTAGTCTAGTCTAGTCTAGTCTAATCTAGTTTAGTCTAGTCTATTCCGAAAGGTAAAAAAATACAGCCCTGAAACTCTTCTAAGAGGTACCAAAAATTTAAGAAAGAAAAAAATCCCCCCAAAAAAACAAAACAAAACTCATGCAAGACTTGAAACTTGCTTTGAAACAACCAGCAGCAGGACCAGGGAAGGGATTGCCTCCTTTTACTCAGACTGGTGAGGCCACACCTTGAGGACCAGGTTCAGTTTGGGGGCCCTAACTCCAAGAAGGACATTGGGGTGCTGGAGCAGGGCAAGAGAATGGCAACAAAGTTGGGGAAGGGTCTGGAGAAGAGGGCTGGGGAGGAGCAGCTGAGGGAGCTGGGGGTGTTGAATGTGGAGAAGAGGAGGCTTAGGGAGACCTCATTGCAGCTCCCTGGAAGGAGGCTAGAGCCAGGTGGGAGTTGGTCTCTTCTCCCTAGTCACAAGTGATAGGAGGAGAGGACATGGCCTCAAGTTGTGCCAGAGAAGGTTTAGGTTGGAGATAAGAAGGAACTTCTTGACTGAAAGGCACAGGCTGGGAGTTGGCTGAATCCCCATCCCTGAGGTGTTTGGAAGAGGCAGAGCTGTGGTGCTGAGGGCCATGGTTTAGCCCCAGCCTTGGTAGAGTGTGGTGGTTTGGGCTGGGTGCCCTCTGCTGCATGGCACACTTCCTGTGTCCAGGAGTCCAGCCCAGTGGGTGGACACAGGAAAACCGTGTATCTCCTACCACAATCCCCTGCACCGCTATAAGACCTTGCGTGGGGTCCGCCTCTTTCTCTTTCTTCCCTCGCCGCCGCCCGGTAACTGGGGAGACGTCTCCCGGCCTTGGGCCTGGCTAGGCCCAAGGCCAGGGGATGGGCGGTCTCAGGCCTGGCCAGCTGAGACTAGCCTAGCAGTGGGGGGGGAAGAACGAGCCCTGAGGGGTCTTGGGCCCACCCTCAGGTGGGGATGGGGTTCATCCGGGTGTGTGTTGCGGTTACTTCTGTCACTGTTTCTGGTTTCTTTTGTGCACCTTCACTTCTTCTATTTAAACTTTTCCATCACTTTTGCAATCCGTTTGTTGGAGTCGTCATTTTGCCCGTGGTGGGGAGGGTGGCTATCTCAACCCACTACATTTCTCTCCTGGGAGGCTGAGTCTGTTCCACTCCCCCTCCCTGCCTAGCTAGGGTATAAAAGCAGGACATTGTAGCTGTTGGGACAGCTTCTTGGCTCCTGCCTCTGCTGTATGAGAGCTACTGCAGCTGCCCTCCTGCTCCTCTGCCACGTGGTCGGCCCTGATTCCTCTCTCTGCTGCCTCCACGCTTCTCCAGGAAGGCTGGTTTTGTATTACTCTCTTGTTTTTTGTCCCCCTCCCATCCATTATTGTTCCTTGCCCTTGTGAACATTTCTTCTGTTATTGTTATATACATATATATTGCTTAAAGACAACTCTTTACCTCTCTACTTCCAAGCCAAGTCCAAATTATTGTTTGGTAAATTTGCTCCTTCCTTTTCTCCCCTCTCTGTTGGGAGGAAGGAGAGGGGGAGGGGAAGTGGGGGGAGGAGATTCTCAGCCTTGCCCCATCTGAGCTCCTAACTTCCAGTTAAGGCTCAAACCACCACAGTAGAGTCAGAGAATGGTTGGACCTGGGTGAGCTTAAAGGTCTTTCCCAACCAAACTGATGCTGTGATTCTCTGATTTTCTAACACTGCCATTTGCAGCTTGATTTGTTCCCCCGCTCTGAGGCTGGAGTAATATAAAACTACTTAGTATTGGAGGGAAGCCAATTTGCCTGGCAGTCTACAGCCCTAAGTAAAAGAGACAATTGTGGTATTATTCACCTGGAACAATTAAAGATAATTCCTGACATGATACTAATAATAATCAAAAAGGAAATTTGTTCAAAGGCTGTGGGGATTTTATGTCTTCATTTCCATTAATTAAAACCAAACCAACACTGCAGTGCTGAATTTAATTCTTCCTCTGGTTTCTTCCAAGGCTGAAGTGTGAAAAATTCTCCAAGTTGTTCAAGGCCTGCAGCTTTCTTAGTCCTCTGCTCTGCTGAGCACAAACCAGGGCCCGGCCTGGGCTGCATCCAAAGCCGAGATGGAGAGAGGGGATCCTGCCCCTCTGCTCTGCCCTAGGGAGACCTCACCTGCAGTGCTGTGGCCTGCTATGGAGCCCTCGGCGCAGGAAGGACATGGACCCGATGGACTGGGTCCAGAGGAGGGCCATGAAGATGAGCAGAGGGCTGGAGAACCTCTGCCATGAGGGCAGGCTGGGAGAATTGGGACTGTTCAGCCTGGAGAAGAGAAGGCTTCAGGTAGAACTAATAGCAGCCTTCCAGTATCTGCAGGGGGCTCCTAGAAAGCTGGGGAGGGACTTTTGAGGGTGTCAGGGAGGGATAGGGCTGGGGGGAGGGAGCAAAACTAGAAGTGGGGAGATTGAGGCTGGATGTGAGGAAGAAGTTGTTGCCCATGAGGGTGGTGAGAGCCTGGCACAGGCTGCCCAGGGAGGTGGTGGAAGCCTCCTGCCTGGAGGTGTTTGCAGCCAGGCTGGATGTGGCTGTGAGCAACCTGCTGCGGTGTGAGGTGTCCCTGGCCATGGCAGGGGGTTGGAACTGGCTGAGCCTTGAGGTCCCTTCCAACCCTGACAATTCTGTGACTCTATGAATCTATGATCCAGTCTGACTTTTAGCACTGCAGCAGGTTGCTCACAGCCACATCCAGCCTGGCTGCAAACACCTCCAGGCAGGAGGCTTCCACCACCTCCCTGGGCAGCCTGTGCCAGGCTCTCACCACCCTCATGGGGAAATGAGAGGAAGTGACCTGAAATTGTGCCAGGGGAGGTTTAGGTTGGAGATTAAGAAAAGGTTCTTTGCTGCAAGAGTGTTCAGGGACTGACACAGGCTGCTCAGGGAGGTGGTGGAGTCCCCACCCCTGGAGGTGTTCCAGAAGCCTGTGGCCATGGCACTTCATGATGAGGTTTAATGGCTGCGGTGGTGTTGGTTGGATGGTTGGACTGGATGATCTCAGAGGGCTTTTCCATCCAAAACAATTCTAGGGGTCTATCCTGGGGAACTGGTAGGAGGCCGTTGCTGACCCCAGAATCCAATCTGAACCCTAATAAAGATCACTGCAAAGAGATTCGCCCTGTTGGGGGCGGGTGGGGTGTGGAAATCAGTGCTCAAATGGCGTGGATACATCCATCCCAGCAAGTTTTGTTCTCACCTAGCAGTGCATCCACTTGATCTGTGGAAACTGCGAGCAAAGCAAGCAGTTCAAACCCACTCAAGTGCCTCCTTTCCAGAGTGACAGAACCGCATCCGAGCTAACGACAGCCGGCAGCGCTGCGGAGCTCCCGGGGCTGGAAATAGACCTTGGCCCCCTCCCAAGCCCATGAGGGCAAAACCTTGGCACTCATCTGCTCCTTCTTCTTCCTGAACTTTGGGTTTTGATGAGAAGAGATCCTGGCACGAGCCAGGGGGGAGAGGCGGCTCGCTCTGACACCGTGCCCTAGCTGGAGCTGAAGCAACCGGGAGTGCAGGCGCTGCGCCGGGTGCGCAAGCTGCCGAGTTTGGATGAGACCCAAGGTAACTATTTAGGGAGGCCAAATGAACTAAGGATTTGATTTTGGAGACAGGCTGGAATGTCTCCATGTCAAACCTGCTAAAGCTATCTTGGAATCTGTATGCCAGGCAAAGAAGGAAAAAGAAAGCAAATCGTTGCAGGAGAGTTTTCCAGAGCTCCCTGCAAGCAGAACCATCTTGAAAATGACATTAGGCATGAGTAGGGAGCCTACAAAGGATGGAAAACAGGCCTGGTCACCAAGGAAAGCTATGAAATGCAGGCCTGAGAGTGAGAACTTGGCACAAGTGAGGCTTGCTAAAAGTCAGACTGGATCTGACCCCTTTGGCACAAGAGAGGCTTGCTACAAGTCAGACTGGACCATAGAATCATACAATTGTTAGGGTTGGAAGGGACCTCGAGGTTCAGCCAGTCCCAACCCCCCTGCCATGGGCAGGGACACCTCACACCGCAGCAGGTTGCTCACAGCCACATCCAGCCTGGCTGCAAACACCTCCAGGCAGGAGGCTTCCACCACCTCCCTGGGCAGCCTGTGCCAGGCTCTCACCACCCTCATGGGGAGGGGATGGAACATCTACCACAGGCAATGCTGAGGGAATGGAACATCTACCACAGGAGGAGATGCTGAGGGGAATGAAACATCTGCTACAGGAGATGCTGAGGGGAGTGGAACATCTGCTACAGGAGATGCTGAGGGGAATGGAACATCTACCACAGGAAGAGATGCTGGCGGGAATAGAACATCTACCACAGGAGATGCTGGGGGAATAGAACATCTGCTACAGGAGTAGATGCTGAGGAGAATGGAACATGAGATACAGGAGATGCTGAGGGAATGGAACATCTGCCACAGGAGGAGATGAAATTATTGGCTAAGGGAATATTGCATCCAATCCTGGGCTCCCCAGTTCAGGAGGGACAGGGATTTGCTAGAGAGATTCCAAAGGAGGGCTACAAGGATGCCGGGGGGACTGCAGCACTGCCTGGGGAGGAGAGGCTGAGAGCCCTGGGGCTGTCCAGTCTGGAAGGGAGATGACTGAGAGGGATCTGATCAATGTCTATCAATATCTGGGGGCTGGGGGTCAGGAGGGAGGGGACAGACTCTGCTCACTTGCACCCTGGGATAGGACAAGGGGCAGTGGATAGAAACTGCAGCACAGGAGGTTCCACTTCAACATGAGGAGGAACTTCTTCACTGTGAGGGTCACAGAGCCCTGGGGCAGGCTCCCCAGGGAAGTTGTGGAGTCTCCTTCCCTGGAGCCTTTCCAGCCCCACCTGGATGTGTTCCTGTCTGACCTGTGCTGGATTCTGTGGTCCTGCTCTGGCAGGGGGCTTGGACTCAATGATCTCTGGAGGTCCCTTCCAACCCCTAACATCCTCTGATCTGTGATCTCTATCTTCTATATTTTTTTGCATGCATGCATGAGCAAAGTGTGGGTATCACAAAGAGGATATGGAAGCCAGGAGACTGATGAATGGCACAAGAAGGTGGGCAAGAAGCCCTCCTGCCTCTGCGGCGAGGTCGGGTGTATTTTTCCTCTCCACATTCACTAGCACTTTACTGTAGGGATTTTACTACCAGAGCCAAGCTTTAGGCTGGTGATCTGTGTTTTACTGGTGGGGCTTAAATCACTTAGTGTGATTTAGCTGCTAGCTGAAGCACAGGCTCTGCTAACACAGAGAAAGAATCTGTGACTGGAGGAAACAAAACTCAACCTAACGAGGCGGTTTGGTATCAAATAAAATGCTTGGCTTGGTTCTGCTTCTCTGTAGTGAGGCACTTAAGAAAACCATTCACACACAAACATAAACATAGGCTCACAGAGTCATGGAATTGTCAGGCTTGGAAGGGACCTCAAGGCTCAGCCAGCTCCAACCCCCTGCCATGGCCAGGGACACCTCGCACCACAGCAGGTTGCTCACAGCCACCTCCAGCCTGGCTGCAAACACCTCCAGGCAGGAGGCTGCCACCACCTCCCTGGGCAACCTGTGCCAGGCTCTCACCACCCTCATGGGCAACAACTTCTTCCTAACAGCCAATCTGAGTCTACCCACTTCTAGTTTTGCTCCATCCCCCCCAGTCCTATCCCTCCCTGACACCCTCAAAAGTCCCTCCCCAGCTTTCTTGGAGCCCCCTGCAGATCCTGGAAGGCCACAATTAGGTCTCCTGGGAGCCTTCTCCTCTCCAGACTGAACAGCCCCAGCTCCCTCAGTCTGCTTCCATAGCAGAGCAGCTCCAGCCCTCTGCTCATCCCTGTGGCCCTTCCCTGGACACACCTGGACTCCCATGTCTATCTTATCTGAGGATCCTTCCACAGCTGGGAAGCTCTGCCCCTCTGAGAGGAAGAGGAACTCAATGCTCTCTTTCTTCCTAACATCCAATCTAATTCTCCCTACTACTACTTCTGCTCCATTCCCTCCAGTCCTATTGCTCCCTGACACCCTCAAAAGTCCCTCCTCAGCTTCCTTGTAGTCTCTTCAACAAGGGAGGGAGGGACCAACGGGGGAGTCTCCCCTCCCCTTGCCTTCATCCCCTCCCTCCAGCTTCTCAGCAGGACCACTTTATGCACTGTCAGCCAGATGGGCAACCTGGAGACAGTCTTCAGCAGCCCTCCCCCTCCCTCCCTCCTCCCAGTCTCCAGACATCCATCCCACATCTGCTGGAAGTTTGGAGGATCCTCCTTTAGAGGCCAAATTGTCACAGGTGGCACCTGCTAAAAGTTGTTTACTCCTGGCAGGATTTTTACATCTTCCACTTAATGCAGCACATGGGGGAAAGCTGAAAACCCAAACACTGTTATTAATGGTGACAGAAAGCTTTTAGCTCAGCTCTCTCTGGGTGGTGATGGATATTGTTGATCATGTTTTGCTTGTTGCTTGAAAGTTGCCCTGTCAGAATGAATCACTGATGCAGGAGAAGGAGCAGATAACAGGCAATGTGATTTGGCTAATAACAAGTTCCTCTAATAAAAGAATATTGGGGGAGGGGGAGGAAAGCCCAAAACAATAAATAAAGGGGGGGGGGAAGAGGATGTTTCTATTTCCCCCAAACTGCCCTGGTTGTACTCAGAATATTTTGCCTTTCGTGTCATGGAGCTGGAAATTAATAGCAAGGGTTAAATCCAAGAGTAGAGGACCTCTAAGGTGCCTGCCTTAAACTTGATATCAAGGGTTAAATCCAAGAGTAGAGGACCTCTAAGGTGCCTGCCTTAAACTTGATATCAAGGGTTGAATCCAAGAGTAGAGGACCTCTAAGGTGCCTGCCTTAAACTTGATATCAAGGGTTGAATCCAAGAGTAGAGGACCTCTAAGGTGCCTGCCTTAAACTTGATATCAAGGGTTGAATCCAAGAGTAGAGGACCTCTAAGGTGCCTGCCTTAAACTTGATATCAAGGGTTAAATCCAAGAGTAGAGGACCTCTAAGGTGCCTGCCTTAAACTTGATATCAAGGGTTGAATCCAAGAGTAGAGGACCTCTAAGGTGCCTGCCTTAAACTTGATATCAAGGGTTGAATCCAAGAGTAGAGGACCTCTAAGGTGCCTGCCTTAAACTCGATATCAAGGGTTAAATCCAAGAGTAGAGGACCACTAAAATGCCTTCCTTAAACTCGATATCAAGGGTTAAATCCAAGAGTAGAAGACCTCTAAAATGCCTTCCTTAAACTCGATATCAAGGGTTAAATCCAGGAGTAGATGACCTCTAAAATGCCTTCCTTAAACTTGATATCAAGGGTTAAATCCAAGAGTAGATGATCTGGAAGATGCCTTCCTTAAACTTGATATCAAGGGTTAAATGTAATAGTAGATGACCTCTAAGGTGTCTTCCTTAAAGTTAATATCAAGGGTTAAACCAAGAGTAGATGATCTCTAAGATGCCTTCCTTAAACTCAATATCAAGGGTTAAATGCAATAGTAGATGACCTCTAAGGTGCCTTCCTTAATGTTGATATCAAGTGTTAAATCCAAGAGCAGATGATCTGGAAGGTGCCTTCCTTAAACTCAATACCAAGGGTTAAATCCAAGAGTGGATGACCTCTATGGTGCCTTCCTTAAACTTGATATCAAGGGTTCAATCCAAGAGCAGATGATCTGGAAGGTGCCTTCCAACCTGAGCCATTCTATGCTCATCAAGTAATCAGTTGTTGGATTTTGATTCTGTTTCTCTCTTGCATTCTTTATTTTTTTTTTCTCCTGGCAAGGTTGTTGTACAGGATCCAAATATTCATAGGTGTTGGGTTGGAAGGGACAATTCTGCCTTTAAAACACAGCTTGGTCCATTGCTGTGCCATAAGATCTCAGAATCATAGAATGATGCAACCCCAGAACGGTTTGGGTTGGATGGGACCTTAAAGATCATCCAGCTCCAACCTTCTGCCATGGGCAGGGACACCTCACACCACAGCAGGCTGCTCACAGCCACATCCAGCCTGGCTGCAAACACCTCCAGGGATGAGGCATCATCCTAGTGAAGAATTTCTTCCCAACATCCAATCTCAATCTCCCCATTTCTACTTTTGCTCCACCCCTCCCAGCCCTATCACTCCCTGACACCCTCAAAAGTCCCTCCCCAGCTTTCTTGGAGCCCCCTGCAGAGCCTGGAAGGCCACAACCAGGTCTCCTCAGAGCCTTCTCCTCTCCAGCCTGCACAACCCCAACTCCCTCAGTCTGTCCTCAGAGCAGAGCAGCTCCAGCCCTCTGCTCCTCCTCGTGGCCCTTCTCTGGACACCTTCCAGCACCTCCAGATCCTTCCTGGCACAGAGGCTCCAGAAGTGGACCCAGAGCTGCAGCTGTGGTCTCAGCAGAGTGGAGCAGAGGGGCAGAATCCCCTCCCTGGCCCTGCTGGCTGTGCTTCTCTTGCTCAGCCCAGGCTCTGCTTGGCTCTCTGGGCTGCAAGTGCTCCCTGCTGGCTCCTCTTGAGCTTCTCCTCCTCCAGCACCCCCAGGTCCTTTTCTTCAGGGCTGCTTTCCAGCCAGTCCCTGCCCAGCCCATATCTGTGTCTGGGATTGCCCTGAGCCAGCTGCAGGACCTGCCCTGCTGCAAGCAGTTGACGTCTGAGTGCTTTCTTATTTTCCACTTTGTGAGTGTTGCTTCATTTTCTCATTCTGATTCAGCTCAGAGCCATCCCTGGCCTGCAGATGCTCTTGAGTACATGTTAGTGTCTTAGTTCAGATCAGCAAAGTACAACTCCCAGTAGTCCCTGCTCTGGTTCACAGCATGCAGAGGCTTCTGAGTGCCAAGCTGAATTCATTTTGCATGAAATTAAACTAGGAACCGTCCTCCAGAGGCACATGTACTGCACTCCAGCCACCAATAAGTATTCAGGCTACAGGTCCAGAGGAGAGGTTGCCTCATAACAATTAAAACACTCTCAAAAGGTAGCTGTTAGGCCCTGAGAACCACAGCTTTCTGTCTGCAGGCTTGGGCTGTTCTACTTCCTGAGGCAGACACAGGCTCCACATGGTACCAGCTGCATCCAACAGGGTGACAAAATGTATTGGCAGAAATTTTAGTCACAGAATCATAGAAACATTTAGCTGAGGAGGTTGGGAAAGACCTCTGAGATCATCAGATCTAACCTCTTGCCTAGAGCTCACAGCTCCCCCACTGCTGCTAAGGCACTGCCACTAACCCACGTCCCTCAGCACCACATCCACGCTGCTTTTAAACACCCCCCAGGGGTGGTGACTCTGCCACCTCCCCGGGCAGCCTGGGCCAGGGCCTGAGAACCCTTTGGGTGAAGACATTTTTTTCCCAGTACCTAACCTGAACATCCTCTGGATATGAGAAGGAACTTCTTGACTGAAAGGGTTCCCAAACTCTGGCACAGGCTGCCCAAGGGGGTGGCTGAATCCCCGTCCCTGAAAGTGTTTCACAGAGGCAGAGATGTGATGCTGATGGCTCAGCACCAGCCTTGGTAGAGAATGGCTGGATTCATTGGCCAGCCCTTGTCAGGGACTGACAGCCTATAACCACCTTCCCCTTCCCCTTCCCCTTCCCTTTCCCCTTCCCCCTTCCCCTTCCCCTTCCCCTTCCCCTTTCCCCCTTTCCCTTTCCTTTCCCTTTCCCCCTTTCCCTTTCCCTTTCCCTTTCCCTTTCCCTTTCCCTTTTTCCCTTTCCCTTTCCCTTTCCCTTTCCCTTTCCCTTTCCCTTTCCTCTTCCCTCCCTTTCCCTCCCCTTCCCCTTCCCTTCCCCTTCCCCCTTCCCCTTCCCCTTCCCTTTCCCTTTCCCCTTTCCCTTCCCCCTTCCCTTCCCTTCCCTTCCCCCTTCCCCTTCCTTCCCTTCCCTTCCCTTCCCTTCCCTTCCCTTCCCCTTCCCCTTTCCCCTTCCCCTTCCCCTTCCCAAACCTTTCCCTTCCTCCCCTTCCCTTCCCCTTCCCTTCCTCCCCTTCCCTTCCCTTCCCCCTTCCCTTCCCCCTTCCCTTCCCTTCCCTTCCCTTCCCCTTTCCCTTCCTTCCCTTCCCTTCCCTTCCCTTCCCTAGCCTTTCAAGAGGACCACTGAACTCGGTGTCATCTGCCACAGGGCTCTTCTGAGCTAGATTTATTCATGCCTAAAATCCAAGAGGGAAGAGAAACCCCCCTCCAAAAAAAAGCCCTGCACAATGCTGTCCTCTCCAAAACTACTTCAGCTTCCAGAGGCTGCAACATCCTCACCTGCCCTGACGGGAAAGGGAACAGAAAGGGCTGAAATGATTAGATAAAATGAACAGAATCATATTTTTTCTGAGTTCTCCCTGCCCAAGCTCTGCCAATTCCCCTTTGTGTGGCTTGCAGAAACAGGGCAATTACCTTTCTGTCTCCATCAGATCCAGACACTGAAGAATCTGGTGAAGGGATGTGTCCTTTGTAATTAATGTGTGAGTCACTGGGTTTGCTCAAAAAATTAATGAACGGCTTCAGCTCCTCCTGTTTGTGCCCCACGGTGTGCTCCAAGCTCCCCTCCCACTCTCCCAACCTCCACTGCCTGGGCTTTGCTTTTCAGCCTCTCAGCTGCCAAAAGCTCTTCCAGGTTTAAAGGAGGCAAAGGGTTTGGGGGCTCCAAATGTTGGGACCTGGCTCAAAGCTGTTGAGGCAAAGTTTCAGAGGGCCACAGCTGTGATCCAGATGGAGCCACAGAATTGTCAGGGTTGGGAGGGACCTCAAGGAACAGCCAGTTCCAAACCCCCCTGCCATGGGCAGGGACACCTCACACTACAGCAGGTTGCTCACAGCCACATCCACCCTGGCCTGAAAACCTCCAGGGATGAGGCTTCCATCACCTCCCTGGGCAACCTGTGCCAGGCTCTCACCACCCTCATGGGGAGCAACTTCTTCCTCACATCCAATCTCAGTCTCCCCACTTCTAGTTTTGCTCCATCCCCCCCAGTCCTATCACTTCCTGACACCCTAATATTGGGACCTGTCTCAGAGCTGTTGAGGCCAAGTTTCAGATGGAATCAATGAATTGTCAGGGTTGGAAGGGACCTCAAGGCTCAGCCAGTTCCAACCCCCTGCCATGGCCAGGGGCACCTCACACTACAGCAGGTTGCTCACAGCCACATCCAGCCTGGCTGCAAACACCTCCAGGCAGGAGGCTTCCACCACCTCCCTGGGCAGCCTGTGCCAGGCTCTCACCATACAATCAAAAGGACAAAGGCTAGCAGGGTTTTCAGGGAAACTAAAAGGAAAACCAGAACTTAATAAAGAATCCATTAAAAGAACTCCAAACAAGCAACACAGTTCCTGGAGCTCAGAATTGAGTTGAGTTGTTCTAAAGCTGGTCAAAGAAAGGAAGATAACTTATGGGAAAGCCTTTAGTGTTCTCTCTCTGCTCCTGAGAGGTGAGCCCAAGCCAACCTCCTGAAGTTCAACCAGGCCAAGGGCAAGGTCCTGCAGCTGGTTCAGGGCAATCCCAAGCACAGATCCAGGCTGGATGAGGAGTGGCTGAGAGCAGCCTGGAGGAGAAGGCCTTGGGGGTGTCTCTTGGTGACAAACTCCCCAGGAGCCAGCAATGGTCCCTGCAAGCCCAGTAGGCAGCTGTGTGCTGAGCTGCAGCCAGAGTAAGGAGAGCAGCAGCACAGGCAGGGGAATCTGCCCCTCTGCTCTGCTCAGACCCCACCTGCAGCACTGCCTCCAGCTCTGGGGCCCCCAGCATAAGGACATGGAGCTTCTGGAGAGGGTCCAGGGGAGGCCACAAAGATGATCAAAAACTGGAGAACCTTCCCTGTGGGGACAGGCTGGGAGAGTTGGAGCTGTTCAGCCTGGAGGAGAGAAGGCTCCAGGGAGACCTTAGAGCAGCCTTCCATTACCTGAAGGCAACCTACAGCAGAGCTGGGGAGGGACTTCTGACAAGGGACAATGGCTTTGAGCTGGAAGGAAGGAGATTGAGACTGGAGAGTGCTTTTCCTCCTGTTTCCATGGAACTTCCTCTGCCTCAGCTTCCAGCACTGCCCCTTGTGCTGGCATTGGGCATCCCCCAGCAGAGCCTGGCTCCAGCCTCTGGGCACTCACCCTGCACATCTTCATAGTATCATAGTATCAATCAGGGTTGGAAGGGACCACAAGGATCATCTAGTTCCAACCCCTGCCATGGGCAGGGACACCCTACACTAGATCAGGCCAGCCAGATCTTTATCACCAGAAATAAGGCCACCTTTCAGTCTCCTCCTCTCCAAGCTACAGAGCCCCAGATCCCTCAGGCTCTCCTCATGAGGAAGATGTTCCACTGCCTTCATCATTTTTGGGAACCCTTTCAAGCAGTTCCCTGAGGTCCTTCTTGAGCTGAGGGGCCCAGAACTGCATCCCTGACTTCAGAGGACATTGTGGGGAACATTACCCCACCAAAGCCAGCAAAAAGCCAACCCAACCCTGCAAGTCAACCTGCTGATGTCAGGCAGGCCATCATCATCAATTTTAATGAGCCAGGGGACTGTTCAGGAGGAGGAGAATGCAGCCACTTCTCAAAAGCCTGCACTGGAGGAGAGGGGAATTTTCCTAGCAGTGCAGATCGATAGTGCAGGCAGCAGTCGATGTTAGTAGACCTCACAGTCGTCATTAATTGAAGTCTCCCAGCCCCCGGTTTGCATAACAAAGCAGCTGCTGCCTTAACGAAGAACATCTCTTGCAACGGGAAAGCTGCTTCACCTTCCTGCAGCTCTCTTCTGGCTGAAAGGAGGAGCTTGCACCTTCGGTTTAGGGCCCTCTCCGTGCCTCCAGTGCCACACAGAGTCTCCCTCAGACAGAGACTCAAACAGTCTGAAAATTGTTTGGGTTGGAAAAGCTCTTTCAGGTCATCCAGTCCAACCATTCCCAGCTCTGCCAAGGCTGGGGCTAAACCATGGCCCTTCCACACCGCGTCTCTGCCTCTTCCAAACACCTCCAGGGATGAGGATTCAGCCACCTCCCTGGGCAACCTCCTCAAGTCTTTGAGAACCCTTTCAGTCAACAAGTTTCTTCTCATCTCCAACCTAAACCTCCCCTGGGGCAACTTCAGGCCATTTCCACTCCTCCTATAACTTGTTACTAGGGAGAATCAACCCCCACCTGGCTTCAACCTCCTCCTTCCAGGGAGCTGTAGAGAGCAATGAGGTCTCCCCTCTGCCTCCCCTTCTCCAGGCTTAAACACCCCCAGCTCCCTCAGCTGCTCCTCCCCAGCCCTCTTCTCCAGACCCTTCCTCAGCTTCATTGCCCTTCCCTGGACTTTCTGCAGCACTTCAGTGTCTTTCATGGAGTGAGGGCCTCAAAAATGCAGCCAAGAGCATGAATGTGACCTCACCAGTGCTGAGTCCAGGGGAACAATCATTTCCCACCCTGAGATGACCTCTGAGGTCCCTTCCAACCTGAGCCATTCTATGAATCTCTGGTACTCTGGTCCTGCTGGTCACACCAGCCCTGAGGCAGGCCAGGATGCTGGTGGACTTCTTGCATGCATGCTCCTCATTTGCCAAAGGTATTGCAACACAGGCAATTCAGTCATACCTAGAAATTAAGTCTCTGAAGTTAAATAAATAAATAAGAGTCAAGAACTTGTAAAGAAGAAGAAACACCCCCCCACCAAATAACCTCACTGCACAGAGAACTGAAATGTGGATTTTGGACAAAATGCAGGGACCTGCTGCAGAGAATTCAAGGGAGAGCCAGGAGGATGCTTAGGGGACTGGAGCATCTCCCCTGTGAAGAGAGACTGGGAGTCCTGGGGCTGTTTAGTCTGGAGAGGAGAAGGCTGAGAGAGGACCTGCTCAATGTCTATCAATAACTGAGGGGTGGGGGGCAAGAGGAGGGGGCCAAGCTCTTTTGGGTGGTGCACAGCAATAAGCCAAGGACCAATGGATACAAACTGGAACACAGAAGATTTCAGCTCAACGTGAGGAGAAACTTCTTTCCAGCGAGGCTGCTGGAGCCCTGGGGCAGGCTGCCCAGAGAGGTTGTGGAGCCTCCTTCTCTCTCCTTTCCAACCCCACCTGGATGCATTCCTGTGCAAACTACCCTGGGTGCTCCTGCTCTGGCAGGGGGCTTGGACTGGATGATCTCTGAAGGTCCCTTCCAGCCTCTAATGTACTGTGATGCCCTGATACTTCAGGCTATTGGAGGCTAATTTAATCATTCAGCCAAGCACCAGTCTGACATCTACCCAGCAAATATGGGCGGGGGGAAGGATACAGTGCACTCCCAAAGTCAAAATCAATTCCTCATTACTCAGTGCTGATTCATTGACAAGATTAAGATATAGATGATATAGATATAGATGTAGATATAGATATAGATACAGGTGATATAGATATAGATGATGGAGATATAGATATAGATGATAGAGATAGAGATGTTATAGATAAAGATATAAATATAGGTGATAGAGATATGTATGATTTAGATATAGATGAGATAGAGATAGATGATAGAGATAGAGGTGATAGAGATATACATGATTTAGACATCAATACAGAGAGAGATAGAGATAGAGATAGAGATAGAGATAGAGATAGAGATAGAGATAGACATAGAGATAGAGATAGAGATAGAGATAGAGATAGAGATAGAGATAGAGATAGAGATAGAGGTAGAGGTAGAGGTAGAGATAGAGGTAGAGATAGAGATAGAGACAGATAGAGATAGAGGTGATATAGATATGGATGATGGAGATACAGATATAGATGGTAGAGATATAGATAATGTAGATATAGATGATAGAGGTGATAGAGATATAGGTGATATAGATATGGATGATGGAGAGACAGATATAGATGATAGAGATATAGATAATGTAGATATAGATGACAGAGGTGATAGAGATATAGGTGATATAGATATGGATGATGGAGAGACAGATATAGATGATAGAGATATAGATGATAGAGATATAGATGATAGAGGTGATAGAGATGTAGGTGATACAGATATGGATGATGGAGATATAGATATAGATGAAAGAGATATAGATAATGTAGATATAGATGATAGAGGTGATAGAGATATAGGTGATATAGATATGGATGATGGAGATACAGATATAGATGATAGAGATATAGATAATGTAGATATAGGTGGTATAGATATGGATGATGGAGATACAGACATGGATGATATAGATATAGATAATATAGGTAGAGGTGATAGAGATAGAGGTGATAGAGATGATAGAGACAGAGGTGGTATAGATATAGATGATGGAGATATAGATATAGATGGTGGAGATATAGATGATATAGATGCAGATAATATAGATATAGATGATGTAGAGAGAGAGTTTACTGATTAGAGTTTCAAGACTGGAGTTTCTGGGTCAAACCAGGAAGAAAGAATTAGCAGAGAAAATGTGCCCCTAAACTGCTGAGCTATCAACTTTCTTATTAAGAAGAAAATGTGAAGCTTCAAGCCCTTGGAATGAGGTTGAGCTCACCTTGGGGTCTCATTGCCACTGCTCAGCTCCACTGAGCATTTGATCTGCTGGGCTCCTGGTTCTTTGGGCTTTGCTCTACGAGAAAGTTCTGCAAGGATTGGTTTGGTTCTTGGGCTTTGTGGGTTTTTGTGGTGTGTGTTTGTTTTTCTTCTGCTGAGAAGATGAACACCAATAATAACCCTTCTAACCAGGTTTCTGGTCTTTTTCTAGCTGAGCAAACCCAATCCTGTTAACCCAGCTGCCAGAAAATTGGCTCACGTGGAATCTTGCAGCAGAGGGAAAACTGCAGCAGAGGAATCTACAGGAGACAAGAGATCAAAGGAGATGTGAGCCAGGACCAATGCTGCACCTACCCTCACAGAATGACAAAGGGAAGCAGAAAAGGTGGATGAAAGAGGGGGCAAGAAAATGAAATAGAGAAATAGAAAGGGAGAAGCTGTGGAAGAGTTTAATAGGTGAAGGCAAGAGTCAAGGTAAAAAAGATTAGAAAGGAAAAGGGCAGCCTTGGGAATGTATCCTTTGCTCTTAGCTGTTGTGATCAGATATTTGTCTTCAGGCTTTCGAGCAGAACAGCTGAAATGCATCTTCTTGTCAAGTGGTCATAGAGGCACAGGAGCGTTAAGGCTGGAAAAGGCCTCTGAGAACATCATGTCCATCAACCCAACTCCCTTAAACCATGTCCCCAAGTGCCAGGTCTACATGTTGTTTGAACACCTCCAGGGATGGTGACTACATCACCTCCCTGGGCAGCCTCTTCCAGTCTTTGAGAACCCTTTCAGCCCACAAGTTTTGTCTCCTGTCCAACCTAAATATGGAGCCCCTATTACAGGAGAGATGTGGACGTGCTGGAGCGTGTCCAGAGAAGGGCCAGGAGGATGATCAGAGGGCTGGAGCACCTCTCCTATGAGGACAGACTGAGGGAGTTGGGGCTGTTCAGTCTGGAGAAGAGAAGGCTCCGAGGTGACCTCATTGTGGCTTTCCAGTATCTGAAGGGGGCCTACAGGAAGGCTGGGGAGGGACTTCTCAGGATCTCAGGTAGTGATAGGACTAGGGGGAATGGAATGAAGCTGGAAATGGGGAGATTCAGGCTAGATGTGAGGAAGAAGTTCTTTACCATGAGAGTGGTGAAGCCCTGGAATGGGTTGTCCAGGGAGGTGGTTGAGGCCCAGTCCCTGGAGGTGTTTAAGACCAGGCTGGACGAGGCTCTGGCCAGCCTGATCTAGTGTGGGGTGTCCCTGGCCATGGCAGGGGGTTGGAACTAGATGATCCTTGTGGTCCCTTCCAACCCTGACTGATTCTATGATTCTATGATAAACCTCCCCTGATGCAACTTGAGGCCATTTCCTCTTGTCCTATCATTTGTTACTAGGAAAAAGAGACCAACCCCCACCTGGCTCCAGTCTCCTTTCAGGGAGCTGTAGACAGCCAGAAGGTCTCCCCTCAGCCTCCTTCTCTCCAGGCTGAACACCCCCAGGTCCCTCAGCTGCTCCTCGTAAGCCTTGCCAGAGTATAATCATGAGACATGGTAGAGAGTTGGAAAGGACATTACTCAAGGCCATGGTGGTGTCAGGTTGGTGCTTGGGTTCCATGATCTTGGAGCTCTTTCCCAACCAAAACCAAGACTCTCCAAGTCTAGATGAGAGGAGTCCCTGCCCATGGCAGGGGGCTTGGAGTAGATGATCTCTGAGGTCCCTTCCAACCCAAGCCATTCTATGATCCTTTGGTGATGCAAAAACAATTCATGGAATCATAGAATGGGCTGGGTTGGGTTGGAAGGGACCTCAGATATCATCTAGTTCCAACCTCCCTAGTTTGTGTCTGAGACACCTTCCCCTAGACCAGGTTGCTCAAGACCTCCTCCAGCCTGGCCTTGTCCATCTCCAGGGAGGGAGCAGCCACATGAGTCTATGAAGCAACAGCGGAAAGCAGATAAGGAAACAGGAAGGCAAAATTGATTTCTTGCTTAGGATGTCTCACTCACAACTTCATGGGGAGGATGAGAAGGATGAAAGAGTTGTAGTGAAGCTAAATCAATCACAGAATACACACAGAATGTTAAAGGGGTGGATGGGACCTCAAAAGCTCCTCCAGCCCAACCCCCTGCCAGAGCAGGATCACCTAGAGCAGAGCACACAGGAACAGGTAGAATGCATCTCTCTGAGCATGGCTTTGCATTAGAAGACCTGGAAGCAGGTATTCGGGGGGGGTGGGGGGGGTTGTTTGCTAGACTCCCTAAAATACCTAATTTGTGGAATCAATCCTTCCTTCAGCCACTGACTTCCTGCATATGCTCGGAGAGCTCTTTGCAATTTTCTGCCCTAAATGGGCTCTAATCCCCCCATTTTCCCCAGCAATTTCCTGGTCCCCTTCCTCATTACAGCCAGAAGATTGTTAGCTCATCATCTTCATCAGATCCAGACACCAACATATGGCAGGATGGAACAATTGCAAGCTTCAATCATCCTAACGTTTAGGGCTGACAACCAGCAAATGATTCTTACTGTGTTGGAGCTTCCCTGAGCTTATTCCCTGTGCCTCTTCATCCTTCCTATTACAAAAAGAAACCAAAGGGTAAAAAAAAGAGAGAATAAGATCCCAAGCAGAAATCTGACTTTAATAGAAGCTGTTACAGCTCAAAATCTTTTCTTGTTTTAAATCTGGCTGCAGCTTTTCCCTCTCTAATTCACAGCATCACAGAACATCAGAGGTTGGAAGGGACCTGCAGAGATCATCCAGTCCAACCCCCTGCCAGAGCAGCATCACCCAGGGGAGTCTGCACAGGAATGCAGCCAGGTGGGGTTTGAAATGAGACTCCACAACCTCTCCAGTATTTTAAGGCGCCTCCAGTATCTTAAGGAGGCTTTCCAGTGTCTGCAGGGGGCTCCAAGAAAGCTGGGGAGGGACTTTGGAGGGTGTCAGGGAGGGATAGGACTGGGGGGATGGAGCACAACTAGAAGTGGGGAGATTGAGACTGGCTGTCAGGAAGAAGTTCCTCCCCATGAGGGTGGTGAGAGCCTGGCACAGGCTGCCCAGGAAGGTGGTGGAAGCCTCCTGCCTGGAGGTGTTTGCAGCCAGGCTGGAGGTGGCTGTGAGCAACCTGCTGTGGTGTGAGGTGTCCCTGGCCCTGGCAGGGGGTTGGAACTGGCTGAGCCTTGAGGTCCCTTCCAAGCCTGACAATTCTATGATACCCTCTGCAGCCTGTTCCAGGCCTCTGTCACCCTCACACCAAAGCAGTTTCTTCTCATGTTGAGGTGAAATCTTTTGTGTTCAAATTCATGTCCATTGGTCCTTGTCCTACCATTGCACACCACTGAAAAGAGCTTGGCCCCCTCCGCTTGCCCCCCACCCCTCACATATTGATAGGCATTGATCAGATCCCCTCTCAGCCTTCTCCTCTCCAGACTAAACAGCCCCAGGGCTCTCAGTCTCTCTCCATAGGGGAGATGCTCAAGTCCTCTAAGCATCCTCCTGGCTCTCCCTTGGGTTCTCTCCAGCAAGTCTCTGCCCCTCTTGAACTGGGGAGCCCAGAAGTGGACACAGGATTGCAGCTGTGGTCTCAGCAGGGCAGAGCAGAGGGGGAGAGGAACCTCCCCAGCCCTGCTGGCCACACTTTTCTTGCTGCCCCCCAGGATCCCATTGGCTCTCTTGGCTACCAGGCCACATTGCTGTCCCATGCAGTACTTGCTGCCCACCAGCACTCCAAGGTCTTTCTCCATGGAGCTGCTTTCCAGCAGGGCAGTCCCTAACCTGTCCTGGTGCCTGCTGTTATTCCTCCCTAGATGCAGGACCCTGCACTTGTCCTTGTTGAACTCCCTGAGGTTTGCCTGCACCCAGCTCTCAGCCTGACTTCAGCTCATTTCACCCAAGGCTCAAAACTTACCCCAGCATCCTGAGGAGAGCTGAATCCCGTTCCTAGTGTCCAGATTCCTCCTGTTCCAAACAAACAACTTATCAACACTAGGAAAGAAAGGGAAATGCAGCTGAGGCTGCCTGGCTTTTCCTCTCTCTGAAGTCTCCTGTTGGAGCACAAAGCTTCATCAATCTAGGAAGCAGCAGTCCTCTTGTCTCTGTGGCCCTGGAGCGCTGTGATCCCAGGCCTTGGGGAGGAGGAACAAGCTGGCACTTGCTCAACTATGCATTAAAAGAGGGGCTGCCAAAAAACCTGGAGAACTGCAGGATCCACTCCAGCAGCAAGGATAAGGAAGGGAATGAACCATTGTTTTGGCCTTTATTCATCAGCCACAAGGATGCAATCTGTGTCCTTTTAATCCTTATCTCGGGGATAGAAGTCTTGAGTTCCCATTTTTGCTCCTTGTGGTTCCCTGCTTCTTTCCAGTCACAGAAATGAGGTGAGATAAAATTGTCATGGCTAATGTGATCCCAAAGAAAAAAGGCAGGCTGCTGGACTGCTTCTGGGGGATGTGGATTTCTGGTCCTTGAGAAACTTGAATTCTGTGATGCCAAGGCTCTTGAGCAAAGGGAAGGCAGCAGGTTGAACCATTGTGACTTTAAACCACAGCTTGGTCCATTGCTGTGCAGTAAGATCATAGCAGGATGGAAGCACAGAAGGGTTTGGGTTGGAATATCATCCAGTTTCAAGGCCCTGCCACCAGCCCAGGTTGCTCACGGCCTCATCCAACCTGGTCTTGAACACCTCCAGGGAGGAGACAGCCACAGCCTCCCTTGGGCAGATGATTCCAGAGTCTCATTACCTTCTTCCTCAGCTCCACTCTAACCCTGCTCTGCCTTAGCTCCAAACCATTCCCCCTTGCCCTGTCTCCAGACACCCTCAGGAAAAGTCTCTCTGCAGCCTTCCTGCAGGATCCCTTCAGGTGCTGGCAGCAGCTCTGAGGTGCCCCTGGAGCCTTCTCCTCTGCAGGCTGCACAGCCCCAGCTCCCTCAGCCTGTGCTCCCAGCAGAGCTGCTCCAGACCTTGCAGCATCTTTGTGGCCTCCTCTGGACTCTCTCCAGCAGCTCTGTGTCCTTCTCCTGCTGGGGACCCCAGAGCTGGAGGCAGGATTGGAGGTGAGGTCTGAGCAGAGCCCAGGGTCAGAATCCCCTTTCCTGCCCTGCTGCCCCCACTGCTCTGGCTGCAGCCCAGCACACAGCTGCCTGAGGGCTGCAGGAGGCACTGCTGGCTCCTGGGGAGCTGCTCAGCACCCAGCACCCCCAAGCCTCTTGCTTTACTACAGCTACTCTCAACCCACTCTGCACCCAGCCTGGATTCCTGCCTGTGCTCACAGCAGAGCGGCTCCAGCCCTTGGAGCATCTTTGTGGCCTCCTCTGGAGCTGCTCTGTGTCCTTCTCCTGCTGGGGACAGCAGAGCTGGAGGTAGGACTGGAGGTGAGGTCTCAGCAGAGCAGACTTAAGGGGCACCAGACCATACTTCCTGCCCTTCTTTTTTTCCTTCTCCAGAGAATGGGAATTCTGACTTTGGATGTTTCACACCTGTCACCTGGTGAGAAAGTTTTAGGAGCAGCAATTCTCACTGTTGGTTTTTTGTTGTTGTTGCTGCTGCTGCACTATAAATAAGCAGCCAGCGTTTTGCCATTGATTTCCTATCAGTGGCAGCAAGCTTCAAGCCATCTATCACCAATCTCATTCCAGGATTGGTTCTGTCTGCCCATATGGTCCTCTCTTTTAATTTTTAAAGAAGGTTTAGTGTGGCTTTTTTTTTTTTTTTTTTTTTTTTTTTTTTTTTTTGGGGGGGTGGTAGGGTAGTTATTTATTTATTTATTTGTAAATCAAAAGACTTTGAGCCCTCCCCTCAAACCAACATATTATAATAGTAATAGTAATAATAAACCAAAACTCTTGACCAGCTGGCTCTGCTCTGGGTCACTGGTGCCACAGCCAGCTGGCAGCCAGGCACCAGTGGTGTGCCCCAAGGCTCAGTGCTGGGCCCCATCCTCTTCAACATCTTGATTGATGATCTGGATGAGGGCATTGAGTCCATCATCAGTAAATTTGCAGATGACACCAAGCTGGGGGCAGGAGTTGATCTGCTGGAGGGCAGAGAGGCCTTGCAGAGGGACCTCGACAGGCTGGACAGATGGGCAGAGGCCAAGGGCAGGAGGTTGAACACATCCAAGTGCCGGGTTCTGCACATTGGCCACAGCAACCCCAGGCAGTGCTACAGGCTGGGGTCAGAGTGGCTGAGAGCAGCCAGGCAGAGAGGGACCTGGGGGTGCTGGTTGACAGTAGGCTGAACATGAGCCTGCAGTGTGCCCAGGCAGCCAAGAAGGCCAATGGCATCCTGGCCTGCATCAGGAACAGTGTGGCCAGCAGGAGCAGGGAGGTCATTGTGCCCCTGTACACTGCACTGGTTAGGCCACCCCTTGAGTCCTGTGTCCAGTTCTGGGCTCCTCAGTTTAGGAAGGAGGTTGAGTTGCTGGAGCATGTCCAGAGAAGGGCAACAAAGCTGGTGAGGGGTTTGGAACACAGCCCTGTGAGGAGAGGCTGAGGGAGCTGGGGTTGCTTAGCCTGGAGAAGAGGAGGCTCAGGGGAGACCTTCTTGCTCTCTGCAACTCCCTGAAGGGAGGTTGTAGCCAGGCGGAGGTTGGCCTCTTCTCCCAGGCAGCCAGCACCAGAACAAGAGGACACAGTCTCAGGCTGCGCCAGGGCAGGTTTAGGCTGGATGTTAGGAAGAAGTTCTACACAGAGAGAGTGATTGCCCATTGGAATGGGCTGCCTGGGGAGGTGGTGGAGTCACCATCACTGGAGGTGTTCAGGAGGAGACTTGCTGGGGTGCTTGGTACCATGGTTTAGTTGATTAGATGGTGTTGGATGATAGGTTGGATGTGATGATCTTGAAGTTCTCTTCCAACCTGGTTTATGCTATTCTAGTCTACCCTACCCTATCCTATCCTATCCTATCCTATCCTATCCTATCCTATCCTATCCTATCCTATCCTATCCTATCCTATCCCATCCTATCCTATCCTATCCTATCCTACCCTACCCTACCCTACCCTACCCTCCTCTCCTCTATTCTATTCTATTCTATTCTATTCTATTCTATTCTATTCTATTCTATTCTATTCTATTCTATTCTATTCTATTCTATTCTATTCATTCTGTTTGGGAAAATGGAAGCTGCTTGGAAGTGCTCAAAGGATTTATTTTGCTCCTCTGACAGCTTTCCATTCAAGGTGAAAGGAGCTGCTGACGTCAGCCCCATTTGATCAGCAGCCATCCTCCACCCTGCCTGACATTAATTAATTCTCTTCTTAGCAGGGTCAACAATCAGAGCAAAGACTAAATAAATCAGGGAATATCATCTTGGAAATCAATGCAGCTGCAGTGGTGGGAAGGAAGCAGGAGAGCAGGAAAGAACCCCAATAAACGTAGTTCATTATTCATTTCACTTAATTGCTGTGGAAAATAAGTGCCTTTGAACTTAGTGAGCCATTAGCAGAAGACACTCAGCTCCTGCCTTAAAGGGGGAAAAAAGGGTGATTAATACTTAAGTGTTTCTCAGCATCCCAAAGACATCATCTGAGAAGATGATCCCACCACTGGGAGCTTTCACCACTGGACAGCAATCAAAGGATCAGCTGGGAAGGAGGAAAAGACACATTTCCTGGAATTCAGGGGCAAGACAAAGCTTTGCTGTGGCAATTAGTCTGCAATAGAATGATAAACTCCACGAAAAAAGATCTGAGCAGCAGCAAATACAGTCAATTATCTTTAGGTGTTCTACCTCCTCTCGATTCCAGAGAAGGGCAACAAAGCTGGGGAGGGGTCTGGGGCACAGCCCTGGGAGGAGAGGCTGAGGGAGCTGGGGTTGCTTAGCCTGGAGAAGAGGAGGCTCAGGGGAGACCTTCTTGCTCTCTGCAACTCCCTGAAGGGAGGTTGTAGCCAGGTGGGGGTTGGTCTCTTCTGCCAGGCAGCCAGCACCAGAACAAGAGGACACAGTCTCAAGCTGTGTCAGGGGAGGTTCAGGCTGGAGGTGAGGAGGAAATTCTTCCCAGAGAAGGAGATTGGCCCTTGGGATGTGCTGCCCAGGGAGGTGGTGGAATTCCCATCCCTGGAGGTGTTTAGGAAGAAGCTGGATGTGGCACTTGGTGCCATGGTTGAGTTGATCAGATGGTGCTGGGTGAGAGGTTGGACTGGATGATTTCAACGATCTTTTCCAACCTGGTTATTTCTGTTCCATTCCATTCCATTCCACTCCATTCCATTCCACTCCATTCCATTCCACTCCATTCCATTCCATTCCATTCCATTCCATTCCATTCCATTCCATTCCATTCCATTCCATTCCACTCCATTCCACTCCATTCCATTCCACTCCATTCCATTCCATTCCACTCCATTCCATTCCATTCCATTCCATTCCACTCCATTCCATTCCATTCCATTCCATTCCATTCCATTCCATTCCATTCCATTCCATTCCATTCCATTCCATTCCATTCCATTCCATTCTAATTTTGACCCCTGTGAGGAAAATCTTGTCCCCCTCACTCTAAGTACATGCTTTACTCTGGTCTACCATTGCCATGCTCTGCATGCTAGAGGTGACCTGATCCTCAGCAGATCCTCACAGATTCATTTAATGGCTTAGGTTGGAAGGGAACTCAAAGATTATTTAGTTCCAACCCCCTGCCATGGGCAGAGACACCTTCCCCTAGCCCAGGTTGCTCAAAGCCTCATCCAGCCTGACCTTAAGGACCTCCACGGAAGGGCATCCACAGCCTCCCTGGGCAACCTGTTCCAGGGTCTCCCCAGCCTCACTGGAAAGATTTTCTTCCAGAGCCCTGGAGCAGGCTGCCCAGGGAGGTTGTGGGGTCTCCTTCTCTGGAGACTTTCAAGACCCACCTGGCTGTGTTCCTGTGTGCCCCGCCCTGGGTGATCCTGCTCTGGCAGGGGGGTTGGACTGGATGGTCCCTTCCAACCCCTCCCACTCTGTGTGATTCTATGCAAACACAATCCTGACCCCATAAAGGGAAAGGTAAAGAGCAGATAAAAACAGAGGGAGAGCTTTTATTTATTCCTAGACAGCTGCCCTGCTCCTCACACAATCTTCTGGTGGTGTTTTCCCTCTCACAAGGAATCTGAGACACAGTTTCACTGGGGGCTTGTTTGTCCCCCCCACTTCCATTCAATCTCTTTTTTCCCCCTCCTCGTGTTCAGTCATGGGCTAAATGAGACTGATAAGCAAAATGGATTAAACAGCACGGGCTGAACTCCACTGAAATCAATAGAAGACCTTCAGCTAACTTCAGCCAGCTCCAGACCACACTTCCATCTGCCCAGGTGCATTTAAGTGTCACCATCTCCTTTAAATTAATTTTAAATACGGACAAAGACCATTATCATAATTGTCCCAGGCTCTATTTCTGGGACAGTCAATCTTGGGATGCTACAGGATGAAATACCTTCCCTCCCTCCCCCCACCCAGAGCCCCACAAGAGGAGCTTCTTGTGCCTGAGAGGGCAATGGGAGTCACAGAAGCTTGCAGCTCTGCTTCTGCTCTTACACTTTGTTCAATAATATTAGCTCTGGAGTCCCCATCCCTGGAGGTGTCCAAGAAATGTGTGGCCATGGCACTTTGGGACATGGTTTCATGGCCAGGGTGGTCTCAGGTTGCCCTTAGAGTTCACTTCCAACCAAGACAGTTCTGTGATGCTTCAGCCTACAATCAGCTTCTCTCCACAACCCCAGGCACTGATCCAGGCTGGGCAGGGCTTGAGAGCAGCCCTGAAGAAAGGGCCTTGGGGGTGCTGGGGGAGGAGAAGCTCAACAGGAGCCAGCAGGAAGCACTTGCAGCCCAGAGAGCCAAGCAGAGCCTGGGCTGCAGCAAGAGAAGTGTGGCCAGCAGGGCCAGGGAGGGGATTCTGCCCCTCTGCTCCACTCTGCTGAGACCACAGTTGCAGCTCTGGGTCCAGTTCTGGAGCCTCTGTGCCAGGAAGGCTCTGGAGGTGCTGGAAGGTGTCCAGAGAAGGGCCACGAGGAGGAGCAGAGGGCTGGAGCTGCTCTGCTGTGAGGACAGACTGAGGGAGTTGGAGCTGTGCAGGCTGGAGAAGAAAAGGCTCCCAGGAGACCTCATTGTGGCCTTCCAGGATCTGCAGGGGGCTCCAAGAAAGCTGGGGAGGGACTTTGGAGGGTGTCAGGGAGTGATAGGACTGGGGAAATGGAGCAAAACTAGAAGTGGGGAGATTGAGATTGGCTGTGAGGAAGAAGTTGTTGCCCAGGAGGGTGGTGAGAGCCTGGCACAGGCTGCCCAGGGAGGTGGTGGAAGCCTCCTGGCTGGAGGTGTTTGCAGCCAGGCTGGAGGTGGCTGCGAGCAACCTGCTGTGGTGTGAGGTGTCCCTGGCCATGGCAGGGGGCTTGGAACTGGCTGCTCCTTGAGGTCCCTTCCAGCCCTGACAGTTCTATGATTCTATGATGAGTTCTAAAGCAATTAGCACTTTGCTGACACTTTGAATTATTACTATTATTGTTGGTATCAATATGAATCCCAAGTGGTGGCCAGGCAAGCTGGGTGTCCTTCACAGGGAAAGGGAGATGTGTTTTTTGAGTGCCAGCAGTGGGAAGCTCAGCTGTGTTTGTGACCTGAAGTTGACAGATGCTGATGCCAGCATCATCTGAAGGTGGTGCCAGGGACTGCTGGTTAATTGTTGTGATGGCCCAAGTGTCCCCTCTGGCAAGTGAGAACAGATTATGATTTAGCCTCAGCCTTGGTCGAGTTAGAGAATGGTTGGCTTCAATGATCTCAGAGGTCTTTTCCAGCTGAGTTCATTCTAGGATCTATTGAATTTCATACTAAAATCCTACAAAGATTAGATCTTCCTTTTCATCACTTTAAAGGCCAGCAACTATCATCTGTGGAGGTGTAAGAATAGTTCTCCCTCTTCTCTAACTCATGTCCCTCGTCTCCTTTTGCTGCAGGGAGCACAATCCAGTCCCCTTTGCACTCTCTTTTATCCTGCCCTATGAAAGCATTTTGCTGATCATAGAATCATAGAATTCTTAGGCTTGGAAGAGACCTCAAGGCTCAGCCAGTTCCAACCCCCTGCCATGGCCAGGGACACCTCACACCACAGCAGGTTGCTCACAGCCACCTCCAGCCTGGCTGCAAACACCTCCAGGCAGGAGGCTTCCACCACCTCCCTGGGCAGCCTGTGCCAGGCTCTCACCACCCTCCTGGAGAACAACTTCTTCCTCACAGCCAATCTCAGTCTCCCCACTTCTAGTTATGCTCCATCCCCCCGAGTCCTATCCCTCCCTGACACCCTCACAAGTCCCTCCCCAGCTTTCTTGAAGCCCCCTTCAGATACTGGAAGGCTACAATTAGGTCTCCTGGGAGCCTTTTCTTCTCCAGCCTGCACAACCCCAACTCCCTCAGTCTGTCCTCATAGCTGAGCAGCTCCAGCCCTCTGCTCATCCCTGTGGCCCTTCCCTGGACACACCTGGACTCCTGTGTCTATCTTGTCTGCGGATCGTTCCGCAGCTGGGAAGCTCTGCCCCTCCGAGAGGAAGAGAAACTCAATGTTCTCTGTGTGGAATTTGGGAGACAGAGCAATTATCCACACCCTGTCACTGTTGGTGTCCTTGCCCTCTTGAGCAGACAGTGTCAGTGTCTCTCTGGGGCTGGATGACTCAAGCTCAGTGGGTGTGCAGAGGATGGTTCAGGCTGATGTGCAAGAAACACCTTTGATGCCATGATTCAGCCTCACCTCCGGCCGTGGCTGCAGGTTCTGACACATCCTTCCCCTGAGCTGATCTTCCTGCATGAGGTCATGTTGCTTCTGCTCAGAGAGACATCACAGAGAGGTGCCTTCACTCCTTCTGCAGCCCCATTTTCTTCTCTGTATTTGCTCTGCAAGCCCTCACAAACTAGATTGAAGGACAGCACCGAATCATGGAATTGTCAGGGCTGGAAGGGACCTCAAGGCTCAGCCAGTTCCAACCCCCTGCCATGGCCAGGGACACCTCACACTAGCATGCAGCATTCACTTCCAGCATGCAGGAAGGCACCCTGGACTGAGGCAGTGGTGGTGCTTTGCCCCCTGCCAAGTGCTGCTGTCTCACACAGGTTCCAAGAGATGGCTTTGACCACCACTCAGCAGCTTTATGCTCAAACAGGAGATGCCCACTGAAGGTGTCAGGATGGAACCAGAGAATGGTTTTGGTTGGAAAAGACTTCTAAGCTCATCCAGTCCAAGCATTCTCTATACTCTGCCGAGGCTGGAGCTGAACCATGGCCCTCAGCATCACCTCTCTGCCTCTTTGAGACACCTCCAGGGATGGGGATTCAGCCACCTCCCAGGGCAGCCTGTGCCAGGCTTGGAGAACCCTTTCAGCCAACAAATTTCTTCTCATGTCCAACCTAAACCTCCCCGGGACAACTTGAGGGCATTTCTTCCCATCCTATCCCTTGTTACTGGGGAAAAGACACCAACTCCCACCCAGCTCCAATGTCCTTTCAGGAAGTTTTAGAGAGCAACGAGATCTCTCCTCAGCCTCCTTTTCTCCACACTAAACAGCCCCAGCTCCCTCAGATCAGGTGGCCCAGGCTCTGAGTCGTCCAACCAACAAACCATAAGAGCAGGCAGAATCTGGGTGTTTGATTTGTCACTGTTCAAGGCCAACCTGCAGAGGGAAACCCTCCCAAACCTCTCCATCACCACTTTCTAGGCTCCAAGCATTTGTCTTTAGCAGCAGGAGAAGGAGTTGCTGTGCTATAGAATGGTATAGAATGTTATAGAATTAACCAGGTTGGAAGAGACCTCAGAGATCATCAAGTCCAACCTATCACACAATACCATTGATCAACTAAACCAAGGCACCAAGTACCTCATCCAGTCTCTTCCTAGACACCTCCAGGGATGGGGACTCCACCACCTCCCTGGGCAGCACATCCCAAGGGCCAATCTCTCTTGCTGGGAAGAATTTCTTCCTCACCTCCAGCCTGAACCTCCCCTGGCACAGCTTGAGACTGTGTCCTCTTGTTCTGGGGCTGGCTGCCTGGCAGAAGAGACCAACCCCCACCTGGCTACAACCTCCCTTCAGGGAGTTGGAGAGAGCAAGAAGGTCTCCCCTGAGCCTCCTCTTCTGCAGGCTAAGCAAGCCCAGCTCCCTCAGCCTCTCCTGACAGGGCTGTGCTCCAGACACCTCTCCAGCTTTGTTGCCTTTCTCTGGACACCTTCCAGTGTCTCAATGTCCTTCTTAAACTGAGGAGCCCAGAACTGGACACAGTACTCAAGGTGTGGCCTAAGCAGTGCTGAGTACAGGGCAGAAGCACAGCTAAGCAGAAGTTTGTTATTGAAGGAAGTTTGTTGTGAGCTGCAGGCCCAGGATTTGCAGGCAGGGGTTTGCAGGCAGGGGCTTTGCATGCAAGGGATTTGCAGGCAATGGATTTGCATGCAAGGGATTTGCAGGCAGGGGGTTTGCAGGCAGGGGCTTTGCATGCAAGGGATTTGCAGGCAAGGGATTTGCATGCAAGGGATTTGCAGGCAGGGGGTTTGCAGGCAGGGGTTTGCAGGCAGGGGCTTTTTTTAGGCAAAGGTTTTGCCAGTCCTCTCTGGTTCTCCCCTGCTCCAGCAGCAGCAGCACCCTGCAGAGACAGGTCCCACAGACAGGCACTGCATTGCCCTACCACCCTGAAGCCTCCTTAATGAAACATTGACACCTCTGGGACTCAGCAAGTTCCATCCAGGATTACTTCCGCGCGGCAAACCGAAAGACAGAGACGTGGTTTGCTGTTTGTTTTAATTCCAGAAGAAGAGATCAGCTCTAATTAGAGAGCTACCTTCCAGGCAGATGTTCCAATCAGGAGGGAATTCCTCTGCCAAAGGCAGGATGAATGGGCTCCCATGCTAATGAAGCACTCTTTCACTTGCCGGGCCAGAGAATAAAAGCCCCAAGCCCTTCAATGGGGAAGCTGAGGCCGCATCCTTCCTCCGCTGCGAGGGTTTTATTTATCCCTCTGCTGTGCCCTTCAGAGATGATTTCTGATTCACCCAGCTCCATCCTCTGGCTGCTCTCCTGAAGGGCTCAGCCCTCTACCTCCTCACACTCATTTGCATGCCTAGGGTTTATCATTGCTCTGGGAAGCCTTTTCAGCCTGATGATGATGGTTTCCCCTGACTCACCCAGCCCCATCCTCTGGCTGCTCTCCTGCAGGGCTCAGCCCTTTTGCTTCTCACACTCATTTGCATGCCTAGGGTTTATCATTGCTCTGGGAAGCCTTTCCAGCCTGCTTCTCAGCCTGCTTTTCAACCTGATGATGATGATTTCCCTGATTCACCCAGCTCCATCCTCTGGTTGCTCTCCTGAAGGACTCAGTCCTTTTGCTTCTCACACTCATTTGCATGCCTAGGGTTTATCATTGCTCTGGGGAAGCCTTTTCAGCCTGCTTCTCAGTCTGATGATGATGGTAATCCTGATTCACCCAGCTCCATCCTCTGGTTGCTCTCCTGCAGGGCTCAGCCCTTTCCCTCTTCACACTCGTTTGCATGCCTAGGGTTTAGCCTTGCTCTGGGAAGAGTTTTCAGCCTGTTTTTCAACCTGATGAGGACGATTTCCCTGATTCACCCAGCTCCATCCTCTGGCTGCTCTCCTGAAGGGCTCAACCCTTTTGCTCCTCACACTCATTGGCATGTCTAGGGTTTATCCTTGCTCTGGGAAGCCTTTTCAGCCTGCTTTTCAATCTGATGATGATGATTTCCCTGATTCACCCAGCTCCATCCTCTGGCTGTGCTCCTGCAGGGCTCAGCGCTTTCCCTCTTCACACTCATTTGCATGCCTAGGGTTTATCCTTGCTCTGGGAAGAGTTTTCAGCCTGCTTTCAGCCTCCTGCTGCTGCTGGGTTCCCTGATTCACCCAGCTCCATCCTCTGGCTGCTCTCCTGCAGGGCTCAGCCCTTTTGCTTCTCACACTCATTTGCATGCCTAGGGTTTATCATTGCTCTGGGGAAGCCTTTTCAGCCTGCTTCTCAGTCTGATGATGAAGATTTCCCTGATTCACCCAGCTCCATCCTCTGGCTGCTCTCCTGCAGGGCTCAGCCCTTTTGCTTCTCACACTCATTTGCATGCCTAGGGTTTATCATTGCTCTGGGAAGCCTTTTCAGCCTGCTTCTCAGTCTGATGATGAAGATTTCCCTGATTCACCCAGCTCCATCCTCTGGCTGCTCTCCTGAAGGGCTCAGCCCTTTCCCTCTTCACACTCATTTGCATGCCTAGGGTTTAGCCTTGCTCTGGGAAGAGTTTTCAGCCTGCTTTTCAACCTGATGAGGACGATTTCCCTGATTCACCCAGCTCCATCCTCTGGTTGCTCTCCCGAAGGGCTCAGACCTGTTCCTCCTCACTCCTCATTGGCATGCCTGGGGTTTATCCTTGCTCTGGGAAGCCTTATCAGCCTGCTTTTGCTGAGGCACTAACCAGAAAGCACTTCCCCTAAACAAACGAGGCCCGGGCCGGCTATAAGGAGTGACATTTCAGTCTGCCCAGGAGTCAGTTTGGTCTCCAAAAGCCAGCAAGTTTCCCTTCTCCACACGGGCTTTTGGGGGTTGTTGTCTTTCAGTGGCAGGCAAGCTGCCTGAGATCCTATCTCAGCATGAAGAGAAAAGGAGGGAAAAAAAAAGAGATCTTTATTTTGTGTTATTAAATGAAAGCTGAGCTTATCACTGACATCACAGCCTGGCCCTAATGGCTCTTAACAATGGCCCTAATGGTCAGCCTGAGAGACTCCCGGGCCACATTCTCAGGCTGTATAAACTAATGAGCAACCAAAGCATCCATTTTTAGTACTTCCTTTCCTCCCCATGTGTCATTTCCCACCCAGGAGTGAGGAGCTACAGCAGGCAGTTGTTTCCTGTGCCTGGGATCTGGGCCTGGCTGCTTTCAGCCCATTCATCATTGGGGTTTTTCTTTCTAATCCAGGTTCTTGCCTGAGATCTCCAGGTTCAGAAGGTTGGGCTCAAGGTGGTTGTGAGTACAGCCTGAGCATTTACAGATTGCATTTGGGCTGGAAGGGACTCTCAAAGGGCATCCTGTCCAACCCCTGCAGGCAGCAGGAACACCTCCAGCTAGAGCAGGCTGATCAGGGACACACCAGGTCTTGAATGTCTCCAGGGATGGAGCCTCAACCACATCCCTGGGCAACCTGTCCCAGGGTTCCACCACCCTCCCTGTGCAGAACTTCCTCCTGATGTCCAGCCTAAACCTGCCCTGCTCCAGTTCCAAACCCTTGCCCTTCATCTTATCCCCACAGTCCCTCCCCAGCCTCCCTGCATGGTTTCCCTTCCAGATATTGAAATGCAGCTCTGAGGTCTCCCTGGAGCCTCCTTCTCTTCTCCAGCCTGAGCAACTCTCCCAGCCTGGCCCCACAGCAGAGGTTCTCCAGCCCTCTGAGCATCTTGGTGGCCACCTCTGGACCTGCTCCATCAGGTCCAGGTCTCTCTTGTGTTCATGGCCCCAGGGCAGAGCAGAGGGGCAGGATCTCCTCTCTCCAGCTCTGGCAATGGGCACTGGCAGCCCAGAAGGCCAATGGCAGCTGCCATTGGCCTTCTGGGCTGCCAGTGCCCATTGCTGCCTCCCATCCAGCTTCTCCCCCACCAGCACCCCCAAGTCCTCCTCTTCAGGGCTGCTCTCAATCTCCTCATCCCCCAAGCCTGGATTGATCTCTAGGATTGCCCTGTCCTAGGTGCAGGACCTTGCCCTTTGCCTTGCTGAACCTCCTGAGCTTCTCCTCAGACATCAGGAGAAGTCCTTCACAATGGGAGTGGCAAAATGCTGGAAAAGGCTGCCCAGGGATGTGCTTGAGGCTCCATCCTTGGAGACCTCCAAGATCAGACTCAGTGTGTCCCTGGGCAGCCTTGCTCTGGTTGGGGATGTCCCTGCTGCCTGCAGGGCCAAGATGACCTTCGAGAGGTTCCCTCCCAGCCCGAAGCGATCTCTGACTCGTCTCTCCCGTCTTTGCCTCCAGCTGTGGGCACGGCAGAGCCCGAGGGTGGATTTAGGCTTTCCCTCTCCCCCAGCTTCCTCGACTCTCAATTACCTTCATTTGCTTTGCATTTTACAGGGGGAGGGGGAGGGGGGGTGGGGAGGGAAATAAAACCCGGTAAAAATATTGCTCCCCAAAGGGCCCTTGGGGAGGCTCATCTGCATGTCTCTGCTCTCCCAGGCTGCCTCAGGAGGACACTGTGTTGCCAAGGTTATGCAGCTATAATCATCATGTATTTATGCAAAGTAAGGAGGCTGTAATAGTGGCACATTAACCATGATGAGATTATTAAAAGGCAAACACAGATGAGCAGGAGCTTTGCTTTTTTTTGGCCTTTTCTCCCCCCCCCCTTTTATTTTCCCCCACTTTTTTTCCCCCTTCTTCCCCCACCTTTTTTCCCCTTTCCCCTCATTTTTAGCTCATTTTTTCCCTTATTTCCTCCCTTTCCCCCTTTTCCCCCTTTTATCCCTTTCCCCCTCCAATTCCTTTCTACCTTCCCCTCTTTTTTCTCCCTGTTTCCCCCTTCCCCCTTTTCCCACTTTTTGCCCCCTTTCCCCTCCTTTTCCCCTTTTTGCCCCTTTTCCTCCCATTGCCCCCTTTTCCCCTTCCCCCCCCTTTCCCTCCCTTTTCCCCTTTTTTTGCCACTTTTCCTCCCACTTCCCCCTTTTCCCCCTTTTCCCCTCTTTCTCTCCCTTTTCATCTTTTTGCCCCTTTTTCTCCCATTTCCCCCTTCTTTTCCCTTTCCCCCCTTTTTTGCCTTTTTTCCTTTTTCCCCTCTTCCCCCCTTTTTAACCTTTCCCCCCTTCCCTCCCCTTTTTCTCCCTTTCCCTCTCCTTTTTCCCTTTCTCCCCCTTTTTTATTTCTCCTTTTCCCCCCTTTTTTCCCCATTCCCCCTTTTCTTCCATTTCCCCCTTTTTTCCCCTTGTTTCCCCTTTCCCCCCTTTTTTTCCTTTCCCTCCCTTCCCCTCTCTTTCACTCCTTCCCCCTTTTTCATTCCTTTCCCTTCTCTTTTTCACTCCATTCCCCCTCTTTTTCACTCCATTCCCTTCTCTTTTTCACTCCTTTCCCCCTCTTTTCACTCCTTTCCCTTCTCTTTTTCACTCCTTTCCCTTCTCTTTTTCACTCCTTTCCCTTCTCTTTTTCACTCCTTTCCCCCCTCTTTTTCACTGCTTTCTCCCCTTTTTCCCTTTTTCTTTTTTCCTTTTTTTTTTTATTTCCCTTTTTCTCTTTTTCTTTTAATTTTCCTCTTTTTTCCTTCCTCCCCCTTATCCCCCCCCTTTTTTTCCTTTTCCCCCTAACCCCACCATTTTTCTCCTTTTTTGCCCTTTTTTTCTTTTTCTTTTGTCTCCTTTCTATTTTCCTCTTTTTTTTTCTTTTTCCTCCTTTTTTTTTCTTTTTACTCCCTTTTTTTCTTTCCCCCACACCTTTTTTACCTTTTTCTACCCCCCTTTTCTTTTCCCCTTCTTTACTGCCTTTCAGAGGAGTTGAATCCCCAAAGCTTTCTGTCAGACACCTGCAGATCTCCTCTGCTTCGCCACTTTACCAGTCTCAAGAGCAGCAGACAATTAGTGTCTCTGTGCATCTATTAAAGGCATTGATGTGGTGAGAGCTCAGGGCTGCATTTCAATGTCTGGAAGGGAACCTGCAGGCAGGCTGGGGAGGGACTGTTCAGAAGGGGCTATGGGGGTAGGACAAGAGGCAAGGGTTTGACAATGGAGCAGGGCAGAATTAGGTTGGACATCAGGAGGAAGCTCTGCACAGTGAGGCTGGTGGAACCCTGCATTGGTGTCTGTATTTTGGTGTTCCAAGCCCATGGAGACACAGCACTGGGCTGGGCACACAGTTCAGTGGGCATGAGGGTGTTGGGTAGAAGCTTGGACTTGGTGATCGTGGAAGTCTTGTCCAATATGGATAGGATAGGATAGGATAGGATAGGATAGGATAGGATAGGATAGGATAGGATAGGATAGGATAGGATAGGATAGGATAGGGTAGGGTAGGATAGGGTAGGGTAGGGTAGGGTAGGGTAGGGTAGGGTAGGATAGGATAGGATAGGATAGGATAGGATAGGATAGGATAGGATAGGGTAGGGTAGGGTAGGAGGGTAGGGTAGGGTAGGGTAAGGTAGGGTAGGATAGGATAGGATAGGATAGGGGATAGGATAGGATAGGATAGGATAGGATAGGATAGGATAGGATAGGATAGGGTAGGGTAGGGTAGGGTAGGGTAGGGTAGGGTAGGGTAGGGTAGGGTAGGGTAGGGTAGGGTAGGATAGGTTGGGACGGGACGGGACGGGATGGGAAGGGATAGAATAGAATAGAATAGAATAGAATAGAATAGAATAGAATAGAATAGAATAGAATAGAATAGAATAGAATAGAATAGACCAGATCAGACCAGACCAGGTTGGAAAAGACCTCAGAGATCATCAAGTCCAACCTCTCACCCAACACCATCTGATCAACTCAACCATGGCACCGAGTGTCTCATCCAGGCTTTTCCTAAACACCTCCAGGGATGGTGACTCCACCACCTCCCTGGGCAGCACAGCCCAAGGGCCAATCTCTCTTGCTGGGAAGAACTTCTTCCTAACATCCAGCCTGAACCTCCCCTGGCACAGCTTGAGACTGTGTCCTCTTGTTCTGGTGCTGGCTGCCTGGCAGAAGAGACCAACCCCCACCTGGCTACAACCTCCCTTCAGGGAGTTGGAGAGAGCAAGAAGGTCTCCCCTGAGCCTCCTCTTCTGCAGGCTAAGCAACCCCAGCTCCCTCAGCCTCTCCTCCCAGGGCTGTGCCCCAGACCCCTCCCCAGCTCTGTTGCCCTTCTCTGGACACCTTCCAGCAGCTCAACATCTTTCCTAACCTGAGGAGCCCAGAACTGGACACAGGACTCAAGGGGTGGCCTAACCAGTGCTGAGCACAGGGCAGAATGACCTCCCTGCTCCTGCTGGCCAGACTGTGCCTGATGCAGGCCAGGAGTTTATTTCTCCCTCTGGGAGAGCAAGCTCACTGCTGTTATCTATTATTTTGCATTCAGCTCAGGGAGGAAGGTAGGAGGCTTGTAGGAGAGGATTCTGAGCTGAAAACAATCCTCTCACCTACTGTGCATTTATTAAATGCACTGATTGTTTTATTTTTCAGGGTCACAAAGTGTTCTTCCTGAGGAACTGCCTCTTCAGATGAGGTTTGGGAAACAAAAGTGCTCAAGCACCAGGCAACCAACCACACCACAACTCCTCTTTGTATCTGTGTGGCATCTCCATTGCTCTCTACATCTAGGGCAGCCTCTGCTCCTTGGTGGTAGAGCAACAGGACTAGAGGAGATGGTGCCAGGCTGTGCCAGGGTAGGTTCAGGATGGATGTTAGGAAATATTTCTTCACTGGAAAGGTTCTCAAACATTGGACTGTGCTGCCCTGGGAGGTGGTGGAGTCCCCAAGCCTGGATGTGTTTAAAGGTGGTTTGGATGTGGTGCTTGGGGATATGTTTTAAGGGTGAAGCTTGCAGAGTAGGATTCTGGGTTGTACTTGGTGATCCTGAGAGTCTGCTCCAACCTGAATGTTTCTGTGATTCTGTGATGGTTTAGTGTTGCCCCTTCAGTGCTGAGGCAAAGGTTGATCTTGGAGGTCTTTCCCCACCAGATACATCCTGTGATTCCTAACAAGCACCAAGCACCTTCAGCTCCCAGGCAGTCACAGATCTGAGCCCTGCATTGTCACCTTATGGCCCAGAAGTCCTTCTTGTGCAGGGAAAGACGAAGCTTAGGCTGCCAGCTTCACTGGGTTCCCATCTCTGCTGGCTCCAGGGGCAGGGGAACTCCTCTCTCTGCTCTCCAGCTAGGGATGCGGGCACAGGCCCACCCCATTCTTTTCCTGAAGGGTCCTTTTGCTGCCTTGCTCATGTGGTAACACAGGAAGATGTAGGAACTGGAGGCCACCTCCAGATTTATAGAGCTATTATAGCGTTGCAGAACATCAGACCAGATGTGCTGGCTCAGGTCCAGACCTGTCCTGCCTGGTATCCCATCTCTGGCAGTGATGAGGTGAGTGTCTGGGGAAATGTAGAGGGAGAAGGAGGCAGAAAGTGATATTTCACCCAACAACCTCCAGTAGTTAAACCCTAAGGGCCTGCTGTGCCAAGTTTGCTTTCTAGGGGTTTCCATTCACGGATTTCCCTTCCTTGTTCATTCCCTCGTTGAATCTAAATGAGCTTTGAGCACCCTTAACATCCCAGAGCAGCAGGTTCCCCACCTCTCTTACACACAGCGAGGGGACAAAAAAACCCAAACCAGACTTCCTTTTGTTTTTATTCAGCCTCAGAGAACCACAAATTCACAGCACCGTAGGGGTTGGAAGGGACCTCTGGAGATCACCCAGTCCAGTCCTCCTACTAAAGCAGGCACCACGACTGCAGTGTCCAGGCAGGTTTTGAAAGTCTGCAGAGAAGGAGGTTCCACACCCCTCTGGGCAGACTCTCCCAGTGCTCCATTGCCCCCAGAGTAAAGAAGTTTTTGCCCATTGTGGTGAGGCACTGCTTTTATCCTGGGATGAAAGAGGGAGTGCAGCACCCTTTGGTGCCACCTCAGTGCTGCCTCTCCTTGCATGGTGCATCTCCTACCCCTCCAGAAAGGCTCTTTCTCCACAGCACTGTCAGCTGAGTCATTTCATTCTTGCCTCTGTGGATGCCTTTGCACTCCTTTGTTGTCCTTTGCACTCCTTTGCTGTCCTTCTTTGCACTCCTTTGCTGTCCTTCTTTGCACTCCTTTGTTGTCCTTCTTTGCACTCCTTTGTTGTCCTTCTTTGCACTCCTTTGCTGTCCTTCTTTGCACTCCTTTGTTGTCCTTCTTTGCACTCCTTTGTTGTCCTTCTTTGCACTCCTTTGCTGTCCTTCTTTGCACTCCTTTGCTGTCCTTCTTTGCACTCCTTTGTTGTCCTTCTTTGCACTCCTTTGCTGTCCTTCTTTGCACTCCTTTGCTGTCCTTCTTTGCACTCCTTTGCTGTCCTTCTTTGCACTCCTTTGCTGTCCTTCTTTGCACTCCTTTGTTGTCCTTCTTTGCACTCCTTTGCTGTCCTTCTTTGCACTCCTTTGTTGTCCTTCTTTGCACTCCTTTGCTGTCCTTCTTTGCACTCCTTTGTTGTCCTTCTTTGCACTCCTTTGCTGTCCTTCTTTGCACTCCTTTGTTGTCCTTCTTTGCACTCCTTTGCTGTCCTTCTTTGCACTCCTTTGCTGTCCTTCTTTGCACTCCTTTGTTGTCCTTCTTTGCACTCCTTTGCTGTCCTTCTTTGCACTCCTTTGTTGTCCTTCTTGCTCCTCTCTGAGCATTTTCATAGAATCACAGAGCAGTCAGGGCTGGAAGGGACCTCAAGGATCAGCCAGTCCCAACCCCCTGCCATGGCCAGGGACACCTCACACTGCAGCAGGTTGCTCACAGCCACATCCAGCCTGGCTGCAAACACTTCCAGGCAGGAGGCTTCCACCACCTCCCTGGGCAACCTGTGCCAGGCTCTCACCACCCTCATGGGCAACAATTTCTTCCTCACAGCCAATCTCAATCTCCCCACTTCTAGTTTCTACTTTTCTGGCACCTTTTCTGAGATGAGGAGGATCAGAACTGCCTGGGAAAGAGGGGACAGCAAAGTCATAGATTCATGGAATGGTTTGGCTTGGAAAGGACCTCAAAGATCAGCCAGTTCCAACCCCCCTGCCATGGCCAGGGACATCTCACACCACAGCAGGTTGCTCACAGCCACATCCAGCCTGGCTGCAAACACTTCCAGGCAGGAGGCTTCCACCACATCCCTGGGCAACCTCTCACCACCCCTCACTGTCAAGACTCAATGTTGCTGAGAACAGAAAGTGAGGAATCAGCCCTTGCACAAGTCCCAACACCTTCACACAGGTTCTAGCAGAATTTGTTATCTTCCCCAGAGCAGCAGTCAGTTGTGCAACAGATTTGGTTGCCTGGCAGTCAGGTGTGACATGATTCCTGGAGGCAGATCACTCCACACACCCAAGAAACCAGGCTGAGGTTCCACACTATCACTTTTTTTGCGGTTGCAAAGCTGGTTGAAGAGCAACCTTCTCCTCCTCTGCTGGGACTCGGATGTGGCAATTCAGCTGTCTGGGTGACCATACTCCAAAGTGGCTCAGTGAAATGATCTCAGCCCACAGCCACCCCCTCTCCCATCCTGCCTCCAGCATGGCTTTGTGCTGTTTATTAACCTGCATCACTCCAGCTCTCAGCAGTGATACCAAGGAGTGAACTAAGCCCTGCTCAAGGGCTGATAAGCTTCCCCCATCAGAGGTGGGGTAGCAGGGAAAGAAATGAGCAAGGTAAGAACAAAACAGGAGTGAGATTTCTGGAAGTTCAACAAGAGCAAGTGCAGGGTTCTGCAGCTGGGCCAGAACTAGCCTCACAATCAATGCTGACTAGGAGAGGAGGTGTTAGAAAGCAGCCTTGAGGACAAGGACTTGGGGGTGCTGACGGATGAGAAGCTGGACAGGAGCAGGCAGCGTGAGCTTGTAGCCCAGAAGGTAAATCACAGCCTGGGCTGCATCCAAAGCAGCACTGCCAGCAGAGCCAGAGAGGTGATTCTTTGCTCTGCTGAGACCTCACCTGGAGTAACTGCATCCAGCTCTGGAGCCCTCAATATAGGAATGGAATGGAATGGAATGGAATGGAATGGAATGGAATGGAATGGAATGGAATGGAATGGAATAGAATAGAATAGAATAGAATAGAATAGAATAGAATAGAATAGAATAGAATAGAATAGAATAGAATAGAATAGAATTACCAAGGTTGGAAGAGACCTTGAAGATCATCGAGTCCAACCTGTAACCACAACCCCACAACTAGACCATGGCACCAAGTGCCACATCCAGTCCCCTCTTGAACGCCCTAGACCTGATGGAGAGGGTCCAGAGGAGGGCCATGGAGATGATTAGGGGGTTGGAGCAGCTCTGCCATGAGGACAGGCTGAGGGAGCTGGAGGTGATCAGCCTGAAGAAGGCTCCAGGGAGACTTAATAGCAGCCTGCCAGTACCTGAAGGGGGCTATGGGAAGGATGGAGAGAGACTGTTTGCAAAGGCCTGCAGGGAAAGGATGAGAGGCAATGGCTTCAAACTACAGCAGAGCAGATTCAGATTGGATGTTAGGAACAAGCTCTGAACAAGTTCTTTACTATGAGTGTGGTGGAACACTGGAACAGGTTGCCCAGGGAGGTGGTTGAGGCCTCATCCCTGGAAATACTCAAGGTGAGGCTCAACAGGGAACCTGATCTAGTGGAGGATGTCCCTGCTGAGTGCAGGGACGTTGGACTGGATGAGCTTTGGAGGTCCCTTCCAGCCCAGACCATTCTATGATTCTTAGATTGACTTTCCCCCAGCAAAACCCTGAGGTGAAACCTTGCTCTCAGAGGTGAGGAGCAGCTGCACCGACTTCATCAGCTGTGCTTTGCTCAGGAAGGGATTCAGTAGGTGGGGGGGACCTGGGAGGGGGTTTCCTGGGTTGAAAGGTTTTCTCTCTGTGCAGGCAGTGATGCCCTGAATTGTTTGTGCTTCCTCAGGGGCTGGCCCACTGCCTGAAACCTCTGTGCTGCAACCCAAACACTCTACCCCGCTCTGCCCCTCTTATAAATAATAATCAGTGAAGAGCTTGAACAGGAAGGCAGAGGAGGATGGACCAAGAGGGGGACGTTAATGAGCAGCACGGGGGAGGTGGTTGCTGTGACTGACTGGGACAGCAGGCAGAGTTTTCCAAGTGCGAGGCAGGAGCCTGAAAAAGTGAAGGCTGGGGAAAGTAAAAGAGGAAAACGCAACTCCAAGCCCTCGGTGCAAGATTTCAACAGGTTCTGCTCCCCTTAACCTCCGGACTTGCTGCAGTTTGCATCACTAATCCTCACATTCCTCACATGCCAGGCAGGCCTCTCTAAGGGGGCACTTGGGCAGGGAGGGGGCTGCGATTTGCCGTTGCCCTGCACGATAAGCAGGAAGCACTTGCACAGACACTGCGTCCCGCGGGCCTGGCTGCCGGTCGGGCAAACAGCAGCCTGTACCCCGCCCTGGGCGCTCAGCTGGGATCTTCTCCCCGTGCCAGACCTGCTGCTAGTTTGCACCAGGGAGGATCAGGCCAGGTTTTGACAGAAGCACAGAATGTTAGGGGCAGGAAGGGACCTCAAAAGCTCATCCAGCCCAACTCCCCTGCTAGAGCAGCATCACCCAGGGCAGGTCACACAGCAACACATCCTGGCAGGTCACAAAGTGGAAGAAAAAAAAAAAGAAAAGGAGAAAAGGAGGAGGAAAGGAGAAGAAGAAAAGGAGGAGGAAAGGAGAAGAAAAGGAGGAGGAAAGGAGAAGAAGAAGAAAGGAAGGAGGAAAGGAGGAGAAGAAGAAAGGAAGGAGGAAAGGAGGAGAAGAAGAAAGGAAGGAGGAAAGGAGGAGAAGAAGAAAGGAAGGAGGAAAGGAGGAGAAGAAGAAAGGAAGGAGGAAAGGAGGAGAAGAAGAAAGGAAGGAGGAAAGGAGGAGAAGAAGAAAGGAAGGAGGAAAGGAGAAGAAGAAAGGAAGGAGGAAAGGAGGAGAAGAAGAAAGGAAGGAGGAAAGCAGGAGAAGAAGAAAGGAAGGAGGAAAGCAGGAGAAGAAGAAAGGAAGGAGGAAAGCAGGAGAAGAAGAAAGGAAGGAGGAAAGGGGGAAGGGAAAAGGGGGAAGGGAAGAAGAAGGAAAGAAGATGAAGAAAGGAAGAAGAAAGGAAGAAGGAAAGGAGAAGGAAAAAGGGGAAGGGAAAAGGGGAAGAAGAAAAAATAGAATAATAATAATAAATAGAATGATGTTTAAAACTTAAATAATAATACTATAAATCTCCAAATAAGGCTCTCATAGGCAGAGGTTGAAAAGGCCAGGGTGCAAAAGGAGCTCTTTCTGGAGAGCAGGTTAGCTGGAGGAGAGGCTGAGGTTTAAGTGGAAGCAGAGGGGCAGGGGTCAGCCGGTGCGACCCGCGGGCAGGCTGAGCAAGCCCAGCTCCATTTCAGGAGCAGGCACCGACTGCTTGCAGCCAGCTGCTTGAAATGGGGCTGGGGAGCTCGCCGGGGCTGCTCTGCCGGCTCCGCATTCGCCTCAGAAGAGAAAAAGCAAAGCAAAGCAACACATTCCCACTCAGATTCTTCCTTCTTTCGTTGTCTTTTTCCTTCTTCTTCTGGAATCAGCTAGTTGAGGGTTTGGTGTGCTGGTAGATCAGAGCAAGCTGAGCGTCTGCTGGGTGTGCGTTAGTTCAATCAGATCTCGCCAACCAGACAGGTTTGGGGTTTATTCCTTCCGCACACAAATTGTTTGGAGGAAATAGCTCATGGTAAAAGATGATCATGGTGATCATGATAATGATGGTAATGATAATAATAATGATAATAATGACAATGATAATAATGATAATAATAATGATAATAATGACAATGATAATAATGATAATTATAACGATGATCATAATAATAATAACAACAACAATAACAACATCATAAGCACTACCAAATTTAATAATACATTTAATAATAATAAAAAAGAATGGTAGCAGCAACAATAATCAATATTAATAAAATTAAACTATAATAGCAATTATCATAATAAATAATAAGAAGGAAATGAAATAACGACAACAACATAAACAATACCAGATGTAATAATACAATTAATAATAATAATAAATTAAGAAAAACAATAAATAATAATGGTAGCAGTAATAATGATAATAAATAGGGATAAAATTAAATTGTAATAGCAATTATCATAATAAATAATAAAAAGGAAAATTAATGATAATAGCAACCTGATGTAGTGTGAGGTGTCCCAGCCCCTGGCAGGGGGGGTTGGAACTGGATGATCCTTGAGGTCCCTTCCAACTCTGACAATTCTATGATGATTCTATGATTATTTGCAGCCACTTGTGAGAAGTATAGTAATAATAATAATAATAATAATAATAATAATAATAATAATAATAATAATAATAATAATAAAATAATCAGCATCATAATAACAACCACCAATATTTTATAATTGTTAATAATATACAATAATGTGATTATATAATAATATAGTATAAATATCCATTATTAAATAATTAATAATTATAATAGTGACAGTAATAATAGTAGTTGTTAAGAGAAGAGAAGAAGAGAAGAGAAGAGAAGAGAAGAGAAGAGAAGAGAAGAGAAGAGAAGAGAAGAGAAGAGAAGAGAAGAGAAGAGAAGAGAAGGGAATAATAACCAATATGTCATCACTATTAATAATATATAATAATGTGGTTATATAAGAATATGGTATGAATAACAATTAATAAATAATAATCATTATTATTAATTTACTAATAATAGTAATAAAAATGAAATGTTATCATTATTATAATAATTATTATTATCATTATTTTTATTATTATTTCTACAAAACCTGAATGCTGCTTTCAGGAGCTCACTCTTAGCCCTGCCAAGGTTTTAAGGCCATGAAGCTCCTTCAGTTGTTTGTTCTATCTTTGGCCCGATAGTTTTACGAAGGCAGCTAAGAGACCAAAGGCCCTTGGAGCTGGTTTGAACTTCGAGGCAGCCCTGCCCTCCATCTTTGGCTCTATTTGGGTTGAGAAGAAGAGAAGTCGTGGCAAGGAAGAGGGAGTGCAGGGGGGGTCAGCCCAGCAGGGTTTTATTGTACCCGTGGGTGGATAGGAACTCCTGATGGCCAAGCGCCGAACTTCGGTGGGGACCAGCTGAACAAACCTCTAGCAACGAAGTGCAGGTGGCGAAACGCAGCACCAAGGTGTAGGAGAGGCTCTGCAGGAGGCTTTCGAGTTGTTGCAGCTGCAGTGTGGTATCGAGGCAGGGAGGGAAGGGGATGCAGGGAGGGAAGGGGATGCAGGGAGGGAAGGGGATGCAGGGAGGGAAGGGGATGCAGGGAGCAAAGAATAATGACACAAACCAACCAGAAAGCAAATAAATTATCGAAGGGATTCTCTCACCGCCGTGATTTGCTCTTGAGTTTGGTCTCTTGTTGCTCCAAGCCACTGCAAACCATTTGAAATAATAATAGTAATAATATTAGTAATAACATTAATAGTAATAGTAATCGTAATAGTACTAATAGTAGTAGTAGTAATAATAATAATAATAATAAACAATAATAGCAATAATAACCATAACAAGCAACACCACCCTAACCCTATTATTACTATAGTTTATAATATTATAACTATAATAATTATTATATCAATAATTGTCCCAATAATATCAATAATAACCTCAATAATATTATCAATAGTAACAATAATTATAACAGTAATAAAAATAACAATAATAGTAATAATAATAGCAACCCTAATGCTATTATTATTTTAGTTTATAATATTGTTATGAATAGAATAGAATAGAATAGAATAGAATAGAATAGAATAGAATAAACCAGGTTAGAAGAGACTTTAAATATCAATATATCAAATATGTATCAAATACATAAAATATATATAAAATATAAATATCAATAATTATATATTTATTTAAAATTATTATAATACTTTATATTAATGTTATACATAGAATAAATATCATATCAATAATGATAAATTATTATATAATCTATATAATTTTAATAATTATTATAATAAATATGGTAATCTTATCAACAATTATACCAATAATTACATCAATAATAGCAATCGTAACCTCAGTAATAATATAAATAACAACTACAAAAACAGAAATAAAACCAACAATAATAGTAATAATAATTACAATAACCCTAGCGCTATTATTATTATTTTAGTTTATAATAATATGGTTATAAATATAATTATTATATCAAGAATTATATATTATTATATACTAAATTAATTAAAAATCTACAATAATAGTTAATATATCCAGAATTATATAAATAATTATATCTGCAGTATAAAGAATTATATATTATTATATACTATATGAATTAAAAATATATAATAATTATAAATATAATAATTATTATATCTAGAATTATATAAAGAATTATATCTACACTATCAATGATATGCTATTATATACTATATATAATTACTATACTAATATATTAATTATTATAAATACAATCATTATATCAACGATTACATCAATAATTATATCAATAGTATCAATAATGATATATTATTATATATTACATATAATTACTCCACTAATATATATTATTACAAAGACAATCATTATATCAACGATTACATCAATAATTATATCAATAGTATCAATAATGATATATTATTATATATTACATATAATTACTCCACTAATATATATTATTACAAAGACAATAATTATATCAACGATTACATCAATAATTACATCAATAGTATCAATGATGTATATTATTATTATATATAATTACTCCACTAATATATATTAATTATTACAAAGACAATAGTTATATCAACGATTACATAAATAATTATATCAATAGTATCAATAATGATATATTATATATAATTACTCCACTAATATATATTAATTATTACAAAGACAATAATTATATCAACGATTACATCAATAATTATATCAATAATCTCAGCAATAACCTCAGTGATATTAACAACAGTAGTCACCACAACAACGTTAACATTGACAGGAATTAAACCCGCCACTAATAGCAATAATAATAACAACAACTTAATGAACGGAATCTGATTTGGGTTTTGGTGATGTAGAAGCAAAAAGCCCAAAGCAGCAGAAGCCCCAAACCCCACAAACCGCAACCGAAACTGCAACGGATTGGGATCCGGGCTGGGGGGTTTCTGCTCTGAGAGCGCAGGGTGCAAAGCAGCCAAATGTCAGCTCTCATGAGAGAGCCACTTGCCAGATGTTGGAACAATTGATGGCCCGGCTGCCAGAGGTCACCATTTGTTTTGGGTAGCTGTCCCGCAGCCAGCCCGCTGCCCCGGAGGACCGCGGGCAGACGCCAGATGGCCCTGCATGGGTGCTCCCCTGCCACGGGGCCACCGGCTCCTGCCAGGGGCCGGGGGAAGGGAGGGGGTGGTGCTGGTGAGGGTCGGACATGCAGCAGATTCCCTGATCCCCTTAGGCAGGGAAAGTGGGATTTAAATCAGACCCTTTGCACTCAGTATCAGGTAATAGGAATGAATTTCATCACAGAAACACTCAGGTTGGAGCAGACCCCTCAGGATCACCAAGTCCAACCCAGAACCCTGCTCCACAAAGTTCACCCCTAAACCACAGCCCCGAACACCACATCCAAACCACCCTGAGGCTGAGGAATTCCTGCTCTAAGGGGAGGGCAGCAGCAAAGTTTGGCTCCTGCAGGACGTCCAAACAGCCAAGCCACGAAGCTTTCCTGTGACCTGTGCATCCTGGGTCAAATTCATAGGGAGACTACAAAGCCCACAGGCTAAATGATGTGTTTGAGGACACAGCTAATCAGTCTCGCCTAATCAAAGGACAAGAAAATGCATGCTCCCAGCTGACATCACCCCAGACAAACTGCATGGAGCAAACCACGCTGGAAAACAGTGAGTCCACTGCTCCCCAGCCTGAAAATGGCATGACTGGAGGGGGATCTGGTAGAGGAGCTGTAAAGTCATTAAGAGCAAGGAGGAGGAGGATAGGGGAGAGGAGAAGGGGGATGGGGGAAAGCAGAAGGGGGATAGAGGAAAGGAGAAGGAGATAGGGGAAAGCAGAAGGAGATAGGGGAAAGGAGAAGGGGATGGGGAAAGAAGGGAGATAGGGGAAAGAAGGAGGAGAAGGGAAAGGAGAAGGAGGATAGGGGGACCTGGGGGAAGATGAGTTCAATTCACAGAATACAGAATTAACCAGGCTGGAAAAGACCTCAGAGATCATCAAGTCCAACCTATTACCCAACACCATCTGATCAACTAAACCATGGCACCAAGTGTCTCATCCAGGCTCTTCCTAAACACTTCCAGGGATGGGGACTCCACCACCTCTCTGGGCAGCACATCCCAAGGGCCAATCTCTCTTGCTGGGAAGAAGTTCTTCCTCACCTCCAGCCTAAACCTCCCCTGGCACAGCTTGAGACTGTGTCCTCTTGTTCTGGTGCTGGGTGCCTGGGAGAAGAGACCAACCCCCACCAGGCTACAACCTCCCTTCAGGGAGCTGGAGAGAGCAAGAAGGTCTCCCCTGAGCCTCCTCTTCTCCAGGCTAAGCAAGCCCAGCTCCCTCAGCCTCTCCTCACAGGGCTGTGCTCCAGACCCCTCCTCAGCTTTGTTGCCCTTCTCTGGACACATTCAAGAATCTCAGTGTCTTAAACTGAGGAGCCCAGAGCTGGACACAGGACTCAAGGTGTGGCCTAATCAGTGCTGAGCACAGGGCAGAATGACTTCCCTGCCCCTGCTGGCCACACTGTTCCTGATGCAGGCCAGGATGCCACTGGCCTTCTTGGCTACCTGGGATGCTTTGGGTGAGGAATGTCCTGAGGCCTTAGAGCTGACTTGTTGCAAAAGCTCTCCGGAGGTGTGGTGGTTTTCAGACTTGCTTTTCAGTCTTCCCCCTCCCTCCCTCCCTCCCAGCAGAAAACCAGGCTCCTCTGGAATGGACTTGAGTTTATGAGCAGCAGATTTGCTTTAGCTCTCAATCTCCTGTCACCACAGAGAAATAATCCATTGGCCATCAGAAGCCTCAGGTGGAACACCAGCAGTCCCCCTCCTCAGCGGGGTGGATTGCAGCCCTGGTCCCCATTCTTCGATTCCTTTCTTTTCCTGCAGGATTCATCAGTCATGTGCCACAGCCTCATGCTTGCTGCATGGCAGTTTCCAAGGCAACTCATAGGCTGCACATGCTAGAAGTGATCCTGAGGGGGTGGCAGCTATGATTGCCTTGGTGTGGAGGCTTTGCTTGCGGGGGAGCTTACACACAGGGCAGAAGATGAATTTCCCTTCCCAGATTCTTGTTTTATAGAGGCTGCCTTTCCCTTCCCAGACTGGGGAATGCGATTGCAGCAGAGCATGGAGCTTGTTTTCCAGGGGCTTAATTTCCCTTCCCAGATTGCAGCAGAGCATGGGTCTTATTTTCCAGATGCTTAATTTCCCTTCCCATATTGGGGAATGTGGCTGCAGCAGAGCATGGATCTTGTTTTCCAGGGGTTTAATTTCCCTTCCCAGATTGGGGAATGTGATTGCAGCAGAGCATGGATCTTGTTTTCCAGGGGTTTAATTTCCCTTCCCAGATTGGGGAATGTGATTGCAGCAGAGCATGGATCTTGTTTTCCAGGGGTTTAATTTCCCTTCCCAGATTGGGGAATGTGATTGCAGCAGAGCATGGATCTTGTTTTCCAGGGGCTTAATTTCCCTTCCCAGATTGCAGCAGAGCATGGATCTTGTTTTCCAGGGGTTTAATTTCCCTTCCCAGATTGCAGCAGAGCATGGATCTTGTTTTCCAGAGGTTTAATTTCCCTTCCCAGGTTGGGGAATGTGTCTGCAGCAGAGCATGGATCTTGTTTTCCAGATGCTCAGTTTCCCTTCCCAGATTGGGGAATGCAGTTGCAGCAGAGCATGGATCTTGTTTTCTGGACACCAGGAGGTAAAGCTTCACACTAATGTCATTTCCTTCCTCTATTTTGGTTTTCCAGCCCATATTTCCCTCACTTATTTCTGTGGCCTTGTGTTTGTGATCTGTCCTCCCACCTATTTCTGCAGCCTGGTGTTTGTGACCCGTGAGATCTTTGGGGTGTGTCTCACTGCCACTGTTTTGTAGCCATGCAGGGAAAATAATAAGGTAAAAAGAAAGGATTAGGGAAACAGCCATGAAGATCCAAGCTGAATAAAACAACCACTTGCCCTGGGAAGCAGCAGGAATTGAAGAAGTGGACTCTGGTGGAAAGAACAAACTCAATTTAGAAGATGAGACAGAGGTGCAGCCTCCTAATGAGCCAGGAGGAGCATCTCACATCTGTCTATTCCATGCTTTCAGTACAAGCTGAGTGTGTGGAGGGTTAGCAGCCTGCAGATTTTCTGCCTCTGAGATGAAACCTGCACAGCACACCTAAAGAGCATGCAGTAGGACATAGGGATATCCATCACAGGCTCACAGGATGTTAGGGGTTGGAAGGGACCTCAGAAGATCTTCCATTCCAACCCCTCTGCCAGAGCAGGAGCATAGAATCCAGCACAGGTCACACAGGAACATAGCCAGATGGGGCTGGAAAGGCTCCAGAGAAGGAGACTCCACAACCTCTCTGGGCAGCCTGCTCCAGGGCTCTGTGACCCTCACAGTGAAGTTCCTCCTCATGTTGAGGTAGAACCTCCTGTGCTGCAGTTTCCATCCATTGCCCCTTGGCTTATCCCAGGGCACAAGTGAGCAGAACCTGTCCCTGTCCCTTCCCTCCTGAACCCCAGCCCTCAGCTATTGATAGACATTGATCAGATCCCTCTCAGTCTTCTCCTCTCCAGACTGAACAGCCCCAGGGCTCTCAGCCTCTCCTCCCCAGGCAGTCTCCAGTCCCTTCAGCAGCCTTGCAGCCCTCCCTTGGACTCTCTCCAGCAGATCCCTGTCCCTCCTGAACTGGGGAGCCCAGAGCTGGATGCAATATTCCAGGTGGGGTCTCAGCAGGGCAGAGCAGAGGGGAGGAGAACCTCCCTGGCTCTGCTGGCCACACTCCTCTGAATGTCCCCCAGGACCCCCTTGGCCTCCTTGGCCCCCAGGGCACATTGCTGTCCCATGCAGAACTTGTTGCCCACCAGCACTCCCAGGTCCCTCTCCCCAGGGCTGCTCTCCAGCAGATCCCCTCCCAGCCTGTCCTGCTGCAGTTCAATCTTCCTTCCCAGGTGCAGGACTCTGCTCTTATCCTTTTTGAACCTCTTCAAAGTGACCCTGTCCATGTAACTATCATTCACCTACCCATTTGGCCTGAGGATACACAGGGAGAAGATTATTGATTTGCTTTGCTTATTTTTCTCCTTTATTTTGCTGATGTTGTTGCTTTTGTTTTGGTTTTGTGATCACAGCCCCCACCCCAGCCCTAAAGCAGGGCTGTGAATTGTAAGGGCTGTGACAAAGCAAAGAGAGCACAGGTTCCTTCTGGCTTCCAGATACTAAGAGGAATCATGGAATCATAGAATTGTCAGGGCTGGAAGGGATCTCTGGGATCATCCAGCTCCAACCCCCTGCCATGGCCAGGGACACCTCACACCGCAGCAGGTTGCTCACAGCCACCTCCAGCCTGGCTGCAAACACCTCCAGGCAGGAGGCTTCCACCACCTCCCTGGGCAGCCTGTGCCAGGCTCTCACCACCCTCATGGGGAACAACTTCTTCCTAACATCCTGAGACCCTCCCCAGCTTTCTTGGAGCCCCCTTCATATACTGTCCCTGCCCAGCCTATGTTGGTGCTTGGGATTGCCCTGGCCCCGCTGCAGGACCTGGCACTTGGCCTCGTTGAAGCTCATATTAGGAAAGCTCATTTGTCAGAGATGAAGAAACTAAGAATGACAGCAGGGACAATCTGCTTTGCCTGGCTCCCTGGTTGCCTAAATGCTTCTACTTGAGTCCTAGAGCAGGAAAAGCAAGGGCAGAGGGCTGGTTTTGGCAAGGAACTACCTCTCCTGAGATGCTGCTTCTCCTGTGACAGTTTTCCATAGGCAGGGCTTCATGACTAAAAGTGTAACATAGGAATTGAAAAGGTGCTTTGGGTTCTCCTGAAGGAGATGCAGACATTTTAGAAGGCACTAGGAAAAGCCAGTTAAGAATCAGTTTCCTCTGTGCCCTCCCTTACCTCCAAACTGCCAGCCTCAGTGTGCCCTTCCCCACCACATCCCCTCCTAGGTTAAGAGACCAAACCCCAGGCTTCCCTCACTCCTAACTGTTCACTTTTTACCACCAGCTTATTCGGTTGTGCCTGGTACAACTTGTTTGCTTTTCCTTGTTTCTCTGCCTCTCTGTGGGGTGAGCCTGGAGCTGTCTTCCAGACCGTCCCACAAAGGCAGGGAGCAGAGATCTGGGCTCAGGCTGCAATCTGAGAAGGACTCTCAGAAGTGCACAGATTTCCCCATTGTCTTCCCCTGTAACTCTATACAGCACCAGCACCCCTCAAGTTTTGAAGATCACAGATGTTAGGCTGAGCTGCTGAATTGGAGAGCCAAAGTGCTTGCTGGTGTAGAGGTTATTAGAGTATCTAGAGGTAGAAGCTGTTAGCCCATAGTCAGAAATAAAAGATAATTGATGATGCTCTCATTAGAGGGAAGGGGGGGTAGGGAGGAATAAAAGCACCACAGAGAGAAGCTGTTCTCAGTGCCAATCAACACTGGAGGCTGAAGTCTTGGGCAGCTCTGAAGAGAGGAATTTGTTTTCAATCCTTTCCTTCTAGCAGGCTTAGAGAGAGACAGAAAGACAGGTCCCTGATTAACCCCTGAGCAAAGAATAACCTTCACCTAGCGAGCTCTGCTTTCAAAAGACTTGCCCCCCGGTAACTAGAGCCTGGGCAATTATTCCTCTTCAAAGAGAGCAGGCAACCAAGGATGGCAGCTTCAGAGAAGGAGCTAGAATTTCTGACAAGCTTCCTGTTTGGGAATTCATCCTTTGTTCCTCCTCTCTTGGTGGTGTAAAGGTGAGGAGATGGCACGAAGGGGACTTTGGAGCCACGAAGGTGGCTGTGGATCCATAAAGATGACTTTGGACCCACAAAGATGGTTTTGGATCCATCAGGGTGGTTTTGGACCCACAAAAGAGGGTTTGGGATCCATAAAGACCATTTTGGACTGCCAAAGAGGATTTCACAGCCACAAAGGTGATTTTGGCCCCACAAAGATGATTTTGGAGGCATGAAGGTGATGTGGGATCCTTAAAGATCATTTTGGAAGCCTCAAAGGGGATTTCAGAGCTGCAAAGGTTAAATTGGACCCACAAAGGTGATTTCAGAGCCACAAAGATGATTTTGGACCCACAAAGATGATTTTGGAGGCATGAAGGTGATTTGGAATCCTTAAAGATGATTTTGGAAGCCTCAAAGGTGGTTTCAGAGCCACAAAGGTTAGTTTGGACCCACAAAGGTGATTTCAGAGCCACAGGGATGATTTTGGACCCACAAAGATGATTTTCACAGTATCACAGTATCACCAAGGTTGGAAGAGACCACCAAGGTTGGAAGATCATCAAGTCCAACTTAATTTTGGAGCCACAAAGGGGTCTGTGGAGCCATAAAGATGATTTTGGACCCACAAAGGTGATTTGGGATCCTTAAAGATGATTTTGGACGCCTCAAAGGTGATTTCAGTGTCACAAAGGTTAAATTGGACCCAACAAGGTGATTTCAGAGCCACAAAGATGGTTTTGGCCCCACAAAGATGATTGTGGATCCATAAAGATGATTTTGGAAGCCTCAAAGGCTACTTCAGAGCCACAAAGATTATTTTGGACACAAAAAGGTCATTTCATATCCACGAAGATGATTTTCGAGGCATGAAGTTGATTTTGGAGCCACAAAGGGGATTGTGGAGCCATAAAGATGATTTTGGACCCACAAAGGTGATTTGGGATCCTTAAAGATGATTTTGGAAGCCTCAAAGGTGATTTCAGTGTCACAGAGGTTAAATTGGACCCAACAAGGTGATTTCAGAGCCACAAAGATGGTTTTGGACCCACAAAGATGATTTTGGAGGCATGAAGGTGATTTGGGACCCTTAAAGATGATTTTGGAAGCGTCAAAGGTGGTTTCAGAGCCACAAAGGTTAATTTGGACCTGCAAAGGTGATTTCAGAGCCACAAAGATGATTTTGGACCCACAAAGATGATTTTGGACCCACAAAGATGATTTGGGATCCTTAAAGATGATTTTGGAAGCCTCAAATGTGATTTCAGTGTCACAAAGGTTAAATTGGACCCAACAAGGTGATTTCAGAGCCACAAAGATGGTTTTGGCCCCACAAAGATGATTGTGGATCCATAAAGATGATTTTGGAGCCACGAAGGTGATTGTGGACCCACAAAGATGATTTTGGATCCATAAAGATGATTTTGGAAGCCTCAAAGTTGATTTCAGAGCCACAAAGATGATTTTGGATCCATAAAGATGATTTTGGAAGCCTCAAAGGTGATTTCAGAGCCACAAAGATGGTTTTGGATCCACAAAGGTCATTTCAGATCCACAAAGACCATTTTGGAGGTATGAAGTTGATTTTGGAGCCACAAAGGCGATTGTGGAGCCATAAAGATGATTTTGGACCCACAAAGGTGATTTGGGATCCTTAAAGATGATTTTGGAAGCCTCAAATGTGATTTCAGTGTCACAAAGGTTAAATTGGACCCAACAAGGTGATTTCAGAGCCACAAAGATGGTTTTGGCCCCACAAAGATGATTGTGGATCCATAAAGATGATTTTGGAGCCACGAAGGTGATTGTGGACCCACAAAGATGATTTTGGATCCATAAAGATGATTTTGGAAGCCTCAAAGTTGATTTCAGAGCCACAAAGATGATTTTGGATCCATAAAGATGATTTTGGAAGCCTCAAAGGTGATTTCAGAGCCACAAAGATGGTTTTGGATCCACAAAGGTCATTTCAGATCCACAAAGACCATTTTGGAGGTATGAAGTTGATTTTGGAGCCACAAAGGCGATTGTGGAACCATAAAGATGATATTGGACCCACAAAGATGGTTTTGGATCCATAAAGGTGATTTTGGAAGCCTCAAAGGTGATTTCAGAGCCACAAAGATGGTTTTGGATCCAAAAAGGTCATTTCAGATCCACAAAGACCATTTTGGAGGTATGAAGTTGATTTTGGAGCCACAAAGGCGATTGTGGAACCATAAAGATGATATTGGACCCACAAAGATGGTTTTGGATCCATAAAGGTGATTTTGGAAGCCTCAAAGGTGATTTCAGAGCCACAAAGATGGTTTTGGAGCCCAAAAGGTGATTCCAAGCAAAGGTTGTTTGCTGGCTTGGTTCACAGATTAAAAGCAAGCAGGCTCTAGGGGTTTGCTGCACCCAGTGAGGAACTTAAATGTGCCCCAAAAACCCAAACCCCAGTGACCCTCTCCAAGATCAAATACTGACCTAAAGTTAAGCCCCAAAAGCAACCCCAAATCACACCCCAGCTGCTATTCAGAAGAGAGGGGGAAAGCCCCAACCACAGGGCTGAAGCTTGGTTTAGACACAAAATATCTCCCTGGAAGGAGTCAGCCTGTCAAGAAAAACACACACATCTCTTTTCTTGGCACCATCCCAGGAAGGGAGGATTTTCACCAAGATGAAAAGAGTGTTAAATGCTGACATTCTTCCAGATTGGACATGCATGCCTCCTCAGACATATTTGTGTTATGAAACAAATGCATGTGGGTGAATTTAGGGAAGTGTGTCTCCCTGTTTCCTCCTCTACTTGTGTGATGATATGGCACTGATTTCCTTGCTAACTTAAACCAGTTGAAAACAACAGGGCCCATGTAGAAGCCCTCCTCTCCTCTCCTCTCCTCTCCTCTCCTCTCCTCTCCTCTCCTCTCCTCTCCTCTCCTCTCCTCTCCTCTCCTCTCCTCTCTCCCTCTCCTCTCCTCTCCTCCTCTCCTCTCCTCTCCTCTCCTCTCCTCTCCTCTCCTCTCCCTCTCCTCTCCTCTCCTCTCCTCTCCTCTCCCTCTCCTCTCCTCTCCTCTCTCTCTCCTCTCCTCCTCCTCTCCTCGAGTCTCCTCGAGTCTCCTCGAGTCTCCTCTCCTCGAGTCTCCTCTCCTCTCCTCCTCGAGTCTCCTCTCCTCGAGTCTCCTCTCCTCTCCTCTCCCTCTCCTCTCCTCTCCTCTCCTCTCCTCTCCTCTCCTCTCCTCTCCTCTCCTCTCCTCTCCTCTCCTCTCCTCTCCTCTCCTCTCCTCTCCTCTCCTCTCCTCTCCTCTCTCTCCTCTCCTCTCCTCTCCTCTCCTCTCCTCTCCTCTCCTCTCCTCTCCTCTCCTCGAGTCTCCTCTCCTCTCCTCGAGTCTCCTCTCCTCTCCTCTCCTCGAGTCTCCTCTCTCCTCTCCTCGAGTCTCCTCTCCTCGAGTCTCCTCTCCTCTCCTCCCTCGAGTCTCCTCTCCTCGAGTCTCCTCTCCTCGAGTCTCCTCTCCTCTCCTCTCCTCTCCTCTCCTCTCCTCTCCTCTCCTCTCCTCTCCTCTCTCCTCTCCTCTCCTCTCCTCTCCTCTCCTCTCCTCTCCTCTCCTCTCCTCTCCTCTCCTCTCCTCTCCTCTCCTCGAGTCTCCTCTCCTCTCTCCTCTCCTCTCCTCGAGTCTCCTCTCCTCTCCTCTCCTCGAGTCTCCTCTCCTCTCCTCTCTCCTCTCCTCTCCTCTCCTCGAGTCTCCTCTCCTCTCCTCGAGTCTCCTCTCCTCGAGTCTCCTCGAGTCTCCTCGAGTCTCCTCGAGTCTCCTCTCCTCGAGTCTCCTCTCCTCGAGTCTCCTCTCCTCTCCTCTCCTCGAGTCTCCTCTCCTCTCCTCGAGTCTCCTCTCCTCGAGTCTCCTCTCCTCTCCTCTCCTCTCCTCGAGTCTCCTCTCCTCGAGTCTCCTCCCCTCGAGTCTCCTCCCTCTCTCCTTGAGTCTCCTCTCCTCGAGTCTCCTCTACTTCTCAGGAGAAGGAAACCCCACAGGCTTTGACCTTCCCCATTTCTGTTCCTGACTGCCTCACCACCACTAAGCTTCTCTGTTTAGTGTCCCACACTAGGTGGTGGAAACAAATGTTTGGATTTAAACTCTTGATCTTTCACAGTCTGAGATCAAATACTTGAAGGACAAAAAAGCCCCAACCAAAATCTTTATCAAATGTTCTGCTGGCTGGGCTGGAGGATTTCTGAGGTCATTTCCAACCTTAATGGTTCTATGATTTTATGATTTTAAAACTCTCAGTGGTTTGTACAATAAATAGTAGTAAAGAATAATGAATAAAGGGGAAAGAATAAAGAACAGGGAAGTGGGGTTGGGCAAGATGACTTTTGAAGGTCCCTTCCTACGCAAACATTAACATCTTTGTTGGTGCCATGGAGAGTGGCACTGAGTGCAGCCTCAGCAGGTGTGCTGATGGCACCAGATTGTGTGGGGAAGCAGACAGCCAGAGGGAAGGATCCATCCAGAGGGACCTGCACAGGCTGCAGAGGTGAGCCCATGACAGCCTCATGAGGTTCAACTAGACCAAGGGCAAGGTGCTGCAGCTGGCTCAGGGCAATCCCAAGCACTGATCCAGGCTGGGCAGGGACTGGCTGGAGAGCAGCCCTGAAGAAAAGGCCCTGGGGGTGCTGGGGGAGGAGAAGCTCAGCAGGAGCCAGCAGGGAGCACTTGCAGCCCAGAGAGCCAAGCAGAGCCTGGGCTGAGCAAGAGAAGTGTGGCCAGCAGGGCCAGGGAGGGGATTCTGCCCCTCTGCTCCACTCTGCTGAGACCACAGCTGGAGCTCTGGGTCCAGTTCTGGAGCCTCTGTGCCAGGAAGGGTCTGGAGGGGCTGGAAGGTGTCCAGAGAAGGGCCACGAGGAGGAGCAGAGAGCTGGAGCTGCTCTGCTGTGAGGACAGACTGAGGGAGTTGGGGTTGTGCAGTCTGGAGAAGACTCTCCACCTAATTGTGACCTTCCAGGATCTGCAGGGGGCTCCAAGAAAGCTGGGGAGGGACTTTGGAGGGTGTGAGCGAGTGATAGGACTGGGGGGGATGGAATAAAACTAGAAGTGGGGAGATTGAGATTGGATGTGAGGAAGAAGTTGTTGCCCATGAGGGTGGTGAGAGCCTGGCACAGGCTGCCCAGGGAGGTGGTGGAAGCCTCCTGCCTGGAGGTGTTTGCAGCCAGGCTGGATGTGGCTGTGAGCAACCTGCTGTGGCGTGAGGTGTCCCTGGCCATGGCAGGGGGTGGGATCTGGCTGAGCCTTGAGGTCCCTTCCAACCCTGACAATTCTATGATTCTATCACCAGATCTCTCTGCTTCTGCCTTGGAGGCTTTCCCAAGGGTCTGCAACATCCCAGAGAGAGAGAGAGAGAGGGAGGAAGGAAAACAAAACACAAGAGCCTCAGTCAGGTGTGGTGATGTTATTGAGGTGCCTTATAGTGTGAGGGAGTGCTGGGAGACTTTGCTCTTTAGCTTCTGGTTTTATTTTTCGAGGTAGTTTCTTTCATGCACAGGGAAACTGAGGCAGGGAAACAGTTCCCACATTGCTGAGTGCCTCACCAAGAGAAAAAAAAGAAAGAAGCATTCCTGGCTTTCACTTCTCCTCATCAAACTATTCAGCAGCGTTGCAGGAGGAGCTCAACACCTGAAGGAAGAAGTCAGGAGCGGCTTCTCCGAGGTCAGGGAGGCATCGTCAAAGCTCACAGCGCTCCGGGGTTCTCGTTCCCAGCTGTCAGCATGGCTGCCGAGCCGCTCGCACAGATTACCTGTGGTTTGCCTCCTTCCACTCTTCCCCCCTGTCTGTCAGTCCCGGTTTCTGACATCTCATTTCAAATTAGACCTTAATTTCGGAAACCCGATCTACCCCAGCGCCGTCCGGCAGCTCCGGGAGCTCAGGCGAAAGCCTGCCTGCCAGGAGAAGCTGGCGGGACGGCAGCCAAACCCTTGCAACTGTTTGCAGATTTGTCCAGCATCCAGCTTTCTAGGATTGCATCCTCGGCGGAGCCCCCGGGCTCCGGGAGCCGAATCCCTCCAGCGATGCTCCGGGGCCGTGCGCCACCTACCTCCCGCCGCTCGGAGCTGCTCCCTCCCCAGGCGCTCACGGGAGCAAGGACGAGGCAGGGGGAAGGCACTTTTATTAGAAGCAGAGAATTGTCAGGGCTGGAAGGCACCTCAAGGATCATCCAGCTCCAACCCCCTGCCATGGCCAGGGACACCTCACACCACAGCAGGTTGCTCACAGCCACATCCAGCCTGGCTGCAAACACCTCCAGCCAGGAGGCTTCCACCACCTCCCTGGGCAGCCTGTGCCAGGCTCTCACCACCCTCCTGGGCAACAACTTCTTCCTCACAGCCAAGCTCAATCTCCCCACTTCTAGTTTTGCTCCATCCCCCCCCAGTCCTATCCCTCCCTGACACCCTCAAAAGTCCCTCCCCAGCTTTCTTGCAGCCCCCTGCAGATCCTGGAAGGCCACAACTAGGTCTCCTGGGAGCCTTCTCTTCTCCAGCCTGCACAACCCCAACTCCCTCAGTCTGTCATAGGCTCATAGCAGAGCAGCTCCAGCTCTCTGCTCCTCCTCGTGGCCCTTCTCTGGACACCTTCCAGCCCCTCCAGATCCTTCCTGTAATAGAGGCTCCAGAACTGGACACAGTGCACCAGGTGGAGCCTCACCAGAGTGGAGCAGAGGGGCAGAATCACCTCCCTCGACCTGCAACTCAACCTCCTGGGGCAACTTGAGGCCATTTCCTCACCTCCTATGACTTGTTACTAGTGAGGAAAGACCAACACCCACCTGGCTCCAACCTCCTTTCAGGTATCATAGAATCCTAGAATGGCTGAGGTTGGAAGGGACATTAGAGATTATCTACTCCAACCTGCCCACCATGGGCAAGGACATCTCTCAGCTAGACTCAGGTGATCAAGTCCAACCATATCCTCACATCCCCCTCTACACAATGGCTGTATCATGTCTCTAAGCTCCTCATCCAAACATCCTTTATCACCTGCAGGGATGGTGACTCCACCACTTCCCTGGGCAGCCTGTTCCAGGTTAGCTGTTGTCATGTGGCCCACAGAATCATGGAATTGTCTGGGTTGGAAGGGACCTCCTAAGGTCATCCAGTCCAACCCCCTCTGCAGTCAGCAGGGCCATACCCAACTAGATCAGGTTGCCCAGAACCCTGTGGAGCTTCACCTTGAATAGCTCCAGGGATGAGGCCTCAACCATCTCCCTGGGCAGCCTGTTCCAGTGTTCCACCACCCTCATGGTAAGGAACATGAGTGAGTCTCAGAATTGAGTGTCTTGTGAGACACCCCAAGTTCAGGCAACTGGATTGAGTCCTCAGGGGCTGAACCTCTATGGGGCCTCCAGCAACTACAACAGAAGCTGAGGCAGTCAGCACAGTCCTTACAGACTGCTCTGCCTAAGTGTCTTCATTTCGAGCTGAGTTCTCCTCTCTTTCCAAGAAGCTCAGAACAGTGACTACCTCCAACAGTCAGGAGACTTCCCTTCCATGTGGTTGCCTAAGGACTCAGCACAGCCAAGAGAAATGCTGCTTTGGAGTCTGCATCTCTAGACAGTGCCTGATATTACGATGCAGACAGTGCAGGGAAGGTTCCTCACCGCAGCAGCGGCGACC
>CM066576.1:1976107-2006107 GCA_033816785.1 Picus viridis | reverse complement strand
CTGAGGTGCCCCTGGAGCCTTCTCCTCTGCAGGCTGCACAGCCCCAGCTCCCTCAGCCTGTGCTCCCAGCAGAGCTGCTCCAGCCCTTGCAGCATCTTTGTGGCCTTCCCTCGTCTGGCTGTAACATCCCTGTGTCCTTCTTGTGCTGAGGACGTCAGAACTGGAGGCAGGGTTAGTGGTGAGGTCTGAGCAGAGCAGAGCCCAGGGGCAGAATCCCCTCTCCTGCCCTGCTGCCCACACTGCTCTGCCTGCAGCCCAGCACACAGCTGCCTGAGGGCTGCAGGAGGCACTGCTGGCTCCTGGGGAGCTGCTCAGCACCCAGCACCCCCAAGCCTCTTGCTTCAGAGGAACTTTTCTCATGCAACATTTTGAACCCAATATCTCTACTTGCTCAGACTGCCCAACTCAGAAGGTGTTGGTTTTTCCCTCTTTATCAGTCAGCACAAATTCAGTGGGAGATCTATCAATGCTGAATTAACACATGCAACAGAAAATGGGCTCTCTTTGGCTGAGACACCCTGCAGGGAGTGATAGAATTGTTTTGGTTGAAAAAGACCTTTAAGATCATGGAGTCCAACCATTACCTAATGAAGATGGTGAAGGGTCTGCAGAAGAGGGCTGGTGAGGAGCAGCTGAGGGACCTGGGGGTGTTCAGTGTGGAGAAGAGGAGGCTGAGGGACACCTCATTGCTCTCTGCAGCTCCCTGAGAGGAGGCTGCAGTTAGGGTTGGTCTCTTCTCCTATTAGTACCATGTCATAGGAGGAGAGGTAATGGCCTGGAATTGTGCCAGGGGAGGGATAGGTTGGATATCAGGAAAAATGTCTTGACTGCAAGAGTGGTCAGGCAGTGGCACAGGCTGCCCAGGGAGGTGGTGGAGTCACCATCCCTGGAGGCGTTCAAGAAATGTGTGGCCATAGCACTTCAGAGCATGGTTTATTGGCCATGGAGGTACTGGGTTGACGGTTGGACTGGATGATTTTAGGGGCTTTTTCCAACCAAAACAACTCTATAATTCCACCTCTGCCAAGGCTGGGGCTGAGCCATGGCCCTCAGCACCACAGCTCTGCCTCTTTCAGGCACCTCCAGGGATGGGGATCCAGCCACCTCCCTGGGCAGTCTGTGCCAGGCTTGGAGAACTCTTTCAATCAAGAAGTTTCTTCTCATCTCCAACTTAAACTTCCCGGGGTAACTTGAGGCCCTCTCCTCTCATGCTGTCCCTTGTCATTAGGGAGAACAGGGAACAATAGGAAATATTAATTCTCCTTAAGAAGGAATACATTTTTCGGGGTCTTTTTGCTCTCATCTCGGCTTCGGGGCTTGCTGCCCTGTCCCCTGCTGCCCTGTCCCCCGTGCGGCCAGCGGGGCGCCGTGCTGGCTGCTGGCCAGGAGGGGGAGCCAGTGTCTCCCTTCAGCCCCGCCTCGGCCGCGCAGCTCAGCCGCAGCTCAGCCCCACGGGCCGGGCGCTGAGGCACAAAGCCTGGGAGAGGGGGGAAGCAGCGCGGTCTCCTCGGCCCCCTTGGAGAGGGGGAAAGGGCTTCAGCATAGAATTGCCAGGGTTGGGAGGGACCTCGCCATGGGCAGGGACACCTCACACCACAGCAGATTGCTCACAGCCACAGCCAGCCTGGCTGCAAACACCTCCAGGCAGGAGGCTTCCACCACCTCCCTGGGCAGCCTGTGCCAGGCTCTCACCACCCTCATGGGCAACAACTTCTTCCTCACATCCAATCTCAATCTCCCCACTTCTAGTTCTGTTCCATCCCCCCAGTCCTATCCCTCCCTGACACCCTCACAAGTCCCTCCCCAGCTTTCTTGCAGCCCCCTGCAGATCCTGGAAGGCCACAATGAGGTCTCCTGGGAGCCTTCTCCTCTCCAGCCTGCACAACCCCAACTCCCTCAGTCTGTCCTCAGAGCAGAGCAGCTCCAGCCCTCTGCTCCTCCTCGTGGCCCTTCTCTGGACACTTCCAGCCCCTCCAGATCCTTCCTGGCACAGAGGCTCCAGAACTGGACACAGTGCTCTAGCTGTGGGCTCAGCAGAGTGGAGCAGAGGGGAGAATCACCTCCCTGGACCTGCTGGCTATGCTATTTCCAACCTCCAGTTCATCTGGTTTCAACCTCCTGCTGTGGGCAAAGACACCTTCCACTAGACCAGGTTGCTCAAGATGTCATCCAGCCTGGCCTTGAACACTTCCATGGAGGGGCAAATGGTCTCAGTAAGCTCCTATCCCCCCATGGGTGAGGCCACAAAGCAGCAGTGTGAGATGCACTGCTGATTTTAAGCAAGCATCCCAACTTTGCTGAAGCTGGTTTTCCTCCAGGGAAAATTCCTCTTAAAACACAAAGATCCATAACATTTGGGGGGTTATTGGAGACCCTCAGCTCAGTGGTGCATTGAAGGACCCAGCTGAGGTACTTGTTAAGCTGTTCAAAGGAACAGGCAGATTTGAAAGCAGAAGACTCACAGAATCAACCAGCTTGGAAGAGACCTCCAAGATCATCAAGTCCAAGCCATCACCCAACCCTAACTAATTAACCAGACCATGGCACTCAGTGCCTTACCCAGGCTTTTATTAAACACCTCCAGGGACACCAAGCCACCTCCCTGGGCAGCACATCCCAGTGGCCAATCTCTCATTCTGTGAAGAACTTTATTCTAAGATCAAGCCTGGGTGTGCCTGGCTGGGCACACAGTTCAGTGGGCATGAGGGTGTTGGGTTGAAGTTTGGACTTGATGATCTTGGAAGTCTTCTCCAAATAGGATAGGATAGGATAGGATAGGATAGGATAGGATAGGATAGGATAGGATAGGATAGGATAGGATAGGACAATAGGAATAGGGTAGAATAGAATAGAATAGAATAGAATAGAATAGAATAGAATAGAATAGAATAGAATAGAATAGAATTAACCGGGTTGGAAAAGACCTCAGAGAGCATCAAGTCCAACCTGTCACCCAGCACTATCTAATCAACTAAACCATGGCACCAAGTGCCTCATCCAGGCTCTTCCTCAACACCTCCAGGGATGGGGACTCCACCACCTCCCTGGGCAGCACAGCCCAAGGGCCAATCTCCCTCTCTGGGAAGAATTTCTTCCTGACCTCCAGCCTGAACCTCCCCTGGCACAGCTTGAGACTGTGTCCTCTCGTTCTGGTGCTGGTTGCCTGGCAGAAGAGACCAACCCCCACCTGCCTACAACCTCCCTTCAGGGAGCTGTAGAGAGCAAGAAGGTCTCCCCTGAGCCTCCTCTCACATTTAGTCCTCTTCACATTTGTTCACCCAAGACTGATCTTCAAATGTTTGGATGTGAGCTGGCCACATCTTGCCTTTTGAAGCTGGCTGCCTTTGACTCTTTCCTGGACAGGGATCCTCCAGAGGTGCCTTCTAACTTCTGTGCTTCTGTGACACTCAGCACTTTCCATCCCCCCAAGTAAATTGCTGCAATGAATAAACAAGATAGGGAGAAATAAAGCAGCCACACCGGGAGCAGCTCTTGCACCCGGTGCAATCAATATTCATCAAAGAGAAAAAGCCAAAAATCAATAAGGCAAAAAAAAATAAATTAAAGAGCAAAAAAAGCAAAAGGAATCTTCTCTACCAATGAAGAGGCACAACAGATCTGCACAGCCACAGACCAGGGAGGCTTTCTCACTCTGTGCAGGCTTTCAGCTAAGGGATCCACAGACCCAGTGGGGAGAGTGAAAGCTGCTGGGACAAGACCTGCAGTTGTCATGGGAGTTGCTTTTAAAACCTGGTATTGCTTCCACACAGGGACTTGCCCTTTATGCACAGCAAATGCACTTGAGATCCACAAGCAATGCATGAACACACGTGTCCAAGTGCACACACGTGCAGACATGCATGCATAGCATCATTAATCCTAGGGTCATAGAACCACAGAAGCGTTTTGGTTGGAAAAGATCTCTAAGCTCATCCAGTCCAACCACTCTCTAACTCTACCAAGGCTGGGGCTGAGCCTCAGTCAAGTGTGGTGATGTTATTGAGGTGCCTTATTGTGTGAGGGAGTGCTTCTCCTCTCCTCTCCTCTCCTCTCCTCTCCTCTCCCTCTCCTCTCCTCTCCTCTCCTCTCCTCTCCTCTCCTCTCCTCTCCCTCTCCTCTCCTCTCCCTCTCCTCTCCTCTCCTCTCCTCTCCTCTCCTCTCCTCTCCTCTCCCTCTCCTCTCCTCTCCTCTCCTCTCCTCTCCTCTCCTCTCCTCTCCTCTCCTCTCCTCTCCTCTCCTCTCCTCTCCTCTCCCTCTCCTCTCCTCTCCTCTCCTCTCCTCTCCTCTCCTCTCCTCTCCTCTCCTCTCCTCTCCTCTCCTCTCCTCTCCTCTCCTCTCCTCTCCTCTCCTCGAGTCTCCTCTCCTCTCTCCTCTCCTCGAGTCTCCTCTCCTCGAGTCTCCTCTCCTCGAGTCTCCTCTCTCGAGTCTCCTCTCCTCGAGTCTCCTCTCCTCGAGTCTCCTCTCCTCTCCTCTCCTCTCCTCTCCTCTCCTCGAGTCTCCTCTCCTCTCTCCTCGAGTCTCCTCTCCTCTCCTCTCCCTCGAGTCTCCTCTCCTCTTCACACACCCTGAGAATGTAGGCTTCTTTTTCTGAGCTGTAAACAGATGTGTTATTATTGTTATTAATAGTAGTAGTAGTATTTGGGTGATAGGTTGGACTGGCTGACCTTGGAGGTCTCTTCCAACCTGCTTGATTCTATGATTATTACTTGCATTATTAATAATATTATTGACATTGTTATGATAATCATTATGATCATCTCCCCACCCCCTTTCTTATAGAATCTGAGTTGCCATGGGGCCTCTTATCTACCACAGTGGTGTTTTAATACCCTGAAGCTTGCAGGCATGTGCTGCATGCAGTGTCTTCTGCTCTGAGGAGTGTTTGAGGGTACAGTGCTGACTGCTGCACTGCTAAAGCGTTTGTGGGGAGAGGGGACACCCAAACCACTGCATTCTTCTCCAAGTGGCCTTTAGGGAATGGTTCCTGGCACATGTCATCCCCTGAGCTGTGCCCAGGCATTGTCTTGGAGAACTCTAACTGGGGCAGGCGAAAGCCTTGCCAGGCAGTATGCTCCCAATTATGGTCTGGAGAAATGGTTCCAGTCCCTCCTCAAACCCCCTGCCTGCCACTTCTTCATTTAGCAGCATAGCTGCAACCTGTGTTGGAAAGAGCTTCCTTCAGAAATAGTATGGAATGGAGCTAGAAAGCCTTCTCTGACCTCCAACTCTTCCTAGCCCACCCACAAGCCCTGTGAGGAGAGGCTGAGGGAGCTGGGCTTGCTTAGCCTGGAGAAGAGGAGGCTCAGGGGAGACCTTCTTGCTCTCTCCAAATCCCTGAAGGGAGGCTGTAGCCAGGTGGGGGTTGGTCTCTTCTGCCAGGCACCCAGCACCAGAACAAGAGGACACAGTCTCAAGCTGTGCCAGGGGAGGTTTAGGCTGGAGGTGAGGAAGAAATTCTTCCCAGACAGAGAGATTGGCCCTTGGGCTGTGCTGCCCAGGGAGGTGGTGGAGTCCCCATCCCTGGAGGTGTTTAGGAAAAGCCTGGATGAGGCACTTGGTGCCATGGTTGAGTTGATCAGATGGTGCTGGGTGCTAGGTTGGGCTTGATGATCCCTGAGGTCTGTTCCAGCCTGGTTAATTCTGCATTCTGTTAGACCATCTCTGAAGCTTTCTGCTTTCTGTATTGTTTTCCACAGTGCACTGTCAGCGTTCCCACTTCAGCCAAACCAGCAGTGTCCTTGCTCTGTGGCTGTTACCCTGCTGGCCTTTTTGTTCCCTTCAACAATTCAACTCTCTTTAACTGCTTGGAAGCAGTTCTCCAGATCTGCCTCCCTCAAGGAGACATCCCTCAAGGATGCCTCCTGCAGACTGGACTCTTGTGTCCCAGAGAGAAGCCTAAGTCCTGCTATGGAATCTTGAATGCCTATGGTGGCACACAAATTGTTTTCACTTCTGGATAGCTCTCCAGTTTTGATTCATAGTCAGGGGCTGGAGAACAGCTCTGGGGAGGAGCAGCTGAGGGAGCTGGGGGTGTTGAGTGTGGAGAAGAGGAGGCTGAGGGAGACCTCATTGCTCTCTGCAGCTCCATGAAAGGAGGTTGGCAGCAGGTGAGTGTTGGTCTCTTCTTAGTCACAAGTGATAGGACAAAAGGAAGTGGCCTCAAGGTGCCCCAGGGGAGGTTTAGGCTGGAGATGAGAAGAAACTTCTTGACTGAAAGGGCTCTCCAAGCCTGGCACAGGCTGCCCAGGGAGGAGGCTGAATCCCCATCCCTGGAGGTGCCTGAAAGAGGCAGAGCTGTGGTGCTGAGGGCCATGGCTCAGCCCCAGCCTTGGCAGAGGTCGAGGATGGTTGGCCTGGCTGAGCTTCCAGGGCCTTTCCAACCAAAACAATTCTATGACTGTGTTCAGATGTTCAAATTCCTGGGTAAAATGGAACAAAACAGCAAAGCAAAGCCAAAATCCCCTACTGGTTCTCTATTTGTCTCAAGCTATGATCCAACCACTTGTGTCTGTATCACAAGTAGGAGACAATTTGGTATGGCTCTTTTGTGGGTATGGCAAGTAGAAGGCAATTTGACCTTAGTCTGTTTTGGAGCAGGGCTGGCCACTCAGAAGAGTGCCAGATGCTCTCCACCAGCCCATAGGGAAGAGAATGTGGATCAGGGACAGGGATCTGGTGGGTTGGAAACCTTAAATTATTTAGATGGAAATAATAACAATCAAATAAAATGCATAGAATTGGCTACAGATCCAACATCCAGAGTACAGAATGAAGCAGGTTGGAAAAGACCTCAGAGATCATCAAGTCCAACCTCTCACCCAACACCATCTGATCAACTAAACCACAGCACCAAGTGCCTCATCCAGGCTCTTCTTAAACACCTCCAGGGATGGGGACTCCACCACCTCCCTGGGCAGCACAGCCCAAGGGCCAATCTCTCTTTCTATGAAGAACTTTCTCCTCACCTCCAGCCTAAACCTCCATTGGCACAGCTTGAGACTGTGTCCTCTTGTTCTGGTGCTGGCTGCCTGGCAGAAGAGACCAACCCCCACCTGGCTACAACCTCCCTTCAGGGAGCTGGAGAGAGCAAGAAGGTCTCCCCTGAGCCTCCTCTTCTGCAGGCTAAGCAAGCCCAGCTCCCTCAGCCTCTCCTCACAGGGCTGTGCTCCAGACCCCTCCCCAGCTCTGTTGCCCTTCTCTGGACACCTTCCAGCAACTCAACATCTTTCCTAACCTGAGGAGCCCAGAACTGGACACAGGACTCAAGGTGTGGCCTCAGCAGTGCTGAGCACAGGGCAGAATGACCTCCCTGCTCCTGCTGGCCACACTGTTCCTGATGCAGGCCAGGATGCCATTGGCCTTCTTGGCTGCCTGGGCACACTGCTGGCTCTTGTTCAGCCTCCCATCAACCTGCACCCCCAGGTCCCTCTCTGCCTGGCTGCTCTCCAGCCACTCTGACCCCAGCCTGTAGCACTGCCTGGGGTTGTTGTGGCCAAAGTGCAGAACCTGGCACTTAGATGTATCCAATCTCCTGCCCTTGGACTCTGCCCATCTGTCCAGCCTGTCGAGGTCCCTCTACAGATCTTCCCCAGCCTGTAACAGATCAATTCCTGCCCCCAGCTTGGTGTCCTCTGCAAACTTACTGATGATGGACTCAATGCCCTCATCCAGATCATCAATAAAGACACTGAACAGGATGGGGCCCAGCACAGATCCCTGGGGGACCCCACAAACCAAATGCCCCTGATGGTCATAAGTCACCTTCAGCACTGCTCCAGGCCCTTCTGCAGAGCCTTCCTGCCCTCCAGCGCATCAACACTCCCTGCCAGCTCAGTGCCACCTGCAAACTCACTGAGGGTCCCTGCACAGGTAACAGGAATGAGATGCAGAGGTCAGGCCTTGTACATAACCCTGCAGCAAGTCGATTGAGTAAGAAATTGATCAGTCAATGCCTCTGTAGTCTCATTCTGCCTGGGCTTCCCAAAAGCCTTGCTCAGCTCTTCCACACTTCAGACATTCTTCATGACAGCAAAGATGGGTGAAAAAAACCCAACAAATGAGTCCAATGTCACATTCCCCCCACCCCCCACCCCCATGGCTCTCTGCTGGCTTTGCTGCCTTCATTAAGGCCTTGTTTACCTGTTCAAAACCGTGGGAAAAGTCAGAATTTAGCTTTCTGGACATTTTTCTTACAATACAATACAATACACCAGGTTGGAAGAGACCTTCAAGATCATCGCGTCCAACCCATCAAACAATCCAACCCACCCAACAACTAGACCATACAGCCAAGCACCCCATCAAGTCTTCTCCTGAACACCTCCTGTGAAGGTGACTCCACCACCTCCACGGGTAGCCGATTCCAATGGGCAATCACTCTCTCCGTGTAGAACTTCTTCCTAACATCCAGCCTAAACCTGCCCTGGCGCAGCCTGAGACTGTGTCCTCTTGTTCTGGTGCTGGCTGCCTGGGAGAAGAGGCCAACCTCTGCCTGGCTACAACCTCCCTTCAGGTAGTTGTAGAGAGCAATAAGGTCACCCCTCAGTCTCCTCTTCTGCAGGCTAAGCAAGCCCAGCTCCCTCAGCCTTTCCTCATAGGGCTTGTGTTCCAAACCCCTCACCAGCTTTGTTGCCCTTCTCTGGACACGCTCCAGCAAGTCAACATCCTTCCTAAACTGAGGGGCCCAGAACTGGACACAGGACTCAAGGTGTGGCCTAACCAGTGCAGTGTACAGGGGCACAATGACCTCCCTGCTCCTGCTGGCCACACTGTTCCTGATGCAAGCCAGGATGCCATTGGCCTTCTTGGCTGCCTGGGCACACTGCAGGCTCATGTTCAGCCTACAATCAACCAGCACCCCCAGGTCCCTCTCTGCCTGGCCACTCTCCAGCCACTCTGACCCCAGCCTGTAGCACTGCCTGGGGTTGCTGTGGCCAATGTGCAGAATCCGACACTTGGATGTGTTCAATCTCATGCTTTTTACTCTAGGAGAGCCTGAGATTGTCTGAGAATGTTGTGGCTCAGGGGGTTTAGTCTTTAGACTAAGCTCTGATTGTTGTTAGAATCTCAGAATTGTAGAATGGTAGTGGTTGGAAGGGACCTCTGGAGGTCACTGAGTCCAACCTCCCCTGCCAAAGCAGTGCCACCTTAGGGCAGGTCACACAGGAGCACATCCAGGTGGGGCTGGAAAGGCTCCGGAGAAGGAGGCTCCACCACTGCTCTGGGCAGCCTGCTCCAGGGCTCCAACACCTTAAATTAAACAAGTTCCTCCTCGTGTTTAGAGGGAAGAGTTTTCCACCTTGAGTTTACAGTTCAAACTGGAAACCAAACCTGCTGGTCAGGACTCAGCCCTGACCTTCTGGAGCAATAGAAGTAAGCCAAATAACCTCAGTATATACCTGGTAGGAATTGTTATCCCAGAAGCACAAGACCACAGAGTGGCTCAGGTTGGAAGGGACCTCACAGCTCTTCCACTCCAAGCTCCCCACCATGCCCAGGGACACCTCTCAGCTAGGCTCAGCTGCTCAAGGCCTCATCCAGCCTGGCCTGAAACACCCCCAGGCAGGAGGCAGCCACAGCCTCCCTGGGCAGCCTGGGCCAGAGGCTCAGCTCCCTCCTGCTGAAGAACTTCTTCCTCAGCTCCACTCTGACCCTGCTCTGCCTCAGCTCCAAACCATTCCCCCTTGGCCTGTATCTAGAGCCCCCCAGCAAAAGTCTCTCTGCAGCCTTCCTGCAGGATCCCTTCAGGTCCTGACAGGCAGCTCTGAGGTGCCCCTGGAGCCTTCTCCAGGCTGCACAGCCCCAACTCCCTCAGCCTGTGCTCCCAGCAGAGGTTTGCATGTACAGAATTATTGACTGTAACTTTGGGAATAACTTCAACTTCATGAGAAAAGCAGCAACTAATACATCAGAATCATGGAATTGTGTTGGCTGGAAAAGCCCTCTGAGGTCATCCAGCCCAACCAGCAACCCAACCCCACCCCACCATGGCCATTTGGTGCCGTGCTTTAGTTGATTAGGTGGTGTTGGGTGATAGGTTGGACTTGAGGATCACAAAGGTCTCTTCCAACTTGATCAATTCCATTCCATCATTCCATTCCATTCCATTCCATTCCATTCCATTCCATTCCATTCCATTCCATTCCATTCCATTCCATTCCATCATTCCATTCCATTCCATTCCAGTCCAGTCCAGTCCAGTCCAGTCCAGTCCAGTCCAGTCCAGTCTATACAATAATACAATACAATTCAATACACCAGGTTGGAAGAGACCTTCAAGATCATCTATTCTATTCTATTCTATTCTATTCTATTCTATTCTATTCTATTCTATTCTATTCTATTCTATTCTATTCTATTCTATTCTATTCTATTCTATTCTATTCTATTCTATTCTATTCTATTCTATTCTATTCTATCTTGTTCTGTTCTGTTCTGTCCTGTCCTGTTCTGTTAAACCATGCCCCAAAGTGCCATGGCCACCATTGCTTGCACACCCCCAGGGTTGGTGACTCCACCACCTCCCTAGGCAGCCTGTGCCAGTCCCTGGCCCCTCTTCCCATGCCTCACAGATGAGGCCTTTGCTTGCCTACACACACTAACTACTGTGTGTTCCTTCTCCTGGATGCTCACTGACTTGCTCCAAGCCTGTCCATCCCTATCTGGCTTTTTTCCCCCAGCACACTCCAGTGCTCTGCCCATCAGAGAGGCTGAGGACCAGCTAAATGTGCTGTTGACTGGCAACAGGAGCAGTCTTGCCTTGTTTAGTCTTAACAAGCCTTGACAGTGCTCCCTTTCCAAAGGAGAGGATTTTCTTAGTGCATGTGCTTGGGAAAAGGCTTGTTTTGATTGACAAGGGTGACGATGCCCCTGAGGGGTTGTACATCACCCTGTAATGAAGCTGTTGCCTTCTGTTCACACACAACAGGAGTACTGTGTGCAGGAGCACCTGGGTGCATGCTTCTCTCTTTCAAAAGAACTTCAGGATGATTGTTTTTGCTCCCCTGTTACCCTGAGTTCCTAGAAAGCTCAGAGGCTGAATTGAGGAAGTGGCTGTGAGACGCTAGAAAAACTCCAACTATAGGATCACAGAATTGTTTCAGCTGGGAAAGACCTCTGAGACCCTTGAGTCCAGCCACCGACTCTCTAAGATCCTTGATCCAGCCAATAAACAATGGCATGGAGTCAAAGAATGGTTTGGGTTGGAAGGGACCTTAAAAATCATCTAGTTCAAATAGAGACACCTCCCACCAGCCCAGGCTGCTCAAGGCCCCACCCAGCATGGCCTTCAACACCTCCAGAGAGGGAGCATCCACAATCTCCCTGGGCAACCTGGTCCAGTGTCTCCCTAACCTCTCTGGGAAGAATTTCTTCCTCATCTCCAGTCTAAATCTGCTCTTCTCAAACTTCAGTCCATTCCCCCCACCGTCGCTGACTGAGAGAGTTCTGTCACCTGCACATTTGGGTTTTTCTCCTTGAACCAGAGGAAGCTTCCTACTGGTGCAGCTTTGTCCTTTGCTGTGAGAATCATGGAACTGGTTTGATTGGGAGAAGAGACTGAGGGGGCTGCTTCAACCCACTACAGAGACCACCCCCCACCTGGCTCCAGCCTCCTTTCAGGGAGTTGTGGGGTGCCAGGAGGTCTCCCTCAGCCTCCTCTTCTCCAGACTGAACAACCCCAATTTAGAATAGAATAGAATAGAATAGAATAGAATAGAATAGAGTAGAATAGAATGGAATAGAATGGAATAGAATAGAATAGAATAGAATAGAATAGAATAATAGAATAGAATAGAATAGAATAGAATAGAATAGAATAGGGCAGGACAAGGCAGGGTAGAATAGAATAGAATAGAATAGAATAGAATAGAATAGAATAGAATAGAATAGAATAGAATAGGAGTAGGGCAGGGCAAGGTAGGGTAGAATAGAATAGAATAGAATAGAATAGAATAGAATAGAATAGAATAGAATAGAATAGAGTAGAATAGAATAGAATAGAACAGAGTAGAGTAGAATAGAATAGAATAGAGTGGAATAGAATAGAATAGAATAGAATAGAATAGAATAGAATAGGGCAGGACAAGGCAGGGTAGGGTGGAATGGAATGGAATGGAATGGAATGGAATGGAATGGAATGGAATGGAATGGAATGGAATGGAATGGAATGGAATGGAATGGAGTGGAATGGACCAGACCAGACCAGGTTGAATAAGACCTTCAAGATCATCATTTAAGCAACTCAACCATGGCACCAAGTGCCTCATCCAGGCTCTTCCTAAACACCTCCAGGGATGGGGACTCCACCACCTCCCTGGGCAGCACATCCCAATGGCCAATCTCTCTGTCTGGGAAGAATTTCTTCCTCACCTCCAGCCCAAACCTCCCCTGGCACAGCTTGAGACTGTGTCTTCTTGTTCTGGTGCTGGGTGCCTGGGAGAAGAGACCAACCCCCACCTGGCTACAACCTCCCTTCAGGGAGTTGTAGAGGGCAAGAAGGTCTCCCCTGAGCCTCCTCTTCTCCAGGCTAAACACCCCCAGCTCCCTCAGCTGCTCCTCCCCAGCCCTGTTCTCCAGACCCTTCCCAAGCTTCATTGCCCTTCTCTGGACACACACCAGCTCATCGATGTCTTTCTTTGAGAGAGAGCCCAGAACTGGACACAGGACTCAAGGTGCCTCCAGACCCTTCAGCAGCTTTGTTGCCCTTCTCAGTACACCTTGGCCAGTTGCTTTATTCTTGCAGTGTGGTGCATCAATCCATCATCATCCATGGTGACAGCTGTGTGAAGATGTCACAATAAATACAGCAGTCAGGTTTTGATTGTCTCTCTTGTTTGAGTATGTTCTGGGCGTCAGTCTCTCTCCTTCTGAAACAAATGTCAAACATGAAATGCCTCATTAGGAAGAAACTCTGGAGAGTGAGGGTGGGGAGACTCTGGCACAGGTTGCCCAGGAAAGCTGTGGCTGCTTCCTCCCTGGAGGTGTTCAAGGCCAGGTTGGATGAGGCCTTGAGCAGCCTGGGCTGGGGGAAGATGTCTCTGCCCGTGGCAGGGGATTGGAACTAAAGAATCCCTTAAGTTCCCTTCCAACCCAACCCATTCCATGAATTCTTGGATCTGTATGTGTGAGGCTACCCTGCAGGCCCCTGCTGCACAGACAAGTGGATTTATACCAACCTGCTGTAATTATGGTGAGAGTGGTGTCAGCATCTCCAGTCTGAACAGCATTTTCAGGATTTATTGCACAGTTATGGGATTAGGTCCCAGACAGAGTTTGGCTTCAGCCTGAGTAGCAAATTGTCCTACAGATTCTGCTCTCCTGACTCTCTGCCTGGAGTACTGCACCCAGTTCTGGTGCCCTCAAAACAAGAAGGAAATCAGACTGTTGGAGTGGGTGCAGAGGAGGGACAAGAAGTTTGGGAGAGGGCTGGAGAGCCTCCCCTGCAGGCACAGGCTGAGGGAGCTGGGGTTGGTCAGCCTGGAGAAGAGGAGGCTCCAGGGACACCTTAGAGCAGCCTGGCTGTACCTGGAGGGGCTCTGTAATAAAGCTGAGGAGGGACTTCTTACAAGGGCTTGTAGTGACAGGATGAGGGGCAGTGGTTTGAAACTGGAGCGGGATAGATTAAGGCTGGACACCAAGAGGAAGTTCTTTGCTATGAGAATGGTGAAATAGAGGAGCAGGCTGCCAAGGGAGGCCCCATCCCCAGAGATAATCAAGGTGAGGCTGGACAGGGCTCTGAGCAACCTGATCTAGTGGAGGATGTCCCTGCTGAGTGCAGGGGGTTGGCTTAGATGACCTTTGGAGGTCCCTTGCAGCCCAATCCAGCCATCCAGCACCAGAACAAGAGGACACAGTCTCAAGCTGCACCAGGGGAGGTTTAGGCTGGAGGTGAGGAGAAAGTTCTTCCCATGAAGAGAGATTGGCCATGGGAGTGTGCTGCCCAGGGAGGTACCTGGTGGAGTCACCATCCCTGGAGGTGTTCAAGAGGGAATTGGATGTGGCCCTTGGAGCCAAGGTTTAGTTGTCAGGAGGTGTTAGGTGACAGGTTGGACTCGATGGTCTCTGAGGTCTTTTCCAACCCAGTTGATTCTGTGATTCTATGGTTCTATGATTCTATGACTCTGATTCTCTGACTCTATGATTCTGATTCTGTGACTCTGTGACTGATTCTCTGACTCTATGATCCTCTGGCTCTATGATTCTGATTCTCTGACTCTATGATTCTCTGATTCTGACTCTCTGATTCTCTGACTCTCTGATTCTCTGACTCTGTGATTCTATGATTCCCTGACTCTGATTCCCTGACTCTGTGATTCCCTGACTCTATGATTCCCTCTGGGCTCTGCTGCCCAGCCACTCCTCCAGTCCCATTAAAGCCCTAAATTGACTTTGAAATCCACATGCACCTAGCACCTTGCTCCCTGGGGAACCCAACCAGATGTGCCTTGCTTTTTCACCCTGCTGCAGGCTAACTGTGATTTCCTAGGGAGACTCTCAGAGAAATCCTTGAAGAAAAAGCAAAGGAGTGAATTTGAGTGCACCCTCAGCAGGTTTGCTGATGACACCAAGCTGTGTGGTGCAGCAGACACCCTGGAGGGAAGGGATCCATCCAGAGGGACCTGGACAGGCTGGAGAGGTGGGCACAAGCCAACCTCAGGAGCTTCAACAAGACCAAGGGCAGGGTCCTGCATCTGGGTGGAGGCAACCCCAGGCACAAATCCAGGCTGGGCAGGGACTGGCTGGAGAGCAGCCCTGAGGAGAGAGACTTGGGGGTGCTGGTGGACGAGAAGCTCAACAGGAGCTCTCAGTGTGCACTTGCAGCCCGGAAAGCCAATCAGCTCCTGGGCTGCAGCAGGAGAAGTGTGACCAGCAGGGCAAGGGAGGGGATTCTCCCCTCTGCTCAGCCCTGCTGAGACCCCACCTGGAGTACTGCCTCCAGTTCTGGAGCCCCTATTACAGGAGGGATGTGGAGGTGCTGGAGCGTGTCCAGAGAAGGGCCATGAGGATGATCAGAGGGCTGGAGCACCTCTCCTGTGAGGACAGACTGAAGGAGTTGGGGCTGTTCAGTCTGGAGAAGAGAAGGCTCCCAGGTGACCTCATTGTGGCTTTCCAGGATCTGAAGGGGGCTACAGGAAGGCTGGGGAGGGACTGCTCAGGATCTCAGGTAGTGATAGGACTTGGGGGAATGGAATGAAGCTGGAGGTGGGGAGATTCAGGCTGGAGGTGAGGAGGAAGTTCTTCCCCATGAGAGTGGTGAAGCCCTGGAATGGGTTGTCCAGGGAGGTGGTTGAGGCCCCGTCCCTGGAGGTGTTTAAGCCCAGGCTGGATGAGGCTGTGGCCAGCCTGATCTAGTGTGGGGTGTCCCTGCCCATGGCAGGGGGTTGGAACTAGCTGATCCTTGTGGTCCCTTCCAACCCTGACTGATACTACGGTACTCTGAATTTCATCAGGCTGAACCCAGACCTAATGCAACCCCAACCCCCATCCTGATGAAGCCGCATTTGACTCCAGCAAGAGAGGCCCTCGGCTTGGGGTTTAGTTTTCCTTTTCCCTTTGCATTTTCTTTTATCCTTTTATCTTATTTATTTATTTATTTATTTATTCCCCTTCCTTTTTTCCCTTTTCTTTTTTCCCCCTCCCCCTTCCCTCTCTCTCGCTGCAAAGTTGGTGAGCATATGGCACGATGTGGAAACCCGGGGAAGGCAGAGCAGTTAGCAGTTGCTGTGGGTACTGCTGGCTCCTCTCCACTTTACAAATGCATGGGAAGCTAAACTATCACGCTGCTGACATATGCTTCCCGGCTCTCCATTTACTGCCTGCAGCGATGGGCTCCTGTATTCTAATGGTAATTCCACAATCTGTTCCCTGACAGCTCAGGGGGCCAGATGATATGCACACTACTGACAGGGACATCACTTTCATGAAACATTTACTTTCCCCTGCACCTGAATATTGGAGTAATCATATAGAGAGCCGACACGCCATGAAATAGAGTTAGACTGAGGATTCTGAGGAGGAAATAGCAGACTGTCACTCACGATAAAGTTCATTTTATACCCAGCAGAGCCAGGGTAAAAGACATTTCCATACACTGGCAATGGTTCCCAGCTTTTCGAACGGCACTTGGGAAGGAAAATGCTTGCCCTGGCTTTTCCTTTCCGTGGCTCAAGGCTCAGCCTGGAGAAGAGGAGGCTCAGGGGAGACCTTCTTGCTCTCTCCAGCTCCCTGAAGGGAGGTTGTAGCCAGGTGGGGGTTGGTCTCTTCTCCCAGGCACCCAGCACCAGAACAAGGGGACACCGTCTCAAGCTGTGCCAGAGGAGGTTTAGCCTGGAGGTGAGGAAGAAATTCTTCCCAGCAAGAGAGATTGGCCCTTGGGATTTGCTGCCCAGGGAGGTGGTGGAGTCCCCATCCCTGGAGGTGTTTAGGAAGAGCCTGGACGAGGCACTTCATATCAGTCAGGGTTGGAAGGGACCACAAGGATCATCTAGTTCCAACCCCCCTGCCACCCTACACTAGATCAGGCTGGCCAGAGCCTCATCCAGCCTGGGCTTAAACACCTAAACCATGGCACTTGGTGCCACTTGGTGCCATGGTTTAGTTGATCAGATGGTGCTGGGTGAGAGGTTGGCCTGGATGATCTCTGAGCTCTTTTCCAACCTGGTAAATTCTGTATTCTGTGTAATTACACTCTGAGACACTTGCATTGGAGAGAGCTTCTCCTCCTTTGCCCTGTGCTATTTGAATGAAGGCAGAATTACAGTGGGTGGATGGGCACAGTAAATGCAAGCCTGCCACACTCTCAAGCTGCCTCTGAAGAACTTCATTTTGATTTTCTCCTGCTGCTCTGCTAGGCTGGCTGGGAGGTTTTGAGCACTTGAAGGCCTTTTACAAAGCATCACAGGATTATAGAATCGTTTTGGGTGGATAAAAACTTGAAGGTCATTGAGTCCAACCATTCTCTGCCTCTGCCAAGGGTGGTGACTTTCCCTTTAGGCATATACAGTGCACTTAACATACACACACACACACAGAAGCAAATTTATGTGTTGTCTGTCTACACATATAGACAAAGATTGGATCACAGAATCACAGAATGGTTGGATCACAGGATCTTAGGATCATTGAGTCATAGAATCACAGCATCACAGAATCACAGCATCAGAGAATCATAGAATCACAGCATCACAGCATCAGAGAATCAGAATCACAGCAACAGAGAATGACAGCATCACAGAATGACAGCATCACAGAATCACAGCATCATAGAATCACAGTCTCAGCATCACAGAATCAGAATCACAGCATCACAGAATCACAGCACCAGAGAATATCAGAATCACAGCATCGCAGAACCATAGAATCAGAGAAACACAGAATCAGAATCACAGCATCACAGAATCACAGAGTCTCAGCATCACAGCATCTCAGCATCACAGCATCAGAGAATCACAGCATAGTATCATAGAATCAGTTGGAAGGGACCACAAGGATCATCTAACGCCAACCCCCTGCCACGGGCAGGGACACCTTACACTAGATCAGGCTGGCCAGAGCTTCATCCAGCCTGGGCATAAACACCTCCAGGGATGGGGCCTCAGCCAGCATCACAGCATCACAGAAGCAGAGTCACAGCATCACAGAATCAGAGAATCTCAGATTCACAGCATCACAGAATCACAGCATCACAGAATCAGAGAATCACAGCATCAGAGAATCTCAGAATCACAGCATCAGAGAATCACAGCATAGTATCATAGAATCAGTCAGGGTTGGAAGGGACCACAAGGATCATCTAGTTCCAAACCCCCTGCCATGGGCAGGGACACCCCACACTAGATCAGGCTGGCCAGAGCCTCATCCAGCCTGGGCTTAAACACCTCCAGGGACGGGGCCTCAGCCAGCATCACAGCACCAGAATCACAGCATCAGAGAATCAGAGTCACAGCATCAGAGAATCAGAGTCACAGCATCAGAGAATCAGAGTCACAGCATCAGAGAATCAGAGTCACAGCATCAGAGAATCAGTGAATCACAGCATCAGAGAATCAGAGTCACAGCATCAGAGAATCAGAGTCACAGCATCAGAGAATCAGAGTCACAGCATCAGAGAATCAGAATCACAGCATCAGAGACTCAGAATCACAGCATCAGAGAATCAGAGTCACAGCATCAGAGACTCAGAATCACAGCATCAGAGAATCAGAGTCACAGCATCAGAGAATCAGTGAATCACAGCATCAGAGAATCAGAGTCACAGCATCAGAGAATCAGAATCACAGCATCAGAGACTCAGAATCACAGCATCAGAGAATCAGAGTCACAGCATCAGAGAATCAGTGAATCACAGCATCAGAGAATCAGTCACAGCATCAGAGAATCAGAGTCACAGCATCAGAGAATCAGAATCACAGCATCAGAGAATCAGAGTCACAGCATCAGAGAATTAGTGAATCACAGCATCAGAGAATCAGAGTCACAGCATCAGAGAATCAGAGTCACAGCATCAGAGAATCAGTCACAGCATCAGAGAATCAGAGTCACAGCATCAGAGAATCAGAGTCACAGCATCAGAGAATCAGTGAATCACAGCATCAGAGAATCAGAGTCACAGCATCAGAGACTCAGAATCACAGCATCAGAGAATCAGAATCACAGCATCAGAGAATCAGAGTCACAGCATCAGAGAATCAGTCACAGCATCAGAGAATCAGAGTCACAGCATCAGAGAATCAGAGTCACAGCATCAGAGAATCAGAATCACAGCATCAGAGAATCAGAGTCACAGCATCAGAGAATCAGTGAATCACAGCATCAGAGAATCAGAGTCACAGCATCAGAGACTCAGAATCACAGCATCAGAGAATCAGAATCACAGCATCAGAGAATCAGAGTCACAGCATCAGAGAATCAGAGTCACTGCATCAGAGAATCAGAGTCACAGCATCAGAGAATCAGAGTCACAGCATCAGAGAATCAGAATCACAGCATCAGAGAATCAGTCACAGCATCAGAGAATCAGAGAATCACAGCATCAGAGAATCAGAGTCACAGCATCAGAGAATCAGTGAATCACAGCATCAGAGAATCAGAGTCACAGCATCAGAGAATCAGAGTCACAGCATCAGAGAATCAGAATCACAGCATCAGAGAATCAGAGTCACAGCATCAGAGAATCAGAGTCACAGCATCAGAGAATCAGAGTCACAGCATCAGAGAATCAGAATCACAGCATCAGAGAATCAGAATCACAGCATCAGAGAATCAGAGTCACAGCATCAGAGAATCAGTGAATCACAGCATCAGAGAATCAGAGTCACAGCATCAGAGACTCAGAATCACAGCATCAGAGAATCAGAATCACAGCATCAGAGAATCAGAGTCACAGCATCAGAGAATCAGAGTCACAGCATCAGAGAATCAGAGTCACAGCATCAGAGAATCAGAGTCACAGCATCAGAGAATCAGAATCACAGCATCAGAGAATCAGTCACAGCATCAGAGAATCAGAGTCACAGCATCAGAGAATCAGAGTCAGAGAATCAGCATCAGAGAATCAGTGAATCACAGCATCAGAGAATCAGAGTCACAGCATCAGAGAATCAGAATCACAGCATCAGAGAATCAGAATCACAGCATCAGAGAATCAGAGTCACAGCATCAGAGAATCAGAGTCACTGCATCAGAGAATCAGAGTCACAGCATCAGAGAATCAGAGTCACAGCATCAGAGAATCAGAATCACAGCATCAGAGAATCAGTCACAGCATCAGAGAATCAGAGTCACAGCATCAGAGAATCAGAGTCACAGCATCAGAGAATCAGAGTCACAGCATCAGAGAATCAGAGTCACAGCATCAGAGAATCAGAGTCACAGCATCAGAGAATCAGAGTCACAGCATCAGAGAATCAGAGTCACAGCATCAGAGACTCAGAATCACAGCATCAGAGAATCAGAATCACAGCATCAGAGAATCAGAGTCACAGCATCAGAGAATCAGAGTCACAGCATCAGAGAATCAGTGAATCACAGCATCAGAGAATCAGAGTCACAGCATCAGAGAATCAGAGTCACAGCATCAGAGACTCAGAATCACAGCATCAGAGAATCAGAATCACAGCATCAGAGAATCAGAATCACAGCATCAGAGAATCAGAGTCACAGCATCAGAGAATCAGTGAATCACAGCATCAGAGAATCAGAGTCACAGCATCAGAGAATCAGAGTCACAGCATCAGAGAATCAGAATCACAGCATCAGAGAATCAGAGTCACAGCATCAGAGAATCAGAGTCACAGCATCAGAGAATCAGAATCACAGCATCAGAGAATCAGAGTCACAGCATCAGAGAATCAGAATCACAGCATCAGAGAATCAGAGTCACAGCATCAGAGAATCAGTGAATCACAGCATCAGAGAATCAGAGTCACAGCATCAGAGAATCAGAGTCACAGCATCAGAGAATCAGAGTCACAGCATCAGAGAATCAGAGTCACAGCATCAGAGAATCAGTCACAGCATCAGAGAATCAGAGTCACAGCATCAGAGAATCAGAGTCACAGCATCAGAGAATCAGAGTCACAGCATCAGAGAATCAGTGAATCACAGCATCAGAGAATCAGAGTCACAGCATCAGAGAATCAGAATCACAGCATCAGAGAATCAGTGAATCACAGCATCAGAGAATTAGAATCACAGCATCAGAGAATCAGAGTCACAGCATCAGAGAATCAGAGTCACAGCATCAGAGACTCAGAATCACAGCATCAGAGAATCAGAGTCACAGCATCACAGAATCAGAGTCACAGCATCACAGAATCACAGCATCAGAGAATGACAGAAGCAAGAAGAGACCAAGATTGCTTTGGGAACTGCACTTCCTAGTCGATATTTCTCCCACTGGGATTGCCTGGAATTCTCTTTGCTTTCCTTTCTGAGCCTCAGTAGTGCCTTATTTACATTTTACTACTTTCTGCTCCAGACCTGTGAAAAAAAATGCTAAGGGCATAGCCTAAAACTGCCCCAACCCTCCAGCTGCGGTCACTGCCTGAGAAGGAATCCTCAGGAAGGCCTTGAGGGAACTTCCCCTGAGGCCAGGAGTCCTACCTGGGACAACTAACAACCGAGGGCTTCCTCACTGACTACCTCACCTCTTTTTTTTGCCCCAGGTCGTTGGAAACTGCTGTTTGCAGAATGAGCTCTCCTCAGCCACAGGAGACCTGCTCCTCCTCTCCATTTTCACTGGGAAGTGGTTTAATTAATTGCTTCGAAAGATGACATTTTAATTAATGATGCAAAGGCTCAGGGCTTGGGTTCTTCCAGGCAAATTTCAGCATTCCTGGTGACAGGCAGGATGGGAGACCTGCAGCTAGCACTGGGAATGAATAAATCCAACTGGGGAAGAGGTGCTGTCCCTTGTCACCCCAAGCCCTTCCTCTAGCTCCCCTTCAGATATTGAAATGCAGCTCCAAAGGTCTCCCTGCGGCCTTCTCCTCTCCAGGCTGAGCAGTCTCAGCTCTTTCAGCCTGTCCCCATAGCAGAGATGCTCCTTTGATCATCTCAGTGGCCTCTGGAGCCTCTCCAGCATGTCTGGGTCCCTCTTGTGTTGAGGGCCCCCGAGCTGGACACAGGACCCCAAGTTAGGTCTCCCCAGGGCAGAGCAGAGGGGCAGGATCTCCTCTCTCCAGCTCTGGCAATGGGCACTGGCAGCCCAGAAGGCCAATGGCAGCCAAGCTGCCATTGGCCTTCTGGGCTGTCAGTGCCCATTGCTGCCTCCTGTCCAGCTTCTCCCCCACCAGCACCCCCAGGTCCTTCTCTGCAGGGCTGCTCTCAATGCCCTCATCCTCCAGCCTGGACTGCTATCAAGGATTCCCCTGACCTGGGTGCAGGACCTTGCCCTTTGCCTTGTTGTATCTCATGAGGTGCTCCTCAGCCACCTCTCCAGCCTGCCCAGGTCCCTCTGGATGGCTTCCATCCTGTCCTTCAGTCTTATCAACCACACCACTCAGCTTGGTATAGACTCAGAGAGTTGTCAGGGTTGGAAGGGACCTCAAGGCTCAGCCAGCTCCAACCCCCTGCCATGGCCAGGGGCACCTCACACTACAGCAGGTTGCTCACAGCCACAGCCAGCCTGGCTGCAAACACCTCCAGGCAGGAGGCTTCCACCACCTCCCTGGGCAACTTGTGCCAGGCTCTCACCACCCCAATCTCAATCTCCCCATTTCTAGTTTTGCTCCACCCCCCCAGTCCTATCCCTCCCTGACACCCTCAAAAGTCCCTCCCCAGCTTTCTTGGAGCCCCCTGCAGATCCTGGAAGGCCACAATTAGGTCTCCTCAGAGCCTTCTCTTCTCCAGTCTGAACAGCCCCAACTCCCTCAGCCTGTCATAGAACCACAGAATTGTCAGGGTTGGAAGGCACCTCAAGGATCATCCAGTTCCAACCCCCTGCCATGGCCAGGGACACCTCACACTAGATCAGGTTCTCACAGGAGAGGAGCTCCAGCCCTCATGATTCTGATTCTGATACTGCAAGGCCACAATGAGGTCTCCTCAGAGCCTTCTCTTCTCCAGACTGCACAGCCCCAACTCCCTCAGTCTGTCCTCACAGTGCCAGTGTCTCAGCAGCCTCAGGGGGAAGAGCTTCCTCCTGACATCCAATGTGAATCATAGCACCACAGAATGTCTGAGACTGGGAGGGAACTCAGGGATCTTCTACTGCCACCTCCCCTCCATCTGCAAACTGGCTCAGGGTGCCTCAGTCTGCCTGCCTGGGTCACTGCCACTGTTTATATCCCCAATTCATGGACTGGGGATACGAATTAGCTGCAGGCAGATATTGATGAGTCCATCTTGTGTCTGCCTGTGGAACCCCCAGAGATGATTTCCTCACTGCATTCTTCTTTGACAGCACAAATCTGTTTCCCCTCCTTCAATGTGGTGCTCAAACAATCACCCACTGGTGATATTCCCTGGCTAGCATCTCTGGAGCTGGGAGTGCTGCTGCTGAGTGTGGACCATGGCAAATTCCTCCAGAGCTCTTTGGGAGTGGGAAGAAGTCTTCTTTTTTAGTGTGGGTTGCAAGCACACTGCGTGATGCCCCTGCACTCAGCCCAGCTCTGGCATTTCCTGACTTTCAGAGCCCAGATCTGCTGGGAGCATTCCACCGTGTCCAGTGGGATTGTGCCAGCAGCAGATAAAGGTCACCAGGGCTCCACATTGCACCTTCCTTCCAAACTACCTCGTTTGCAGGTCCTCAGCTTTGACTTCTTAGTCATTTTGCAGGGCAAGAAATCCCATCAAGACTCTATGGCTGAAAGAGTTTCAGACTCCTGCCCACAACTTGGAGTCTCCAGAGTTTTCTGAGCATTTTACCATGCTGGTGGTTCCCTTGCTGCTGAATTTAGGCCACATCGTGACTTGAAGCACCCAATGAATTGGGTTTGCCTGCCGTGCTCCAACATGATCTCAGAGCTCTTTATCCTTCAGTATGGTCTCAAAACTCTTAGTTGGACCTGATGATCTGAGAGGTCTGCTCCAATCTTAATGATTCCCTGATTCCAGGATTTTATGGTTTTATACTGGGCTGCAGCCAGAGGACTGTGGGCAGCAGGGCAGGAGAAGGGATTCTGCCCTTTGGCTCTGCTCTGCTCAGACCTCACCTCCAATCCTGCCTCCAGCTCTGCTGTCCCCAGCAGGAGAAGGACACAGAGCTGCTGGAGAGAGTCCAAAGGAGGCCACAAAGATGCTCCAAGGGCTGTGGTTCTGTGATTCTATGATTCTCTGATGCTGTGATTCCATGATGCTGTGGTTCTGTGATTCTATGATGCTGTGATGCTGTGATTCTCTGTTGCTGTGATTCTCTGTTGCTGTGATTCTGTGATGCTGTGATTCTCTGTTGCTGTGATTCTGTGATGCTGTGGTTCTGTGATTCTATGATTCTCTGTTGCTGTGATTCTCTGTTGCTGTGATTCTCTGATGCTGTGATTCTCTGTTGCTGTGATTCTGTGATTCTCTGATTCTGTGATGCTCTGATGCTGTGGTTCTGTGATTCTCTGATGCTGTGATTCTGTGATGCTGTGATTCCATGATGCTGTGATTCTGTGATTCTATGATTCTCTGATGCTGTGGTTCTGTGATTTTCTGTGTGTGACCCTGTGGCCTCACCAGTGCTGAGCACAGAGGGGAAACCATGATGAGCTGCCTACGAGCAGCCCTAAGGACCCTTTCCCATTCCTCTTCCCTGCCCACCCTTGGGATGCCCAAAGCTTTAGCTGGCTGCAGCGGCTCTGCTGTGTCTTTCCGAGCAGCCCCTCCCGAGCTGCGCCGTGCTGACTCCACGGCCAATTTGCATGCACTTGTGCAGCAGGGAGTCCTTCGGGCTTGCAGGATAATGGATGGAAACAAATCCCTGCCATTTCCTCTGCCATAAATAAGAGGTTTAATCTGCACTAGTTGCTCCAGACAAAATTTTATGAGGTACTTCTCCTCGACAAGGTTTTAATAGGCTGGGGCAGGGAGTTGTACACACTGCTTAATGCACACTCTGATGTGTGTAAAACCCAGGAGCAGGGCAGGCAGTGTCTATTTATAGCAGCCTCTGGGAGGTTGTGTGTAATGAGCACAGCAAACCAGAGACTCCACCAGAGGCACTTAAGGAATCCTGCAACCTGCCATTGCCTGCCCTCCTTCTTGCCTTAGCCATCCAACCTTAACGTTCCCTCAGCCTCCTCTGGTGGAATTCTCCTGGCAGGCCACACCATCAGCTTGCAAAGTTCCTCCCTCAGAGGAAGAATCTTTCAGCCTGTCCTCTTCCAGGGGATGCTAATGGATGCATCTGCATTTGGAAATGCACTGAGTGGCAGCCAGAGTGGCCTGGTGAAGGTTAAAAAGAGAGAAGCTGCAAGGAGGAGTAGAATGGAATTCCACAAGGGCAAGGGGAGAGTCTTGCACCTGGGAAAGAGCAACCCCATGGAGCAGGATGGGTTGAGGACTGACCTGTGAAGGGGAAAAGACCTGGGGGTCTGAGTGGGTGGGAGGTTGACCTCAGGGATCTGCCTGAAAGAGTCCAGCACAGAGCCACAACAAGAGGACACAGTCTCAGGCTGCGCCAGGGCAGGTTTAGGCTGGAGGTTAGGAAGAAGTTCTACACGGAGAGAGTGATTGCCCATTGGAATCGGCTGCCCGTGGAGGTGGTGGAGTCACCTTCACTGGAGGTGTTCAGGAGAAGACTTGATGGGTGCTTGGCTGTATGGTCTAGTTGTTGGGTGGGTTGGATTGTTTGATGGGTTGGACGCGATGATCTTGAAGGTCTCTTCCAACCTGGTGTATTGTATTGTATTGTATTGTATTGTATTGTATTGTATTGTATTGTATAAACCACAAAGATGCTGCAGGCAGTGGAACATCTTCCTCAGGAGGAGAGCCTGAGGGAGCTGAGGGCTCTGGAGCTTGGAGAGGAAGAGCCTGAGGGTGACCTCACTGCTGTTGCTAAAGCTGTGCAGGGGGAGTGCCCAGAGGCTGGAGCCAGGCTCTGCTGGGGGATGCCCAATGCCAGCACAAGGGGCAGTGCTGGAAGCTGAGGCAGAGGAAGTGCCATGGAAACAGGAGGAAGAATTTTGTCCCAGTGAGGGTGGCAGAGCCCAGGAGCAGGCTGCCCAGGGGGGCTGTGGAGTCTCCTTCTCTGGAGATGTTCAAGACCTGCCTGGATGTGTTCCTGTGTGACCTGCTCTAGGTGAAGCTGCTCTGGCAGGGGGGTTGGGCTGGATGATGCAGATGGAACACAAGCCCTATGAGGAGAGGCTGAGGGAGCTGGGGTTGCTTAACCTGGAGAGGAGGAGACTGAGGGGTGACCTTATTGCTCTCTACAACTACCTGAAGGGAGGTTGTAGCCAGGCAGAGGTTGGCCTCTTCTCCCAGGCAAGCAGCACCAGAACAAGAGGACACAGTCTCAGGCTGCGCCAGGGCAGGTTTAGGCTGGAGGTGAGGAGGAAGTTCTATACAGAGAGAGTGATTGCCCATTGGAATGGGCTGCACAGGGAGGTGGTGGAGTCACCATCATTGGAGGTGTTCAGGAGGAGGCTTGATGGGGTGCTTGGTGACATGATCTAGTTGTTGGGTGGGTTGGATTGGTTGATGGGTTGGAGGTGATGATCTTGAAGGTCTCTTTCAACCTGGTGTATTGTATTGTATTGTATTGTATTGTATTGTATTGTATTGTATTGTATTGTATTGTATTGTATTGTATTGTATCGTATCCTTGAAGGTCCATTCCACCCCCTGACATTCTGTGATTCAAATCCTTGTGGAGCAAGGCTCCCCAGGAAGGGATTTCTGCAATAAACAACCAAATAACTGCATAATGCTTCCTGCATCCCTTTTCCTGAGGGTTTTTTCTCCCTTTCCTCCTGCTTTGCCCTTGCACTCAAGCTATTAAGCACAGCTTGAAGCCTGGGCAGACATGATCCTGTGAAAATACAACTAATTACACTCTTCCCTCTCATTTGCACCAGCTATTATTTTCAGGGTTGTTTTTTTTTTTGCTCTTCCTTTCACCACTTCTTTTTTTCCCCCCTCCCCCAGCTGCTCTTGATCTGCTGCAAACATCTCTTGCAGGTTATTACTTGCAGAGAAAACGCCAGCTGGAAATTGGTGGGGAGGTTGGTGAAGATGTAAATTGATTGCATATCAGGAGGCCTAGAGCACAAAATAGCTGTTTGGGTCACTTATTTCCTCAGCGTTCTTCCATGCTGGGCAATTCCCCAAAGTGTTTGAAAGGTCTTCTGCCAATTCCTCTCCATGACCTTGCAGAAGCAGAGCTCTGGTCTTTATTAAAGATGACAGAAGGGAAAGATAGAGGGGGTGGGGGAGAGGGGGAATGGAACTACCTTGGGAAAGCTGAGGAGCAATTTGGGGTGACACCACAGACCTTGGAATAAAAGCTCACAGCAGAGTAATTGCGGTGAGCTGTTGGTTTCTGAGGCAAATGCAGCCCTGGAATCACCAAGGACAGCTCCATCAGGGGAGGAGTGGCTGGCGCCCCAGCAGGCTGGCAGCCCAGCACCCCACTCAGCCACCCAGGCAGCTGCTGGAGTCCCCCTTCCTGGAGGAGCTGAAATCACCTGGGGACTTCAGGACCTGCTTTAATGGCCGTGGTGGTGTTGGGTTGGATCTTAAAGGTCTCTTCCTACCTTAATGATTCATAATTCCATCACATGAGGTATTAATCCTGAAAGACATCTTACTCCCCCGGAGAGGTGAGGGTGTCCCCATCCCTGGAGGAGCTGAAATCACCTGTGGACTTTGGGACCTGCTTTAGTAGCCGTGGTGATGTTGGGTTGATGGTTGGGTTGGATCTTAGAGGTCTTTTCCAACCTTAACCATGGAGTCCCCATCCCTGGAGGAGCTGAAATCACCTGTGGACTTTGGGACCCAGTTTAATGGCCATGGTGGTGTTGGGTTGATGGTTGGGTTGGATCTTCCAACCTTAATGATTCTATAATGAGGTGTTAATCCTGAAGGACATCTTATCCCCCCAGGGAGGTGGTGGAAACCCCCTTCCTGAAGGAGATAAAATCACCTGTGGACTTTGGGACCTGCTTTAGTGGCCATGATGGTGTTGGGTTGATGGCTGGGTTGGACCTTAGAGGTCTTTTCCAACCTTAATGATTCCATCATTCCATCACATGATGGAATCCATCACATTAATCCTGAAGGACATCTTATCCCCCAGGGAGATGATGGATTCCCCATCCCTGGAGGAGCTGAAATCACCTGTGGACATTGGGACCAGCTTAATGGCCATGGTGGTGTAGGGTTGATGGCTGGCTTGGACCACAGAGACCTTTTCTAACCTTAATGATCCTGTCATTCCATCACATGAGGTATCAATCCTGCAGGACATCTTACTGCTCTTGTTCAAGGTGCTGGGTGCTGGTGGTGGGGAAGCAGAGGTTGACAGCCCCCTCCCATAATTGCCAAGGGGCTGTTCCCCAGGGAAAAGCTGCTTTGAGCCTTTTCCTCCAAAGATGAATGTGTGTGATTGTTCTAAAGGGATTAAATTGATCCCCTCCGATGCAGCTCTACCAGGTTTTATGAATGCTTTGACCAAACAGTGTGGGTGATAAATTAATTAGAGGTGATAAACTCATTAGAGTGATAAACCCAGGCTGGTGATAAACTCATTAGAGGAGAGGGCTGCTGGGGTGGGTCTGACATGAGCCTTTCTATCACTGTCAGCAAAATTGCAAACTATCAAACTTCCTCTCACATAAATGATGATCTTGGCGCTCTCCCTCTTCCACCTCCCCCTCCCAAGGGCTGGGCTCAAGCACTTAGAACCAGGGAATCACAGAACTGTCAGGGCTGGAAGGGACCTCAAGGCTCATCCAGCTCCAAGCCCCTGCCATGGCCAGGGACACCTCACACCACAGCAGGTTGCTCACAGCCACCTCCAGCCTGGCTGCAAACACCTCCAGGCAGGAGGCTTCCACCACCTCCCTGGGCAGCCTGTGCCAGGCTCTCACCACCCTCATGGGCAACAACTTCTTCCTCACATCCAATCTCAATCTCCCCACTTCTACTTTTGCTCCATTCCACCCAGTCCTATCACTCCCTGACACCCTCAAAAGTCCCTCCCCAGCTTTCTTGGAGCCCCCTTCAAATCCTGGAAGGCCACAATTAGGTCACCTCGGAGCCTTTTCTTGTCCAGACTGCACAACCCCAACTCCCTCAGTCTGTCGTCAGAGCAGAGCAGCTCCAGCCCTCTGCTCCTCCTCGTGGCCCTTCTCTGGACACCTTCCAGCACCTCCAGATCCTTCCTCTAATAGAGGCTCCAGAACTGGACACAGTGCTCCAGCTGTAGTCTCACCATGGTACAGTGATTATCCTCAGTCTCCCAACCCACAAGTCCCTACCTGTCCTGGTCAACCACTCCAGGTTCTCAGCTGGTGTCTGACATCTCCTCCTTATCACCTAAATTCCAAAGGCAGAGCAAGAATCCCTGTCTCCTTTTCCTGTGCTTCCCACAGATATCCCCAGCAGCTTTCCTTAGGTGCAAAGGCTGAGGGAGAACTTTCCTTTGATATGGCTTAAGAAAGTGCTGGTTTAGCTCCCCACCATTCATGGAATGATTTGGGTTGGAAGGGACCTTAGAGATGCCCTAGTTCCAACCACACCATGGACAGAGACACCTCTCAGCTAGGTTATAGAATCGTAGAATCATAGAATCAGTCAGGGTTGGAAGGGACCACAAGGAGCATCTAGTTCCAACCCCCCTGCCATGGGCAGGGACACCCCACACTAGATCAGGCTGGCCAGAGCCTCGTCCAGCCTGGGCTTAAACACCTCCAGGGACGGGGCCCCAACCACCTCCCTGGACAACCCATTCCAGGGCTTCACCACTCTCATGGGGAAGAACTTCTTCCTCACAGCCAATCTGAATCTCCCCACCTCCAGCTTCATTCCATTCCCCCAAGTCCTATCACTACCTGAGATCCTGAGAAGTCCCTCCCCAGCCTTCCTGTAGCCCCCTTCAGATCCTGGAAGGCCACAATGAGGTCACCTGGGAGCCTTCTCTTCTCCAGACTGAACAGCCCCAACTCCTTCAGTCTGTCCTCATAGGAGAGGTGCTCCAGCCCTCTGCTCCTCGTCGTGGCCCTTCTTTGGACACCTTCCAGCACCTCCAGATCCCTCTTGGAATAGGGGCTCCAGAACTGGAGGCAGTACTCCAGGTGGGGTCTCACCAGAGCTGAGTAGAGGGGGAGAATCACCTCCCTTGCCCTGCTGGCCACACTTCTCCTGATGCAGCCCAGGATCTGATTGGCTTTCCGGGCTGCAAGTGCACATTGAGAGCTCCTGGTGAGCTTCTCCTCCCCCAGCACCCCCAAGTCTCTCTCCTCAGGGCTGCTCTCCAGCCAGTCCCTGCCCAGCCTGGATTTGTGCCTGGGGTTGCCTCGACCCAGCTGCAGGACCCTGCCCTTGGTCTTGTTGAAGCTCCTGAGGTTGGCT
>CM066576.1:1966107-1971107 GCA_033816785.1 Picus viridis | reverse complement strand
GAGTGAAATATAGCAGTTGTGGCCAGGAGAGGCACAGCCTGGCTGCTCCAGACCGAGCCTTTCTCCTTGTGCCAGGCAGGGGTTGCTGCATCCCCAGCCAGGCTCAATTTGCAGTGCCCAGGGGACAGGAGGCACCTTGCACACCGTGCCCGGCACAGCCCTGCCAGAGCACACTGCCAGCACCAACTCTCTGTGGATTTAATCACAGAACGGGAGGGACTGGAAGGGACCTCTGGAGGGTATCCAGTCCAACACTCTTGCCAGCGTGTCGGATCACAGAGAGTAAATCACACAGGAACACATCCAGGTGGGTTTGGAATGCCTCCAGGGAAGCAGACTCCACAACCTCTCTGGGCAGCCTGCTCCAGGGCTCTGCCAGCCTCAAAGGGAAGAATTTTTCCTTATGGAAACATGGAACCTCCTGTGCTCCACTTCATGTCCATTGCCCTCTGCCCCGTCACTGGACACTACTGAGAAGAGTCTGGCTCCAGCCTCCTGACACCTTCCCTTTAGATACTGAGAACCACCAACGAGTTCCCTCCCACACAGCCTCTTCCAGGCTAAACAGCCCCAGGCCTCTCAGCCTCTCCTCCCCAGAGAGATGCTCCATGCCCCTCAACACTTTGTGGCCCTCAGTTGGACCCTCTCCAGTATTTCCCTCTGCCTTTGGAGCTGGGGAGCCCAGAACTGGACACAATACTGCAGAAGAGGCCTCAGTAGGGCAGAGGGGAGGGGGAGGAGACCCTCCCTTGACCTGCTGGCAACACTCTTCTTCATGTATCCCAGGGTGCCCCTTCTTGGCCACAAGGGACCATTGCTAGCTCATGGAGAACTTCCTGCCCTCCAGACCTCTCTGAGCAGCCTGCTCCAGGGCTCTGCCACCCTTACGTTTGCATGGAACCTCCTGCCTTCCAGCTTGTGTCCACTGCCCATTGTGCTGTCCCTGCATGCCACTGAGAAGAGTCTGGCTCCATCCTCCTGACAATCCCCCTGTACATATTGATCAGCAGTCATGAGATGCCCTCTCGGCCTCCTGAGAGACCAAGGGCAAGGTGCTGCAGCTGGCTCAGGGCAATCCCAAGCACTGATCCAGGCTGGGCAGGGACTGGCTGGAGAGCAGCCCTGAAGAAAAGGCCTTGGGGGTGCTGGGGGAGGAGAAGCTCAACTGAAGCCAGCAGGGAGCACTTGCAGCCCAGAGATCCAAGCAGAGCCTGGGCTGAGCAAGAGAAGTGTGGCCAGCAGGGCCAGGGAGGGGATTCTGCCCCTCTGCTCTGGTGAGACCCCAGCTGCAGCTCTGGGTCCAGTTCTGGAGCCTCTGTGCCAGGAAGGATCTGGAGGTGCTGGAAAGTGTCCAGAGAAGGGCCACGAGGAGGAGCAGAGGGCTGGAGCTGCTCTGCTGTGAGGACAGACTGAGGGAGTTGGGGTTGTGCAGGCTGGAGAGGAGAAGGCTCCCAGGAGACCTCATTGTGGCCTTCCAGGATCTGCAGGGGGCTCCAAGAAAGCTGGGGAGGGACTTTTGAGGGTGTCAGGGAGGGATAGGCCTGGGGGGATGGAGCAAAACTAGAAGTGGGGAGATTGAGATTGGAAGAAGTTGTTGCCCATGAGGGTGGTGAGAGCCTGGCACAGGCTGCCCAGGGAGGTGGTGGAAGCCTCCTGCCTGGAGGTGTTTGCAGCCAGGCTGGATGTGGCTGTGAGCAACCTGCTGCGGTGTGAGGTGTCCCTGCCCATGGCAGGGGGATTGGAACTGGCTGAGCCTTGAGGTCCCTTCCAACCCTGACAATTCTGTGATTGTCTTCTCCAGGCTAAGCAGCTCCTCTGCAGAGCTGCCTCTGGTTTAGTCACAGCTCCTTTACCCCATTGCCTCCCAACAGCCCCTCCTTGATTTCCTCCTCGGGTCTGAACGTTTCAATTTCAGCCAAAAAGCTGAAGGCAGCTCCTCACCTGCTGCCTGGCTGTCACAGCCCTGCAGTCAGTGAGGGCAAGTGAAGCCAAAGCTGCTTAGCTCAGCTCCCCTCCCCTCTCTTCCCCCCATCAAAGTAATTGTTCTCATCATCTGGCTGCTTTCTGGAGCCCATCAGCTCAACCTGCTCCCCGAACCGCCAGGGCACTAACAGCAGCTGGACCTGACACACAGCCTTGCCCTGGGTGGATTAAATCATTCTGATGTAATGTGTGACCAAGCCCATGACTCACCTAGTAAACCTTGGAGCTTTTCTTCCTTTTCTCTCTTTTTTCCTCCTCCCACCCTCAGGCAGGAGGAGAGAGAGAGATTGTAATGAGGCCAAACTCACCCAGGATGAAAGGAAGGTCTTAGGAAAACAGAGCTATTGAAGGGCCAGCCCTCAAACCTGAGCCAAGCCATTTGGCCAGGCAGGAGTTTTTCCTCCTCCTGTGGCAAATGGTTCCAAATTCATCCCTCTTTCTGCCCCCTCCCTCCCCACTTGCGAGGCTTGATGGAGGCAGCAGCAGCAGCTTGCCACTTGCGCCTTCCAGGTGGCTGCGGATGTCTCCTCCTGCACTAACTCATGTAGGTCATTAATATGCTAAGTAAGTTGTAGCCAATTGGCTCCCATGGTGACAGCGCCAAAAGCTTCATGAATAATCGATGGAGCACCTGGAGGCATGACATTTTCATACAAAGAGTTTCCAGGCTGGGGCTTGGGGGCTGGGGGGGTTGTTTTTTATTGCGTTGAAGCTGGGAGCAGGGACGGAGAAGTGAGAGACGAGGCTGGCACTGGGGAGCAGCTTCCAAAATAGCAAGGGGGGGTTTTGAGGAGAAAAACAGCAAATTGATGGCAAAGCTGAACACCATCTCCTGGAGCGTGCAGGAGCAAAAGCACCTGGATTGGTTCCCCTGAGAAGAAAGCGCAGCTGAGCTGGTTTCCTTGCGATGAAAAAGGACCTGAATGGATTCCCTTGAGAAGAAAAAGCTCCTCAGTGGGTTCCCTTGCTAAGACAAAGGATCTTAAATGGATTCCCTTGAGAAGAAAAACACCTAAGTGGATCCCCTTGCTCAGAAAAAGCATCTAAATGGATTGCCTTGCTATGAAAAAGGACCTAAGTGGTTTCCCTTGCTAAGAAGAAGCACCTAAATGGATTCCCTTGAGAAGAGAAAGCACCAGACTGGATCCCCTTGCTCAGAAAAAGCCTCTAAATGGATTTCCATGCTATGAAAAAGGATCTAAGTGGATTCCCTTGAGAAGGAAAAGCAGCTGAATCGGTTCCCTTGCTATGAAAAAGCATCTAAATGATTCTCTTGAGAAGAAAAAGCACCTAACTAGATTTCCTTGAGAGAAAAACAGCATCTAACTGGATCCCCTGGAGAAGAAAAAGCACCTAACTGGATTCCCTTGCTGAGAAGCAGCACATGAATTGGTTCCTTTGCCATGAAAGAAGGATCTCAATGGATTCCCTTGCTTTGAAAAAGGATCTAACTGGATTGCCCTGAGAAGAAAGAGCAGCTGAACTGGTTCCCTTGCTATGAAAAAGGACCTAAATGGACTCCCTTGAGAAGAGAAAGCACCAGACTGGATCCCCTTGCTCAGAAAAAGCCTCTAAATGGATTTCCATGCTATGAAAAAGGATCTAACTGGATTCCCTTGAGAAGGAAAAGCAGCTGAATCGGTTCCCTTGCTATGAAAAAGCACCTAAGTGGATTCCCTTGAGAGGAAAAAGCTCCTAAATGGGTTCCCTTGCTACGAAAAAGCACCTAAGTGGTTTCCTTGCTAAGAAGCTTGCCCTAAAAAGCAGCACATGAATTGGCTTCCCCTTGCTGCGAAAAAGCACCTAAGTGGATTCCCTTGCTAAGCAAAAGCTCCTAAATGGGTTCCCTTGCTGCTAATAAAAACCCACCAGACTGGATTCCCTTGCTACGAAAAAGCTCTTAAATGAATTCCCTTGCTAGGAATAAACACCTAAGTGGATTACCTTGAGAGAAAAAACCACCAGACTGGATTCCCTCGAGAAGAGAAAGCACCTAAATGGATTCTCTTGCTAGGAGAAAGGATGCAAGTGGATTCTCCCGAGAAGAAAAAGCATCTGACTGGATCCCCTTGCTAAGAAAAAGCACCAGGCTGGATTCCCTTGAGGAGAAAAAGCTCCTAAATGGATTCCCTTGCTAAGAAAAAGGATCTAACTGGATTCCCTGGAATAGAAAAAGCACCTAAGTGGATTCCCTTGAGAAGAAAAAGGAACTGAATTGGTTCCCTTGCTATGAAAAAGCAGCAGCCTGGATTCCCTTCCCACCTCTGTGGACAGAAGCGTGTTTTAGGGCTGGTGAGGGCACCTGGGAATGCTTCAGCTGCTCTTCAGAACCTGCACGAGGTTCCTCAGAGAGCAGTGAGGATTCACGGAGAGAACGAAACAGGTCCAACTCCAGAGACTTCCCAGAATGGCTCAGGCTGGAAGGGACCTCAGAGCTCAGCTGCTCCAATCCCCTGCCATGGGCAGGGACACTCAGCTACACTTGGCTGCTCAAAGCCTCGTCCTTGACCACCCCCAGGGAGGGGGCATTAATCAGAGGTTGCTGGGTTTGCCTGGTTTCTCTGCAAGAAACGAGACACCACTCGATTTTAGGAGTGAAGATCCTGGGAGCTGAGGGACACTGGCAAGAGTGAAGAGCAGGGTGTCACTTCACCCTCCTAAAACCACAGAATCAGAGTTGTTTGGGTTGCAAAAGTCCTTCAAGATGATTGAGTCCAACCATCCTCTAACCCCACCGAGGCTGGGGCTTTACCGTGTTCCTCATCACCACATCTGGAATCTTGTGTCCAGTTCTGGGCCACTCAGGAAGCTTTTGGTCCATTCCCACATATTCTTGTAAGCAGTCTGAGAAACTGTAGCCGAAATGGACTGCAAGAAGGGTGATGCACAACCAAAGTCCATGACATGATGCTCAAAAAAGGACCAGTTTCTATGTTTAGGTCAGGAATACAGAAGTACACAATCTGCTCAGTTACCTGGCAGTAGTATGACCTGGAGCTTGTTTCCTGCTGGCTAAG
>CM066576.1:1826107-1961107 GCA_033816785.1 Picus viridis | reverse complement strand
CCAGCAGCTCTGTGTCCTTCTCCTGCTGGGGACAGCAGAGCTGGAGGCAGGATTGGAGGTGAGGTCTCAGCCTTCCTGGAGGATCCCCTCGGGCACTGGAAGGCAGCTCTAAGGTGCCCCAGGACTCTTCTCCGGGCTAACCAGCCCCAGGCCTCTCAGCCTTTGCTCACAGGATAATCATTTGCAAATGAATGAATTGCCCAACACATCTGCTTCACCAAATGACCACCACAGACCCTGCTGCAGTCTCTCTTGTGAAGGAAAGTTCCCATGCAGCTAAAACTCCCCCCAAAGAGTATTTTCTAGAGTCAAGGAAGGCAGTTTGCATACAGCATGATGCCTGCTGCTTATCTCCTGCTAAACCCCTCTGTTTTATGAGATAAGCAGTTCTTAGCAGAGGAAGCTCTGCATCAACTCCAGCAATGTCCTCTGTGTTCAGCCTCTTCATTATGCTTGCATGGGAAGAACCTACACAACAGCAGAGCAATGGTCTCATCCAGGTTAGGATTATCCCTGTGGGGACAGGCTGGGAGAGTTGGAATTGTTCAGCCTGAAGAAGACAAGGCTCCAGGAGACCTCAGAGCAGCCTTGCAGTACCTGAAGGGGCTCCAGGAGAGCTGGGGAGGGACTTGTGACAAGGGCTGGGAGTGTCAGGATGAGGGACAATGGCTTTGAGCTGGGAGAGGGCAGATTGAGAGTGAGGAAGATATTCTTGGCAGTGAGGCTGGGGAGACTCTGGCACAGGTTGCCCAGGGATGTTGTGGCTGTCTCCTCCCTGGAGGTGTTGAAGGCCAGGTTGGATGAGGCTTTGAGCAAGCTGGGCTGGTGGCTGATGAATCTATCTATTCCTTGAATCCATGACTTCCATGAATCCATGAATCTATCCATTGCTGTTGAACCATCCACTAAATGGTGGCTTTTCCCACGTATCTTTTTTATACCTATCAGCATGACCCTGCCAAATTCTCCTCTTAATTTCCATGTTTGAGCTCATTGCTGCATTTCTTCCAGCTCAGATGCACATTTTTCATGCTTGCCCCAAGGCTGTACACATTTTGGTTCTCCTCTGTACCCTGTATGAGGCAGCTCTGGAGAAGCTCACAGTCTCAGGCTGCGCCAGGGCAGGTTTAGGCTGGATGTTAGGAAGAAGTTCTACACGGAGAGAGTGATTGCCCATTGGAATGTGCTGCCCGTGGAGGTGGTGGAGTCACCTTCACAGGAGGTGTTCAGGAGAAGACTTGATGGGGTGCTTGGCTGTATGGTCTAGTTGTTGGGTGGGTTGGATTGTTTGATGGGTTGGACGCGATGATCTTGAAGGTCTCTTCCAACCTGCTGTATTGTATTGTATTGCATTGTATTGTATTGTATTGTATTGTATTGCATTGTATTGTATTGTATTGTAAGAGCTTCTCCCTCTTGCTCTCCACCTGCTAACACCTCTCCACCTGTTCAGTCTGGAGAGGAGAAGGCTCCCAGGAGACCTAATTGTGGCCTTCCAGGATCTGAAGGGGGTTCAAGAAAGCTGGGGAGGGACTTTTGAGGGTGTCAGGGAGGGATAGGACTGGGGGGAAGGAACAAAACTAGAAGTGGGGAGATTGAGATTGGATGTGAGGAAGAAGTTGTTACCCATGAGGGTGGTGAGAGCCTGGCACAGGCTGCCCAGGGAGGTGGTGGAAGCCTCCTGCCTGGAGGTGTTTGCAGCCAGGCTGGATGTGGCTGTGAGCAACCTGCTGTGGTGTGGGGTGTCCCTGGCCATGGCAGGGGGGTTGGAACTGGCTGAGCCTTGAGGTCCCTTCCAACCCTGACAATTTTATGATTTCTTTTTCATTAAGAGCAGATTAAGCCTGGATCCTGTGAAGTAAAACTCAGTATCAGAGCATAGCTGATACATAAATTGATCCCAAATCAAATCACCAGCAAAGCTATCAGGGTAATACAAATGCACTGAGGAGTTCTTCATCCTCAGCAGTGAAGCTTGCATTTGTAGTGCAAAATTTCTCTCTCTTTTTCATTGTTTTCCCCTCATCCTCTGCTCCCTGCTCTGCTTAGAAGTCCCCCAGAAGATTTCTTTCTTTATCAGTGCTTGCACTGTAGAATCTCATAACAAGCATGTGGATGAAAGTCTCCAGACACAGCTTGGCTTCAAGATGTGAATAATGTTCTGCTAAGCTCTCTAGATGCTCAGTAACAGCACTGAAATGGTAACTTAGCTGTTGTCTGGGAAAGGATAAAAAAATGAAGAACAAAAATTCTGAAGAAAAAAAGAAAAGAGAAACAGGAAGAAGGAAAAAGAACAAAAAAAATAAAGAAAAAAGGAAAATGGGGAAAAGAGACAAATTAAAAAGGAAAAATGGAGAAAAATGAAAAAATTAAGAAAGAAAATAATGGGGAAGAAAAGGAAAAAGAAAAGAGAAAAAAGGAGGAGGAAAAAGGAACAAGAAAAAAAAAAAAAGAACAAGAAAAAATTAGAGGAAAAAGGAAATAGAGAAAAAGTAAAAAGGAAAAAGGAAATAACTGAAAAAAGGGAAAAGAATGAGAAAAAATAGAGAAAAGAGAAAAAGAAAACAGGAGAAGATAAAGGAAAAAATTAAGAAAGAAAATAAGGGAAAAGGGAAAAGGAAAGAGAAAAGATAAAAAGGGAGAAGGAAAAAGGACAAGAGAAGAAAATAAGGAAAGGAGAAATATCAAAAGGAAAAAGGAAAGAAAAAAATGGGGAAAGCACAAAAGAACACTGGAATGAAGAGAAAGGAAAAGAGAAGGAAAAAATGAAAACAGAAAAAGAGAAATAAAGAAAAAGAAAGAGAAGAGAAAAGAACAAATAAAATAAGAAATAAAATAAAAATAAAAATAAAAGGAATGTAAAAAAGGAAAAAGAAAAAGAGAGAAAAAGGAAAAGAAAAAGGAAAAGGGAAAAAAAAAGAAAGAAAAAAAAAAAAAGAAAAAGAAAAAAAAAAAGAAAAAGAAAAAGAAAAAGAAAAAGAAAAAAGAAAAAGAAAAAGAAAAAAAAAAAAGAAAAAGAAAAAGAAAAAGAAAAAAAAAAAAAGAAAAGAAAAAGAAAAAGAAAAAGAAGAGAAAAAGAACAAATAAAATAAAAATTAAAATAAAACCACAAGGAAAAGGAAAAATATGAAATAATGAAGATAAAAGGGAAGAAGAAAAGGGGGAAAGGGGAAAAGAAAATGAAAAATGAAAAAGAAAATGAAAAAGACAGAAAAAAAAAGCAAAAAGAAGACCCACTGGGGGCGAGCTGGAGCAGAGGAGGTGCCACAGGAGGGAACAGAAGGGAAAACTGTCCCTGTGAGGGTGCTGAGCCCTGGAGCAGCTGCCCAGAGGGGCTGTGGAGTCTCCTGCTCTGGAGCCTTTCCAACCCCACCTGGATGTGTTCTGTGTGCCCTGCCCTGGGTGATGCTGCTCTGGCAGGGGCTTGGACTGGATGAGCTTTTGAGGTCCCTCTCAACTCCTAACCTCCTGTGATTCTGGGATTTCCGTGCTCTCATAAAGCTCAGCCCTCCCAGCACCTCCACGAGCTGAGGTTAGACGTCTGACAATTCAGATTTTAATGATTTCAGCACTCTTAAAATGTTTTGGGGTTCTTTTTTTTTCCTCTCCAAATGTTTCTACCTCAAATATGTTGCTTTAAGGAGATTGTTTCATCTCTGGCTATAATTGCTTTTGCTCCCAGCATGAGGAGACATCTGGGTGATGGATCTGCCAGAGGTGCTGGGATAATTGCTGTCACTGTGCAGAGCATTTCAAACTCCAGGTCTGCTCTGAAAATGGGGGAAGTGGTGATCAGACCTCAAAATAAGTTCCACTGAATGAAACTAAATTGATGATCAAGTCACAAAATGCTCGAGTTTCAACTGGAACTTCAGGAGTTCAAGCCTGGATAGAGCAGCTCTGAAGAAAGAGCCTTGGGGCTGTTGAGTGCTGGGTGCTGAGAAGAAGTATCAGCCCAGGATATGATGAGCCAGCAGTGCCCTCCTGCAGCCCTCAGGCAGCTGTGTGCTGGGCTGCAGGCAGAGCAGTGTGGGCAGCAGGGCAAGAGAGGGGATTCTGCCCCTGGGCTCTGCTCTGCCCAGACCTCACCTCCAACCCTGCCTCCAGCTCTGGGGTCCCCAGCAGAAGGACACGGAGCTGCTGGAGAGAGTCCGGAGGAGGCCACAAAGATGCTGTAAGGGTTGGAGCAGCTCTGCTGGGAGCACAGGCTGAGGGAGCTGGGGCTGTGCAGCCTGCAGAGAAGGTGGCTCTTAGAGCCTTCCCTTAGAGCTGCCTGCCAGGACCTGAAGGGATCCTGCAGGAAGGCTGCAGAGAGACTTCTCCTGAGGGGGTCTGGAGCCAGGCCAAGGGGGAATGGTTTGAAGCTGAGGCAGAGCAGGGGCAGACTGAAACTGAGGAAGAAATTCACTGTAAGTGTGGGGGTCTGAAGTTGTGCCAGGGAAGGGTTAGGTTGGATGTTAGGAGGAATTTCTTTATGGGAAGTGTGAAACAGGCTGCCCAGGGAGGTGGTGGAGTCCCCATCCCTGGAGGTGTTTGAGAGAGGCAGAGATGTGGTGCTGAGGGCCATGGTTTAGCCTCAGCCTTGGCAGAACTAGGGGCTGGTTGGACTGGATGCTCTTAAAGGGCTTTTCCAACCCAAGCCATGATTCTAATATTCATGACAAAAAACACCACCATAGCAATAACTTCCTGTGTGTGTCTCTTGTGGTTGCTTCTCTCATTCTTCTTCAACCCATAGACCTCCAAATGGAAGTGCATTAGAAGCCAAGTGTTTGCAGTTAGCCCAGGATTCATTTCAAATCCAGGATGTAATTGAATTTGCATTGAAGAAAGGCAGCAGAAATGCAGAGGCAGCTAATCACTTTCACATGCTTCATTCCAGGTTGCTTTGGGGCTTCTCAGGAGCAAGGAAGGTATGGCAAAGACTCAGGTGGTGGTTTGAAGCATGGAAACAAGGGTTGCATTATCTACCTGCTAGGTTTGCATGGCTGCAAGCTGTGGCCGTGCCAAATGTAAGCTCTCTGTTCCTCGAGGAGTGGGAGATGCTTTCCTTGCTTTGCAGTGTGGCTGACCTGAAATTAAACAAGAGCTGGGGAGGAGCTGCAAAGTCCTACTCCACAGATCTAACCCTGTGTTCAGGATGGAGTGAGGCAGGAGCCAGCAATGGGCACTGGCAGCACAGGAGGCCAAGGGCAGCCTGGGCTGCATCCATGATGGGTTGGACATGATGATCTCAAAGGTCTCTTCTCTTCTCTTCTCTTCTCTTCTCTTCTCTTCTCTTCTCTTCTCTTCTCTTCTTCTCTTCTCTTCTCTTCTCTTCTCTTCTCTTCTCTTCTCTTCTCTTCTCTTCTCTTCTCTTCTCTTCTCTTCTCTTCTCTTCTCTTCTCTTCTCTTCTCTTCTCTTCTCTTCTCTTCTCTTCTCTTCTCTTCTCTTCTCTTCTCTTCTCTTCTCTCCTCGAGTCTCCTCGAGTCTCCTCGAGTCTCCTCTCCTCGAGTCTCTTCTATCCTATTCCATTCCATTCCATGCTATGCTATGCTATGCTATGCTATGCTATGAATCCATGAATCTATCAATCTATGAATCTATGAGATATGAATCTGTGAATCTATGGAACTATGAAACCATGAAACCATGGATCTATGAATCTTCAAATCTAGGAGTCTAAAACTCTGTGAAACTATGAAACCATAAAATGATGACTCTATGACTCTGTAAATCTCTGACTCTTGGAGTTCTTTTCCAACCTAAATAATTCTGTGATTATCCTCCCACGCTGGGGCTTTGCCTGGCCATGTGGTGGCTGTTGCTGTCAGCCAGCTCCCCAGATAACGCTGACAGTTTGGTTTACTCTGGGCTGCAATCACCCTTCTGAGCAAGGCATGGACCCCTCTCCTCTAAAGAGTTGCTTTTGCTCCTGCTGACCTCTGTGGGGGTGAAGGTCTCCCCCAGTGCCTGCTGGGCTGGTAGCCCGCTGCTAAGTGAGCAACATTTGCAGGGTAATGGATTTGGGCCATTGCATCTTGGTGTAGGGTCAGCTAGGAGGCAGGCAGCAGAATGTTTGGAAATGGACATCTGGCATGCAGCAAATGCATTTAGGAAGCAATAAACAGCTCATTTTGAATGACTTCTGCAATTGGTTTCAACACAAGCAGTTGGTGTGTGTGTGTGGGGGAAAAACCCCAACAAAAACACAACCAAACCCAAGCTTTTGGAAAGGTCATTTGGTGTCCATCTACAACCTATCTCCTCCTCTTCAGCTGCCTCCCTGACTTACAAAGCCCATTTCTGGCCTGCTAATTAATAGAGTCTTCCACTCTAGCTGGAGCAGCAGAAAGAAAGTGAATGTCGTCCTTGTTCTCCAGACTTCATCACTCAGGCCTGGAACGATCAGGGTGTCTTGGAAAGGAGCTGATGGTTGGAATCCAAGCCCACTAGAGGTGAAATATTGTGCATTATGTCTTCAGGGAGGAAAGATGGAAGCCCACAAGCTTTTAGTCACTCAGAGGCTGCTGACAAGCCCTTGGAAAAGGAGAAAAGGAATTCTTTTGATCTGAAGATACCAAACTGCAGCTTTCTTGCTGATAGTCTCTTCAGAGGGGATAAAGGAAATCTGAAGGTTGAGGTATTTCAGTTTCTGAGCCTTAAAAAGGGAGAGATAATGTTCTCCTCCCCTCTTTCTTTATTATTAGATATGATAGAGGAGCAGCAATGTAGGCTTCCAGTGGACAGAGTCCAGTTGGAGGCCTGTGTCTAGTGGAGTCCCTCAGGGGCCAGTACTGGAATCAGTTCTGTTCAATATATTCATCAGTGCCCTAGATGAGGGCACAGAGGGCACTGCCAGCAAGTTTTTGCTGATGGCACCAAACTTGGAGCAGTGACTGACACCCCCTCAGGCTGTGCTGCCTTTCAGCCAGACCTGGACGGGCTGAGAGCTGGGCAGGGAGGAACTAAATGAAACCAAGCAAGGGCAGGGGTAGAGTCTGGCATCCGGGAAAGAACAACCCCAGGGACCAGGGGTTGGGGACTGGACTGCTGGAAAGCAGCAGAGGGGAAAAGGACTTGGGGGTCCTGGTGGACAGCAGGATGCCCATGAGGCAGCAATGTGCCCTTGGGGCCAAGAAGGCTAAGGGCATGCTGGGGTGGATTAGAAGGGCTGTGGTTAGGAGTTGAGAGAGGTTCTCCTGCCCCTCTACCCTGCATTGGTGAGGCTGCTCCTGGGGCACTGCATTCAGTTCTGGTGGCTGCAAGCCAAGAAGGAGGTGGAACTGCTGGAGCTGGCCGAGAGGAAGCCACAAAGATGATCAGAGGGTTGGAGCTCCTCTGCTGTGGGGACAGGCTGGGAGAGTTGGGGCTGTTCAGCCTGGACAAAAGAAGGCTCTAGGGAGATCTTAGAGCTGCCTTCCAGTACCTGAAGGGGGCTAAAAGTAAGCCAGGAAGGGACTTTTTACAAGAGCTCGTAGTGATAGGATGAAAGGGAATGGATTGAAGCTTGAGGAGGGGAGGTGGAGACTGGAGATGAGGAAGAAATTCTTGGCAGTGAGGGTGGGGAGACCCTGGCACAGGTTGCCCAGGGAGGCTGTGGAGGCCCCATCCACAGAGACAAAGCAACTGCAAGCCTTGTTTCTCTATCTGTGTCTTATCCCAGCATCTGGACCTTCTGAAGAAGTCAGTTAAATGGTGTCATCAATGTTTAATTCCACGGAGATTTTTGTTTCAGTTCTCCTCCAGTCCTCCCTCTTCCACTAAAACACAAAAGCAAGCCCAAGTGGTGATTTCCACACACCCCACCCTCAAAGCCTGAGGTACAGGCAGCTTTTCTTCTCAGCTGCTGCACTGCTGCAGTTCATCTGCATCCTACAGGAAATCAGCTCTGTGAGGGTCACATCCTCAAGTCATTTTTTTCCTGTGGCCATTGAATGGTTTGTTCAAGTTGCTTTCTCCATGCTGGAGACCATCAAGAAGGTTCTGTTATACAACGGGTGGCTGCAGCTCTGCAGAGAGCTGCCTGAGGTGATAAATTTAACCCCTTCCAAGGCTCACTGCCTTCAGTGAGGTTATTCACCAGCTATCAAAACCAGCTTGGCTGCCCAGGGAGGTGGTGGAGTCACCATCCCTGGAAGTGTTCAAGAAATGCATGGCCGTGGCACTTTGGGATGTGGTTTAATGGCCATGCTGGTGTTGGGTTGGTGGTTGGCCTGGCTGATCTTAGAGGTCTTCTCCAGCCAAAACCCTTCTGTGACTCTGTGCACTCAGGATCCCTAATCAGAAGCATCGTTGGCCACTTATTACCCATGAATTTGTCCAGCAGCTGTGATGTGCTCAGCACTGCCCATCACTGAGAGCTAAATCTAGGTGGCATGAAGTACATTCTTCGAGGCCCCAGTGGGGTCCTTCTTTCAGCCTTGCAAGCTGTAGGATCAATGAATCACAGAATGTCAGGGGTTGGACCTCAAAAGATCACCCAGTCCAACCCCTCCTGCTAAAGCAGGGGCAGCCAGGGCAGGTCACACAGGAACACATCCAGGTGGGTTTGGATTGTCTCCAAGAAGGAGACTCCACAACCCCTCTGGGCAGCTTGCTCCAGGGCTCTAGCACCCTCGAAGTGAAGAAGTTTCTCCTTAAGTTCAAGTGAAATCCTCCTGTTTCTAAGGACCAACTTGAGGATATTTCCTTTCATCCTGTCACTTGTCACCAGGGAGAAGAGCCCAAGCCCCACCTGGCTCCAACCTCCTCTCAGGGAGCCTGTAGAGAGCAATGAGGTCTCCCTCAGCTTCTTCTTTTCATACTAAACACCCCCAGCTCCCTCATCTGCTCCTCCCCAGCCCTGTTCTCCAGACCCTTCCCCAGCTCTGTTGCCCTTCTCTGGCCCTGCTCCAGCCCCTCAATGTCCTTCTTGGAGTGAGGGCCCCAAAACCGAACCCAGGATTTCATAGGTTCACAGATTGCATTAAGTTGGAAGGGACCCTCCAAGGTCATCCTGTCCAACCCCCTGCAGTCAGCAGGGACACCTCTAACTAGCTGAGGCTGCCCAGAGCCACAGCCAGCCTGATCTGGAATCTCTTGCATGCATTTGAGATGCAGCTTTGCAGGAGGAGTTGATTTGGACTGAGAGATTCTTTGCTCCTGTGTTTCTTTGGGGTGTTGTGTGTGTGTGTGCTTTCCTGGCAGAAGTTGGAAGAGCAACACAGAGCTGAGGGGTTTTGCAACACAGCTAGCACAGACCTGGAGGATTCCAGTGGCACATTCTTCCCCATCTCCACCCAACATGCAATTCCTTCCCCAAGGAGATTTCCTCCCTCTTCCACTAACCCATAACTCATTCCCAAATATGATTTCCCCCGTGGTGGCCCCTGCCATATTAATAACAACCCTAATTACATTGTGCCTTCTGACCCCAGCTCAGCATAACACATCTGAGTTCAGCAGAGCAAGCTCAGTGTTTAATCAGGAGCTTGCTGAGGGAGGAGCAGATGGTCTCAAATGTCTCACCTCCAAATGCTTGCCCTATGGCTGCTTTCCTCTCACACACCCATTTATTATCAGCTTGATGGAACTGGCTGCCCCCCACCCTTCCTCAGCTTCTTAAGTAGCACCTCAGGCATCAGCTTGATTAAAAAGAAAGAGGCAAAAATGAAAGGTGAGAAAAATAGGGGCAGAAGGACTTGGTGCTGTGTAGAGGCCACAGCTCCTTAGGTGTGGCCTCAGGTTGCAGGAGGAGCTTTGGATGCCTGCAAGAGGCACAGAGGGCACTGCCAGCAGGTTTGCTGGCGGCACCAGACTGATAGCAGTGGCTGCCACAGGAGGGTTGTGCTGCCATTCAGCCAGGCCTGCACAGGCTGAGAGCTGGGCAGGGAGAGATGGAATGGAATTCCACAAGGGCAAGGGGAGTGTCTTGCACCGAGGAGAGAACAACCCCATGGAGCAGGAGAGGTTGGGGACTGAGCTGCTGGAGGGCAGTGAAGGGGAAAAGGACCTGGGGGTCCTGGTGGATGGAAGGATGACCATGAGCCAGCAATGTGCTCTGGTGGCCAAGAAGGCCAAAGGGCATCCTAGGGTGGATTAGAAGAGCTGTGGTTATTAGGTCAAGAAAGGTTCTCCCCCTCTCTGCTCTGCCTTCCTGGGGCCACATCTGGAATTTTGTGTCCAGTTCTGGGCCCCTCAGCTCCAGAGGGACAGGGAGACATGGGGGACAGTCCAGTGCAGAGCCACCAAGGTGATTAGAAGAGTGGAACATCTTCCTGGGCAACCTGTGCCAGTGTCTCATCACCTTCATGGGGAACAACTTCCTCACATCCAATCTCAATTTCCCCACTTCTAGTTTTGCTCCATCCCCCCAAGTCCTATCACTCCCTGACACCCTCAGAAGTCCCTCCCCAGCTTTCTTGGAGCCCCCTGCAAATCCTGGAAGGCCACAATTAGGTCTCCTCTGAGCCTTCTCCTCTCCAGACCGAGCAGCCCCAATTCCCTCAGTCTGTCCTCAAAGCAGGGCAGCTCCAGCCCTCTGCTCCTCCTCGTGGCCCTTCTCTGGACACTTTCCTGCAAGTCCATGTCCTTGTAGCAGGGGCTCCAGAACTGGACCACTGTGGCCCTGCACCACCTCAGAGTTGCCAACTGCTAGAACCCCATCCTATAATTGTTTCCCATTTCCCTGGAGCTGGATACATCCAAAATGTGACTCTCTGAGTATGATTTATCATGGAGCTCTGGTGGCTCTGCCTCGCTCTTAGCATTATTTACTGTTCCCCAGCTTTTGCTTCAGCTGCTCATTGTCTGTTTGGTTCAGTGTGGCAGCAATGCCCCATTAGTTACCCCCAGACTATTCCATGACCCATCTGTTCTCACCAGAAGGGAAGAATATTCATCTTAGTCCTTTTACTTCCTGAAGTTCATCCATTACTTCCAGTCATATTCCTTTGTGCAATCTGCAGTCTTTCTTCTTTCACTGCAGGAAGCCTGTGCCCTGCGCTCAGCCTGCCAAAGGCACTGATTGCAATGGGGGAAACCCGCCTGGATTCTTGGTAACCCGCTTCTCTCTCTCTTTCTCTTTCTCTTTCTCTTTCTCTTTCTCTTTCTCTTTCTCTTTCTCTTTCTCTTTCTCTTTCTCTTTCTCTTTCTCTTTCTCTTTCTCTTTCTCTTTCTCTTTCTCTTTCTCTTTCTCTCTTTCTTTCTTTCTCTCTCTTTCTCTTCTCTCTTCTCTCTTCTCTTTCTCTTTCTCTTTCTCTTTCTTTCTCTTTCTCTTTCTCTTTCTCTTTCTCTTTCTCTTTCTCTTTCTCTTTCTCTTTCTCTTTCTCTTTCTCTTCTTCTTTCTCTTTCTCTTCCTCTTTCTCTTTTTCTCTTCTCTTCCTCTTTCTCCTCTTCCTCTTCCTTTCTCTTCCTTCCTCTTCCTCTTCTTCTTTCTTTCTTTTCCCCTTCCCTTCCCTTTCCCCTTTCCCTTTTTTCCTTTCCCTCTTTTTCCTTTCCTTTCTCCCTTTCTCCCTTTCTCCCTTTCTCCCTTTCTTTCTCTCTTCTTTCTTTCTTTCTCTTTATCTTTCTTTTTCTCGCTCATTCTTTCTCTTTTTCTCTCTTCTTTCTTTCTCTCATTTATTTCTCTTTTTCTTTATTTATTTATTTCTCTCCTTCTCTCATTTATTTCTTTTTCTTTCTTTCTTTATTTCTCTATTTATCTTTTTTCTCTTTCTTTCTTTCTCTCTTTTCTCTTTCTCTTTCTTTCTCTTTTTCTTTCTCTCTTTTTCTTTCTCTTTTTCTTTCTTTCTTTCTCTCTTTCTTTCTCTCTTTTTCTTTTCTCTCTCTTTCTCTCTTTTTTTCTTTTCTTCTTTCTCTCTTTTTCTTTCTCTCTTTTTCTTTCTCTCTTTCTTTCTTTCTTTCTTTCTCTTTCTCTTTTCTTTCTCTCTCTCTTTCTTTCTCTTTCTCTCGCTTTCTTTCTCTCCTTTTCTCTCTATCTTTCTCTCTTTCTTTCTTTCCCCTTTTCCCTGTCCTCTCTGAACTTTTCCTCTCTGAACCTCTCCTGTTAGAAGGTACCTCGGAGCTCACCCCCTCCAACCTGCCTGCCACAGACTCAGCTGCTCCAGGTTTCATCCAACCTGGCCTTGAGCACCCCCAGGCAGGAGGCAGCCACAGCCTCCCTGGGCAGCCTGAGCCAGAGGCTCAGCTCCCTCCTGCTGAAGAACTTCTTCCTCAGATCCAGTCTGACTCTGCTCTGCCTCAGCTTCAAACCATTCCCCCTTGGCATGTCTCTAGACAGCCTTAGGTGAAGTCTTTCTGTAGCCTTCCTGCAGGATTACTGAAGGCAGCTCTGAGGTTCCCCTGGAGCCTTCTCCTCTGCAGGCTGCACAGCCCCAGCTCCCTCAGCCTGTGCTCCCAGCAGAGCTGCTCCAGCCCTTGCAGCATCTTTGTGGCCTCCTCTGGACTCTCTCCACCAGCTGTGCCCTTCTCTTCTCTACCAGTGAAGTGACCTTCATTCGGTGTGTGAAATTCTCTTTGTCCTTCTACCTCTGAACTCATTGAGAGCTCTGGGTGCTGTTCTGGGGCATCAGGATGCTCAGAAGACAAGCAGGAGAGCATTGACATAATGAGGGATGGCCAAATCCTGCACCAGCTCCAAGCAGGTCACGAAAGGGTAGAGGATTTGCCTCCAACTGGGGAACATGCTGCTTGTGGAGGGGGAGTCCCTCCAGCTGGGATGCATTAGGGCAGGATGATGTCAGGCTGAGACTGAAATAGATTTTTCCCAAAGAAGGAGTTGAGGGAAGGGAGAAAAAAAAATCTATTTCTTCTTGTGAGAGTCCCAAAGGCACAGTGAGCTCCTAGGTAAGAGTTATCTCCCCTGATCATTTCTTCTTCTGAGTCACAAGAAGACTCTGGACCCAAAAAATAACCCCAAACTAAAACCACCAAATCCATTTTCCCCCTCAGTCTGAGGTGGTCCAAGGGTCAAAGTCTCTCCTGTCTCTGTAGTCCTTAAATGGTTCTTGCTGCTTGCTCTCCCTTCCCTCCTTTTTGTTTATCTCTCATGAAGTCATCTGGCCCAACATTCCCAAGGGCTGCTCAGGACCTGGCTCAGCAGGGCCTCAGCCTCCCCTTCTTCATGTCAAGTTCTGTTTTATTCAGTCAGACACCATTCACAGAGCTTTGCTTTCTCTTTTTGCTTGTGAAAACTACAGGAGCTAGGAAACAGCAGGGGGGGGGGGGGGGGGTTAGGCCACACCTTGAGTCCTGTGTCCAGTTCTGGGCTCCTCAGTTTAGGACAGATGTTGAGATGCTGGAAGGTGTCCAGGGAAGGGCAATGAGGCTGCTCCTCCAACCTCTCACCATGCCCAGGGACACCTCTCAGCTAGACTCAGCTGCTCAACATCTCTTCCAACATCGCCCTGAGCACCCCCAGGCAGGAGGCAGCCACAGCCTCCCTGGGCAGCCTGGGCCAGAGGCTCAGCACCCTCACACTGAGGACCTTCATCCTCAGCTCCACTCTAACCCTGCTCTGCCTCAGCTCCAAACCATTCCCCCTTGGCCTGGCTCCAGACCCCCTCAGCAGAAGTCTCTCTGAAGCCTTCCTGCAGGATCCCTTCAGGTTAGGCCACACCTTGAGTCCTGTGTCCAGTTCTGGGCTCCTCAGCTTAGGAAAGATGTTGAGCTGCTGGAAGGTGTCCAGAGAAGGGCAACAGAGCTGGGGAGGGGTCTGGAGCACAGCCCTGTGAGGAGAGGCTGAGGGAGCTGGGGTTGCTTAGCCTGGAGAAGAGGAGGCTCAGGGGAGACCTTCTTGCTCTCTCCAACTCCCTGAAGGGAGGTTGCAGCCAGGTGGGGGTTGGTCTCTTCTCCCAGGCAACCTCATCCAGAGGGAGATGTCCCTGCCCATGGGACAGGGGTAGGAACTGGATGATCTCCAAGGTCCTTTCCAACCCAACCCAACCCGTTCTGCACTTCCACCACACTTCACACTTTGGGTCTAAACCGATCGCTCAAAATGCAACTTACTCAGAGAGCTTCACTCCAGTTGAGAAGCAATCAGAAGCCAATCAGTGATCAATGCAGTACCACCAGCCCCCCCCTCCAAAACCAGGGTGGCAGGAGAGTGGTTGCCGTTGTTTTGCAGGCAGGAGGCTTGCATATGCTGTGCCCATTAACGCCGGCTGCAGTTACTTAACATTCAATTGTGCATTTTGTGGAGTGAGTCAATAGAGTGACTCACAAGCCCACTGGAGTTGCCATCTGGGAAACTTTCCCTCTCCTGAGCAGATGGAGATGAGGCATGTCACAGACAAGATGTGTTTTGTCTCTGGAGGGAGGATGTCGGCTGCTTTGTTCCGAGGCCCCGCGCCGTGCCGAGCCCTCCTCTGCCCGCGCTGGGGCTCCCTCCGCCCTGGGGTCTAGGGGAGGGTTCAGCAGGCCTCTGAGGTGCTGAGCTGCACCAGACAGACACAACCCAGCTGAGCAGAAAGCTGCCAGGGGAATAGGAGCAGTGCTGTGGCCTCCCAGCTGTCACTGGTGGGAGAAAAGAGGAGAAATCGTCCCTGGCCCAGCCGTTCGGGCACAATCCGCTCCCAGCCGGGCCAGAGCTTCCCCTTCCCCTGCGAGGGATTTGGATGGAGGGGGTTTAGCTGAATTGATGGATCTGGTGGTGGCTGCCCAGGCATCCTGGCCTGCATCAGCAACAGTGTGGCCAGCAGGAGCAGGGAGGTCATTCTGCCCTGTGCTCAGCACTGCTGAGGCCACACCTTGAGTCCTGTGTCCAGTTCTGGGCTCCTCAGGTTAGGAAAGATGTTGAGCTGCTGGAAGGTGTCCAGAGAAGGGCAACAGAGCTGGGGAGGGGTCTGGAGCACAGTCCTGGGAGGAGAGGCTGAGGGAGCTGGGCTTGCTTAGCCTGGAGAAGAGGAGGCTCAGGGAGACCTTCTTGCTCTCTCCAACTCCCTGAAGGGAGGTTGTAGCCAGGTGGGGGTTGGTCTCTTCTGCCAGGCAGCCAGCAGCAGAACAAGAGGACACAGTCTCAAGCTGTGCCAGGGGAGGCTTAGGCTGGAGGTGAGGAGAAAGTTCTTCCCAGCAAGAGAGATTGGCCCTTGGGCTGTGCTGCCCAGGGAGGTGGTGGAGTCACCATGCCTGGAGGTGTTCAAGAAAGGCTTGGATGTGGCACTTGGAGCCCTGATTTAGTTGTCAGGAGGTGTTAGGGGTTAGGTTGATTTTATGATTCTGTGAGCCTCCAGAAAGCCTATTTTGGATTCCCTCTGGCTGCACCTACCTACAACTGCATTTTCATTTATTTCTTCACTTTCTTAGCCCTGGATCCCTTTTGTTCTCAGTTTTGCTGATGCATTTTTCATAGAATCATAAAGTCATAGAATCAGAGTCATAGAATCATGGAGTCATAGAGTCACACAGTCATAGAACCATAGGATCACAGAATCATAGATTCATAGATTCATTTCATCTGGAGAAAGCCTTCAGAATCACTGAGTCCAGCCATCCACCCAACACCATCGTGACCACTAAACCACGTCCCCAGGTACCACGCCTGCATGGTTTGTGAACTGCTCCAGGGATGGGGATTCCACTGCCTCCCTGGGCAGCCTGTTCCAGCCTTTGAGAACCCAACACCATTCTGAAGAACTTTCTCCTCACCTCCAGCCTAAACCTCCCCCGGCACAGCTTGAGACTGTGTCCTCTTGTTCTGCTGCTGGCTGCCTGGCAGAAGAGACCAACCCCCAGCTGGCTACAACCTCCCTTCAGGGAGTTGGAGAGAGCAAGAAGGTCTCCCTGAGCCTCCTCTTCTCCAGGCTAAGCAACCCCAGCTCCCTCAGCCTCTCCTCCCAGGGCTGTGCTCCAGACCCCTCCCCAGCTCTGTTGCCCTTCTCTGGACACCTTCCAGCACCTCAACGTCTTTCCTAAACTGAGGGGCCCAGACCCAGAGACAGGGCTCAAGGTGTGGCCTAACCTGAATGGACTCTGCAGGAAGGCTTCAGAGAGACTTCTGCTGAGGGAGTCTGGAGCCAGGCCAAGGGGGAATGGTTTGAAGCTGAGGCAGAGCAGGGGCAGACTGGAGCTGAGGAAGAAGTTCTTCAATGTGAGGGAGCTGAGCCTCTGGCCCAGGCTGCCCAGGGAGGCTGTGGCTGCCTCCTGCCTGGGGGTGTTCAGGGCGATGTTGGAAGAGATGTTGAGCAGCTGAGTCTAGCTGAGAGGTGTCCCTGAGCATGGTGAGGAGGTTGGAGGAGATGAGCTCTGAGGTCCCTCCCAACCTGAGCCATGCTGGGATTCTGTGCTTCTGCCCCCAGAGAATGTGGTTTCTCCATCCTGCCTGTGAACGACAGCCTCCGTGATGAGACAGGACCAGATTGAGCCTTCAGATTTCACTCAAATCACTGTCACAGCAGAAAATGTCAGCTCTGGGCAACCAAAATGTTTCCCAAAGCTGTCTCCTAGCACAAAATACTATTGGTGACATCACACAGAACAAAATAGCAGCTTGCCTCAAACCCTGCTAACCAAGGCCCGAGAGAGCGTAAGAGGCTCTTTGTAGCTGCTCATGGAGGGACTTGCCCCAGAGAGTACATTTGTGGCTGCCCCAGGAGCACAATAGGTCAGCTGAAGTCCACTCATTTGGAAATGTTTGTAATTAGACTTCTCAGATGTTCTTTGCAGTGAGGCTGGTGAGACACTGGCCCAGGCTTGCCCAGGGAGGTGGTGGAAGCCTCATCCCTGGACACCTTCAAGGTCAGGCTTGAGAGGGCTCTGAGCAACCTGATCTGTTTGGGGATTCATAAACTCATAGATTCACAACATCATTTGGGTTGGAAGGGATCTTGAAGGTCATCCAGCTCCAATCCCCCTCCCACCAGCCCAGGCTGATTCATGCCTCATCCAACCTGGCCTTGAACACCTCTAGGGGGAAGGCTTCCACAGCCTCCCTGGGCAGCCTGTGCCAGAGTCTCACCACCCTCACTGCAAAGAATTTCTTCCTCATCTCCAGTCTCAATCTGCCCTCTCCCAGCTCAAAGCCATTGCCCTCATCTTCTCACTCCCAGCCCTTGTCAGAAGCCCCTCCCCAGCTCTCCTGGAGCCCCTTCAGGTACTGGAAGGCTGCTCTGAGGTCTCCCTGGAGCCTTCTCTTCTCCAGGCTGAGCTGCCCCAACTCTCTCAGCCTGTCTTCACAGGGGAGGTTCTCCAGCCCTCTGATCATCTTCATGGTCTCCTCTGGATCCTCTTCAACAATTCAGTGTCTGTCTTGTGTTGCTTGTATCCTCTCCAACACAAACCCAAGAGACCTGCTGGAAATCCATGGTGTGATTTACAACAGGGGGTCTCAACAGCTTCCTTCTTAAGTGACTTTTTATTCTTTGCCATCCCTAAGCAGTTGTGAGATTTCAGCACAGGGATCCATAAATAGGAATTCCAGCAGCTTGGAGGAGAGAAGTGTGGCCACAACACCCTCATAAAGCTGGTGAAGGCTCTGGAGGACAGGGCTGGTGAGAAGCAGCTGAGGGAACTAGGGAGGGACTGAGGGAAAGGAGGCTGAGGGGAGACCTCATTTCTCTTTACAACTCCCTAGAAGGAGGCTGGGGCCAGGTGGGGGTTGGTCTTTCTCCCTAGTAACAAGGGATAGGATGAGAGGATATTGCCTCAAGTTGTACCAGGGGAAATTTTGGTTGGATGTGACAAGAAACTTGTGGACTGCAAGATTGAGGAGGGATTGGCACAGGCTGCCCAGGATGGTGATGGAGTCACCGTCCCTGGAGGTGTTCAACAATTGTGCAGCCCTGGCTCTTTGGGACATGGGTTGGTGGGCGTGGTGGGTTTGTGTCTATGATTGGACTTGATCACAGGATGTTAGGGGTTGGAAGAGACCCAAAGAGATCATCAAGTCCAACCCCCTGCCAGAGCAGGACCATACAATCTAGCTGAGGTCACACGGGAACACATCCAGAAAGGCTCCAGAAGAGACTCCACAACCTCTCTGGGCAGCCTGCTCCAGGGCTCTGGGAGCCTCACGGTGAAGAAGTTCCTCCTCATGTTGAGCTGGAACCTCCTGTGCTGCAGCTTACATCCATTGCTCCTTGTCCTATCCCAGGGAGCAAGTGAGCAGAGCCTGTCCCCTCCCTCCTGACCCCCAGCCCTCAGATATTGATAGACATTGATCAAATCCCCTCTCAGTCTTCTCTTTTCCAGACTAAAGGGCCCCAGGTCCCTCAGCCTCTCCTCCCCAGGCAGTGCTCCAGTCCCCTAAGCATCCTCATAGCCCTCCCTTGGACTCTCTCCAGCAGATCCCTGTCCCTCCTGAACTGGGGAGCCCAAAATTGAAGGCAGTACTCGAGGTCTCTGCAGGGCAGAGGGGGAGGAGAACCTCCCTGGATCTGTTGGACACGCTTTTCTTGCTGCACCCCAGGATCCCATTGGCCTTCTTGGCCACCAGAGCACATTGCTGTCCCATGCAGAACTTGTTGTCCACCAGCACTCCCAGGTCCCTCTCCATGGGGCTGCTCTCCAGCAGATCCCCTCCCAGCCTGTCCTGCTGCACTGGTAGAATTAGAATAAAATTAGAATAGAATTAACCAGGTTGGAAAAGACCTCAGAGAACATCAAATCCAGCCTATCACCCAGCACCATCTCATCAACTCAACCATGGCACCAAGTGCCTCACCCAGGCCCTTCCTAAACACCTCCAGGGATGGTGACTCCACCACCTCCCTGGGCAGCACATCCCAAGGGCCAATCTCTCTTGCTGGGAAGAATTTCTTCCTCACCTCCAGCCTGAACCTCCCCTGGCACAGCTTGAGGTCCTTAGAGGTCATTCCAAACATAACAAATTCTATGACCTAGAAGTGGCTTGCCTGAGCCTCATCTTCCCCAGCAGAAATAGGGACTGCTGGAGGAAAGAAAAGCTGACTCCTTTCTGAGGCAGGTGACAGCAGGGGAGATGCTGTGGAGGTGTCTCCCTCTCTGCGCTGAAGGGAGGGCTGCCGGCCCAGATTTAAAGGGCTATATTTCAACTGTGAGGAGTTAGGTGAGATGAATCCCACCTCCAGTGCTCGAATTAGGAGCCACAGCTATTTCTTCCCCCACCAAGTGTAATGAAGACAAGATCTGGCAGCCCCAGATGCCTCATCTCACTCTTGCGTCTCAAGACTGCATTAGCAGCAGTGCCTAAATCAGGCATTTGGAGTAGGTGGTTCAAATATGGTCCCTCAGCATCAGTTCAGATGCTTTCAGAGTGCTTGCAGACGCTCGGGCTGCATTCCAGACTGAAACACCCAGATAATATTGCAACAGTAGAAGTGATAAAGAGATCAGGGAGGATGTCAAGTGAATGGTGCATCAAGAGAAGCGTGGCCAGCAGAGGGACAGAGGAGATTCTGACACTTCAGTCTGCTCTGGTGAGACCTCACCTGCAGTACTGCATCCAGCTCTGGGGCCCACAGCGCAAGAAGAGAACTGAACTGCCAAGGGCATCCTGGCCTGCATCAGGAACTGGGTGGCCAGCAGGAGCAGGGAAGTCATCTGCCCTGTGCTCAGCACTGCTGAGGCCGCACCTTGAGTCCTGTGTCCAGTTCTGGGCTCCTCAGCTTAGGAAAGATGTTGAGGTGCTGGAAGGTGTCCAGAGAAGGGCAACAGAGCTGGGGAGGGGTCTGGAGCACAGCCCTGGGAGGAGAGGCTGAGGGAGCTGGGGTTGCTTAGCCTGGAGAAGAGGAGGCTCAGGGGAGACCTTCTTGCTCTCTCCAACTCCCTGAAGGGAGGTTGTAGCCAGGTGAGGGAACAAGAGGACACAGTCTCAAGCTGTGCCAGGGGAGGTTCAGGCTGGAGGTTAGGAAAGAAGTTCTTCCCACAAAGAGAGATTGGCCCTTGGGATGTGCTGCCCAGGGAGGTGGTGGAGTCCCCATCCCTGGAGGTGTTTAGGAAGAGCCTGGATGAGGCACTTGGTGCCATGGTTTAGTTGATTAGATGGTGCTGGGTGATAGGTGGTCTGGATGATCTCAAAGGTCTTTTCCAACCTGGTTAAGTCTATTCTATTCTATTCTATTCTATTCTATTCTATTCTATTCTATTCTATTCTATTCTATTCTATTCTATTCTATTCTATTCTATTCTATAAGCTTCTTAAGGGATCTCCAAATCACCCACCCAGGGGTTTCTGCTGCTTTGTTACTCTTAGAACTTTGCTCTTTCAGCCTTAGAATCATAGAGTCACAGAATGGTTTGGGTTGGAAGGGACGTCCAAAGCTCCTCCAGCCCAAGGCCCCGGCACTCAGCAGGGGCATCCTCCACTGGATCAGGTTGCTCAGAGCCTTGTCCCAGCCTCACCTTGAATATCTCCAGGGATGGAGCCTCAACCACCTTCCTGGGCAACCTCTTGCAGTGTTCCAGCAGCCTCCTGGTGCAGAGCCTGTTCCTCACATCCAATCTCAACCTGCTCTGCTCTACTTCGAAGCCGTTGTCCCTGGTCCTGCCACTGCAAGGCCTTGCAAAGAGTCTCTCCCCACCCTTCCTCCAGAGCTTTTTGTTTCTCCCCCCTGGAGTTGTCCTCCCTCTGCTGCTTTGGCAGGGTTTTTTCCCCTGCCTCATCTATCTCTTGTCTCCTTCCTTCCTTCTTTCCCAAGGGATCTGGGTCACCCCTGGGCAGCCCTGCTTCCTCCAGGCTGATCGGACGCCTCTGCCTCTGCCGCTGCCTCTGCTTGACAGATGGAATTCCCCAAGCTCCTACTTCATTTTAGGGTGTTGGGGGGGTGGGGGTGGGGAGGAAGGAGCCTGGCACCGACCCAAAGACACATCTGAGTGTGCCAGAAAAATTAACACAGCAGTCAGAGACAAGAATTGCCAGGTCTGCAGTTTTTGCTCCAGGCCACAATCCTCGGAGAGGTCTTTCATTACCATCCGGAGTTCAGGGCTGCACAGGAAGGGCAGGAGGTCACATTTCCAGGGATTCTTCAGTGACCCCAAAGCTATTACAGTGGGCTGGGGGGGGGGGGGGGGGGAAGAAAATAAGACTCCTACCAGGATTAACTATTTCAGTGAGGTTTTTATTCCAAGAGCAATTATCATGACAAAATAAGAGCCCCAACCCGGTCACGAACCAACATTTGGTTTAGGAAACAGCTTTGGAAGTGATTGTTCTTCAGCTGTAAAATCCAGCAACAAATTATCCAAGCAACTGTGATTAGCATTCCTCTGGGCTGGGGGGAGAGCCAGCTGAGAATCCTGTCTGGAGAGCTGGGCTGAGGAGAATCTCAAGAGGTTCCAGAAGGCAAAGTGCAAGGTCCTGCGGCTCGGTGAGGGGAACCCTCAGTTGCAGCCCAGGCTGGGGGATGATGAGAGACCTCTCCAGGGCTGGACTTGGCACCACTCTTGGGACCCTCTTTTGTCACCACTTCCAAACCCATCTCAGTGTCTGCCCGTGATCAGATCCCTCTCAGTCTTCTCTCCAGACTGCACAGCCCCAGGGCTCTCAGCCTCTCCTCCCCAGGCAGTGCTGCAGTCCCTTCAGCAACCTTGTAGCCCTCCCTTGGGCTCTCTCCAGCAGATCCCTGTCCCTCCTGAACTGGGGAGCCCAGAGCTGGGTGCAATATTCCAGGTGGGGTCTCAGCAGGACAGAGCAGAGTGGGAGGAGAACCTCCCTGGCTCTGCTGGCCACACTCCTCTGAATGTCCCCCAGGACCCCCTTGGCCTCCTTGGCCCCCAGGGCACATTGCTGTCCCATGCAGAACTTGCTGCCCACCACCACTCCCAGGTCCCTCTCCCCAGGGCTGCTCTCCAGCAGATCCCCTCCCAGCCTGTCCTGCTGCAGTTTGTTCTCCCTTCCCAGGGGCAGGACTCTGCTCTCATCCTTGTTGAGCCTCCTCAGGTTCCTCTCTGCCCAGCTCTCAGCCTGCCCAAGGCTCTGAATGGCCTCACAGCCTTCAGGTGTCTCAGCCAAGCCTCCCAGTTTGGTATCTGCAGCAAGCTTGCTGAGCAGACTCTGTCTGTCTGTCTGTCCCCTCATCAATGGCATTGATGGAGATGTTGAACAGGACTGGACCCAGCACTCATCCCTGGGGGACTCCACCAGTGACAGCTCTCCAGGGATGGACTTGGCACCATGAGCACCACTGCTGGGACTCTCTTTTGTCACCACTTCCTGACCCATCTCAGTGTCTGCCCTTCTGTCCCACTCTTCCTGAGCTTGCTCACAAGGCTGTGAGACAGGCTCCACAGCCTCACCGAGGCCAAGGCAGACTCCATCCCCTGCCCCCCCCCTGCGTCTCCCCTGTGCTGATGTGACAGCAGCCAGGGCTGTTTTGCATGTTGATTTACTCGAGGCTGACTGTTGCTCTCTTGGATGCTCTCTGCATAATTAATGCCTCCTATCAGAAGGAAGAAAATCTTCTCCATCTCTGATGGAAATGCCTGAGAGGCCCTCTGGGGCCAATTAGATCACCAAATGGCAGTGGCATGCTGGAAGAAATCCACCATGGAGCAGTGTCATGATTTGAGGCATGCCTTTCTTTATTTATTTACTTGCTCATCTGAATAGATTGGGAGGAGAGGAAGGATGGAGAGAGGGAAGGGGAATGTCAGGCTGCCTGATGAGAGCCATAAACTGGCATGTAGACCACATCTTATTTCCTCCTTGGAGGTGCTGACATGACATCTCTCACTTTTAGTTTTGCCACCCTCCTTCCTTTCTTTCTGGCTAAACAGATCCATTCCAAGCCCTGCTCTGAAAGCTCAGCCCCTCGATGACAGACTCCATCTCTACCATTTAATTCCAGCCCTTACCGACAGCAAGCAGACAGACAACAGCTGAGGGACTGGAACTCTGCCCTGTGAGGAGAGGCTGAGGGCCCTGGGGAACCCTAATGGGATCCTGGGGGGCATTCAGAAGAGTGTGGCCAGAAAATCCAGGGAGGTTCTCCTCCCTCTCTGCTCTGCCCTGCTGAGACCCCACCTGGAATATTGCATCCAGCTCTGGGCTCCCCAGTGCAGTAGGGACAGGGATCTGCTGGAGAGAGCCCAAGGGAGGGCTGCAAGGCTGCTGAAGGGACTGCAGCACTGCCTGGGGAGGAGAGGCTGAGAGCCCTGGGGCTGTTCAGTCTGGAGAGGAGAAGGCTGAGAGGGATCTGATCAATGTCTATCGAGAGCTGAGGGCTGGGGGTCAGGAGGGAAGGGACAGGGACAGGCTCTGCTCACTTGTGCCCTGGGACAAGCCAAGGGGCAATGGATGGAAACTGCAGCACAGGAGGTTCCATTTCAACAGGAGGAGGAACTTCTGCCCTGTGAGGCTCCCAGAGCCCTGGAGCAGGCTGCCCAGAGAGGTTGTGGAGTCTCCTGCTCTGGAGCCTTTCCAGCCCCATCTGGCTGTGTTCCTGTGTGACCAGTGCTGGGTTCTCTGCTCCTGCTCTGGCAGGGGGCTTGGACTGGATGATCTCTGGAGGCCCCTTCCAACCCCTAACATCCTGGGATCAGTGATCCCGTGAACTGCTTGAGCTTAAAGTGACCTTTCTGACCAATTCCACTTCAGTGTGTTTTTTTAATCACAGCCTTTAAGACAACATTTGACATTGAGACAACACAGGACATTGAGATACTTGAATGTGCCCAGAGAAGGGCAGCAAAGCTGGGGAGGGGTCTGGAGCACAGCCCTGTGAGGAGAGGCTGAGGGAGCTGGGCTTGCTTAGCCTGGAGAAGAGGAGGCTCAGGGGAGACCTTCTTGCTCTCTCCAACTCCCTGAAGGGAGGCTGTAGCCAGGTGGGGGTTGGTCTCTTCTCCCAGGCACCCAGCACCAGAACAAGAGGACACAGTCTCAAGCTGTGCCAGGGGAGGTTTACGCTGGAGGTGAAGAAGAAATTTTTCCCAGCAGGAGAGACTGGTCCTTGGGCTGTGCTGCCCAGGGAGGTGGTGGAGTCCCCATCCCTGCAGGTGTTTAAGAAAGGCTTGGATGTGGCACTTGGAGCCATGGGTTAGTTGTCAGGAGGTGTTAAGTATTGGTAACAGGTTGGACTTGATGGTCTCTGAGGTCTTTTCCCACCTTATTGATTCTCTGATTCTCTGAACATCCTGGGCTGGAATCAAATTGTTCAGGGCTTTGGGGGTCGTTTTGGGTTTGTTTCCTTCTCCACTGGAAGAATGAAGCTCCTGTGAGTGTGATGCTTGTTAGAGCATTACTGCTAGCCCTGGCTTTAGTGAGGAGATACTGAGCAGAATTATCAGGTCCTTTTGACAAAGCCCTTCACATTCAGAGACCTTTTCACAGCCTGAAGTGGGATTCCCCAAACCATCTGGCTAGCAGAGTGGAGCTAGGCTTGAAGTGCAGTGAGCTTCTGGAGTGCTGTGCACAGCAGGCTCTTCAAAATGAGCCTCTGTGGTGCCTTGACATTTCCAAATGCTAAACCCTTCCCTTTGCCTTGCTGCTCAACTCACAGCAGGAGGCACTGCTTCAAACTGCAACCTGCTCCTGCTCCCAGCTTAGGCATTGCTTTGATGAGTCTTCCACTGGAAGGAAAACCTCCCAGCCAGCTCTGTTTCTCCAGTGCCAAGGAGCACACTGTAAGCTGATGTGTGTTTGGAACTGGATGCCTTCCTCTTGGGGTTGGTCTCGTCTCCCAGGTAAGCAGCACCAGAACAAGAGGACACAGACTCAAGCTGTGCCAGGGGAAGTTTAGGCTGGAGGTGAGGAAGAAATTCTTCCCTGCAAGAGAGATTGGCCATTGGGATGTGCTGCCCAGGGAGGTGGTGGAGTCACCATCACTGAGGCTGTTCAAGAAAGGCTTGGATGTGGCACTTGGAGCCATGGTTTAGTAGTCAGGAGGTGTTGGAGGATAGGTGATAGGTTGATTGTGACTCCCAGTTGAGAGACCAACCCTTATCTGTCCCCAGCCAGCTTTCAGGGAGTCACAGCAAGCCAAAAGGTCTCCCCTCAGCCTCCTTCAGCCCAGGCTGAGCAACCCCAGTTCCCTCTACTGCTCCTCACCAGACTTACTCTCCAGACCCTCCTCCACCTGAGCTCACAGCCTGCAGAGTGAAGCTCACCCCCTGGAGCTGTACACTTCAAACTGCTTCCCCTGTGGGGGATCAGGTCCTACAGCAAATGCTTTTGGTGGCTTGCTGGCCTCCAGCCAGGTGGGGAGGAAACCTTCCTGAGAGATGCAAGGAAAACTCTGTGGAGTCTGTTGAGATTGAGGGAGAGGGACTGCAGGAAGGGCTCCTCCTCCCTCAACATATGCTGCCCTGGAAGGCAGCTATGGAATGTGGGAGCTAGCAGGCATTTGACAAAGCATATGTGGTGTGGAGTCCTTTCCTGGTGCTTCTTGCTGCCTGCACAGCAGCTCTGGGACAGCCCTGGGGACTGAGGGAAATCCCACTGGGAAGTGGCACAAAAAGGCATCACCAGTTTAGGGGTTTATTGGTATCATTACGATTTTTAGGCTTTCCTTGCATTTCTCCTGCTCAAGAAGCCCATCTACACTTGCTCTGGCTCTGGCTGCCTTCAGGCTCTGAGCAGAGGGCTCTGTAAACACCTGTCAGATGGAGCCTCACACCAGGTTCAGGGCACTTCCAGGCATCCCCAGACCAAGCTCTCGAGGTATTTGGAGGCCATTTGTGCCAAACAGAATGCTTAGAATCATTGAAGCATTGAATCAAGCAGGTTGGAAAAGACCTCAGAGATCATCCAGTCCAACCTCATCCCTAAGACCTCCTGACAACTAAATCAGGGCTCCAAGTGCCACATCCAAGCCTTTCTTGAACACCCCCAGGGATGGTGACTCCACCACCTCCCTGGGCAGCACATCCCAATGGCCAGTCTCTCTTGCTGGGAAGAACTTTCTCCTCACCTCCAGCCTAAGCCTCCCCTGGCACAGCTTGAGACTGTGGCCTCTTGTTCTGCTGCTGGCTGCCTGGCAGAAGAGACCAACCCCCACCTGGCTACAACCTCCCTTCAGGGAGCTGGAGAGAGCAAGAAGGTCTCCCCTGAGCCTCCTCTTCTCCAGGCTAAGCAAGCCCAGCTCCCTCAGCCTCTCCTCCCAGGGCTGTGCTCCAGACCCCTCCCCAGCTCTGTTGCCCTTCTCTGGACACCTTCCAGCAGCTCAACATCTTTCCTAACCTGAGGAGCCCAGAACTGGACACAGGACTCAAGGTGTGGCCTCAGCAGTGCTGAGCACAGGGCAGAATGACCTCCCTGCTCCTGCTGGCCACACTGTTCCTGATGCAGGCCAGGATGCCATTGGCCTTCTTGGCCCCATGGGCACACTGCTGGCTCCTGTTCAGCTGCTGTCACCCAGTCCCCCCAGGTCCCTTTCTGCCTGGCTGCTTTCAGCTACTCTGACCCCAGCCTGTAGCACTGCCTGGGGCTGTTGTGGCCAAAGTGCAGCACCTGGCACTTGGACTTGTTCAAGTGTGCTGATGCTGATGTTCAAGGGTGCTGATGGACAAGCAGCTGAACAGGAGCCAGCAGTGTGCCCAGGGGGCCAAGAAAGCCAAAGGCCTCCTGGCTGGGATCAGCAATGCTGTGGCCAGCAGCAGCAGGGAGGGGATTGTCCCCTGGCACTCAGCTCTGGGGAGGCCACACCTGGAGGCTTGTGTCCAGTTCTGGGCACCTCAGTGCAAGAGAGATGTGGAGGTGCTGGAGCCAGGGCAGAGCAGGGCAAGGAAGCTGTGGAGGGCCTGGAGAATAAATCTGATGAGGAGCAACTGAAGGAGCTGAAGATGGTTAGTGTGAAACAGAGGAGGCTGAGGGGAGACCTCATTGCTCTCTACAGCTCCCTGAAAGGAGGTTGTGGAGAGGCTGCTGCTGGTCTCTCCTCACAGCTAATTAGGGATAGAAGAAGAGGGAATGGCCTCAAGCTGCCACTGGGTAGCTTTAGACTGGACAGTAGGAAACGTTTTTTCCCAACAAGAGTGGTCAGGGACTGGAATGTGCTGCCCAGGGAGGTGGTGGAGTCCCCAAGCCTGGCTGTGTTTAGAGGTGGTTTGGCTGTGGTGCTTGGGGCTGTGGTTTAGGGGTGAGCCTTGCAGAGTGGGGCTCTGGGTTGGACTTGGTGCTCCTGAGGCTCTTTCCCAACCTGAATATTGCTCTGTGATTCTGTGAAGCCCTTTCTGGGTTTGTTTTCCTTTCCCTGCAGTTGCATAACTCCAGCTTGCCACGGCCTCATCCCTTCTGCCCCTTCTGTCACCTACCACACCCCCCAGCATCAGCTTGCAGCACCTAAATCTCTGCTGCTTTACAAGCTGCTGTCAGGAATTTAGTACCTTAAGGCTGACTTCAACACCTTTCTTTTATGTTTTATGTATTCCCCCCTCCCCAGTTTTTATAGCCATTACACCACTGCAGGAAAGGGCCACAAATCAAGGCAATGACTTCAAGCACTGCAGAAAAATAATCCCTTGTCTGCCCATGTTGCTCCCTCAAAAGAGTTAAGTGCTTATTAGAGTAATAAGTAATCTTCTGGCCTGCAGAGCAGCAGGTTTGCTTCTTCCCCTTCTCCTTCCCCTCCTTGTTGACTGTTTAATGTAAACAAAATGAATGGCTCTGCTGTGAGCTCAGAGCCAGCAAGCAGCAGCTGATTTCAGGCCCCAGCCCTTCCAGGTGTAGCTCATGCTTGGCTCAGTGCTGTCACCAGCCCCTTGGGGAGTCCCATTTCCTGCTCCAGGAAGAGAATTAACCCCCTCCACCCCCTCAGCCTGGCTTGTCATGACTTGGTTATGCAAAGCTTGGGGGCTTCAGTCTTGCTGCCAGTAGGCTTCAAGCCAGGCTTCAAACAAAGCCACAGCATGGAGTCACAGAATGGTTTGGCTTGGAAAGGACCTTGAGAGGTCGTCTGGTCCACCCCCATCATGGTCAGCAGGGACATCTGCAGCTAGAACAAGTTGCTCTGAGCCCCAAACAACCTGACCTGGACTGGTTTGAGCTGTGGGGCATCCATCACTTCTCTGGGCAACCTGGGCCAGGGTCTTACCACCCTTGGTGTCAAACACTTCTCCCTTCTCTCCAGTCTGAATGTCTCCCTCTTTTAGTTCAAACCATCACCCCTTGTCCTGTCACCACAGGCCCTGATAAACTCTGCCCCTAGCTTTCTCATCAGCCCCTGATCAGCCCCTGTAAGCCACCAGAAGGTCTCCCTGAAGCTGCCTTTTCTCCAGGCTGAACAACCCCCAACTCTCAGCCTGGCCTCTCCCTTGGATCATTGTTGTGGCCTCGTCTCCAACAGGTCCTTGCCCTCCCTGTGCTGAGGGCTCCACCACTGCAGGTGGGGGCTCAGCAGAGCAGAGTGGCTGCATCCCCTCCCTCCACCTGCTGCCCACGCTGCTGGGGTTGCAGGACAATGCTGCCCTGCCCCCCTACACCCCCAGACACCCAGAGAACGTGATCAAAGAGTTAACTGGGCACGTTTGGGTGTTCTCTGGGGTTTATCCCCTGGGCCAAGCAGGGAGCCAAAGAGCTATTTCTGTAGCTTCTGCTAGTTCAGGCTCCTGGGCTGTGGCAGCCCTCCACCGGCAGCCAGCCCAAGAGCTCCAACTGCAGTCCCCGAGGAGCACCTAAAGAACAATCAAATGATTGCAATTTGCTGCTGTCACAGACGTGAGCTGGCTTCAGGCAGCTGCAATTGAGGCAGTTTCTAGAAAGCTGAGTTTAAGATGATGCTTGGGTAGGCAGCTGCCCTTCCCTGGAGAGCTTTGCAGGGGCTTTCTGCATTCATTTGCTCCCTCTCCCAGACAAACACGGAGAGAAGGATGGTAAAAAATGGATTATGCAGCGTGAAAAAGGCTGATATTAGGTCAGCAGCTCTTAATTTCCCACCATTAGCACCTCAGTTTCGGGCAGCTCACTCCAAGAAGGACATTGAGGGGCTGGAGCAGGGCCAGGGAAGGGCAACAAAGCCTGGGGAAGGGTCTGGAGAGCAGGGCTGGGGAGGAGCAGCTGGGGGAGCTGGGGGTGGTTGGAGAAAATGAGGCTGAAGGGAGAGCTGGCTCGCAGCAAATCCTGGAAAGGAGGCTGGAGCCAGGTGGGGGCTGGGCTCTTCTCACATGCAACAAGAGACTGGATGACAGGCAATGGCCTCGGATTGCCCCTGGGGAGGTTAGGTTTGGATATGAGGAAAAACATTCTTGACTGCAAGAGTGGTCAGGGACTGGCACAGGCTGCCCAGGGAGGTGGTGGAGTCCCCAGCCCTGGAGGTGCTCGAGAAACCTTTGGCCATGGCACTTGGGGACATGGTTTAGTGGCCATGGTGGGGTTGTTACTAGGGCCCAACCCCCACCTGGCTCCAGCCTCCTCTCAGGGAGCTGTAGAGAGCAATGAGGTCTCCCTCAGCCTCCTCTTCTCCAGGCTAAACACCCCCAGCTGCCTCAGCTGCTCCTCCCCAGCCCTGTTCTGCAGACCCTTCCTGAGCTCTCCTCCTCTTCTCTTCTCTTCTCTTCTCTTTCTCTTCTCTTCTCTTCTCTTCTCTTCTCTTCTCTTCTCTTCTCTTCTCTTCTCTTCTCTTCTCTTCTCTTCTCTTCTCTTCTCTTCTCTTCTCTTCTCTTCTCTTCTCTTCTCTTCTCTTCTCTTCTCTTCTCTTCTCTTCTCTTCTCTTCTCTTCTCTTCTCCCCCCTCCACACCCTCAGGTTCTTTCTTCTGGACAACTTTCTAGGACCTGCTCCTCCAGTTCTGCCTCTGTCTTCACTTGTTTTCTCTGTCCAGATGATTAACACTGTGTTGAAGCATCCCTGTGTCTGGCCATGACAGAGGTGCATCCAACCCCTCCTGAGGACCTGCAAGCACATCTCCCTGCCTAGGTGCAGAGCACTCTGAGTTCAGGCTGCCTCTGCTCCAAGCCAACAAGAGGTAAATCACTCCAGGAGCTGTTTTGACACCTCCTCATGCAATTTTCCTGGAGTTAATCTCTCCTGCCTCTTTGAATAGACAGATCCTGACAAGAGCAGACACAGCCTGTGTGTGTGTGTGTGTGTGTGGGTGCTGCTCTTGGCAGCCACGCTCCACATCCATATGCTGATGAACTCCAGGCACTTGTTCCCTCGCTCAGAGGATTTATTGGGAATGTTGCTCTCCTTTAAGCACCTCAGTGGTGCTTTTGAACCAGTTTTCCTTCCCAGTTTTCCCACTCCACTGACAACCTCCTTAAAGGGAAGGAAGAGAAACGAACCCCAAGACTGAAGAAATAAGACACAAAATGGGGGGAAAAATCCTTTCATTGATTGATTTCTTTATTTGTGTATTTATCTCTCTATTTATTAACTTATTTTCCTGGCTGGATGTACAAGTCCATCACTGCCATCACCTGCTCACCAGTTAATCTTCAGTGCTCTGAGGGGTGACTGAGCCCCCAGCTTCTGCTCTCCTAGATCCATTAAAAGCCATCAAAATGAGGCAGCATCAAAGGTGCTCCAGTGACCACCTGAACTGAAAGAGGAACAGATCTGAAAGGTGAGAACAGGAATTCAGCTGAGAATTGTGGCTGAGGAATAAGAATCCTTTAGCCAACAAAGGAAACTGAGCTCAGTGCTCCATTTACAGGTCAGAAATGCACAGAAGGGGATGGGGTGGAAGGGACCTTGAGCATTATCCAGTTCCAGGAGGAAAACAGACAAACAAACACCAAGAGCAACCCCAGGACATGGCTGAACAATTTGGTGGGAAAGAGAGTTGAGGGAGAAAGGAAGTCTAATTAAAACAAGGAGAAAGGAATGCAGGAGGAGCTGGCCTCTTATCTGCAGGCCACCCTTTGAATCCGGAATTCAGAATACAGAACACAGGATTAACCAGGATGGAGAAGACCTCAGAGATCATCCAGTCCAACCTATCACCCAGCACCATCTCATTAACTCAACCACGGCACCAAGTGCTTCATCCAGGCTCTTCCTAAACACCTCCAGGGATGGTGACTCCACCACCTCCCTGGGCAGCACATCCCACAGTATCACAGTATTACCAAGGTTGGAAGATACCTCAAAGATCATCGAGTCCAACCTGTAACCACAAACCTCACGACTAGACCATGGCACCAAGTGCCACATCCAGTCCCCTCTTGAACGCCTCCAGGGACGGCGACTCAACCACCTCCCCGGGCAGCACATTCCAATAGCAAACAACTCTCTCTGTGAAGAACTTTCTCCTCACCTCCAGCCTAAACCTCCCCTGGCACAGCTTGAGACTGTGTCCTCTTGTTCTGGTTATGGGTGCCTGGCAGAAGAGACCAACCCCCACCTGGCTACAACCTCCCTTCAGGGAGTTGCAGAGAGCAAGAAGGTCTCCCCTGAGCCTCCTCTTCTCCAGGCTAAGCAAGCCCAGCTCCCTCAGTCTCTCCTCACAGGGCTGTGCTCCAGACCCCTCCCCAGCTCTGTTGCCCTTCTCTGGACACCTTCCAGCAGCTCAACATCTTTCCTAACCTGAAGGGCCCAGAACTGGCCCAGAAAGTGAAGTGAAATGAGATCAGGAGAGTCATTGGCACCAGCTCTCACACAGGCATTCTGCAGCCCACAGGGAGGGGTGGTGAAAAAACCATAAAATGGTAGAATCACAGAATCATTTTCTTGGGAAAAGCCCTCTGAGGTCATCCAGTCTCTAACTCTGCCAGGGCTGGGGCTAACCCATGGCCCTCAGCACCACATCTCTGCCCCTTTGAAGCACTCCAGCAATAAAAGGCTTTTGCTCCATGATGGAAAATGGCACAGACTGAGGCACACATTTCTATGTGGTGCACAATAGAACCTGGAGATAGAATAGACTAGACTAGACTAGAATAAGACTAGAGGAGAGTAGATTACAGTAGAGTAGAACAGAACAGAATAGAATAGGATAGAATAGAATAGAATAGAATAGAATAGAATAGAATAGAATAGAATAGAATTTGGAATGGAATGGAATGGAATGGAATGGAATGGAATGGAATGGAATGGAATGGAATGGAATGGAATGGAATGGAATGGAATGGAATGGAATGGAAAGGAATGGAACGGAGTGGAATTAACCAGGTTGGAAAAGACCTTTGAGGTCATCAAGTCCAACCTCTCACCCAACACTACCTAATCAACTAAACCATGGCACCAAGTGCCTCATCCAGGCTCCTCTTGGCTGTTGGGTAGCACTCTTTGCTCTAGCCAAGCAACAAGTCCTCTTAGGAGAAGCCAGCCACAAGTGGCTCTTCAGGTATCACACAAAGGAATATGGAACCATAAGGTCACAGCATCCCAGAATCAGAGAATCAGAATTGGTTTGGTTGGAAAAAATGTTTAAGGTCATTGAACCCAACCACTACCAAAGCTGGTGCTGAACCATGGCACTCAGCACCACATCTCTGCCTCTGTCAGACACCTCCAGGGATGAGGATTCAGCCGCTTCCCTGAGCAGCCTGTGCCAGGCTTGGAGAACCCTCCCAGCCAGGAAGTTACTGCTCATCTCCAACCTCCCCTGGTGCCTCCCCTGGAGGCCATCTCCTGTGGTCATATCTGTCAATCTGGCTGTTATATGTAGCCACCATCACCTAAAGGGTGATGGCATCTGGATTTTATGCTCACTGGGTATAAAGTGCCATGGGCAAATGTTGAGGCCATTTCCTCTTCTCCTACCACTCATTACTAGGAAGAAGAGACCAACAGCTGCCAGGCTTCTGCTTCCTTTCAGCGGGCTGTAGAGAGAAATGAGGTCTCCCTTCAGCCTTCTTTTGTCCAGATTAAGCAACCCCAGCTCCCTCAGCTGCTCCTCCCCAGCCCTGTTCTCCAGACCCTTCCCCAGCTTTGTTGAACCTGCTCCAGCTTCTCAATGTCCTTCTTGGAGTGGGAGACCCAAAACTGAACCCAGGACTCAAGGTGCAGCCTCTCCAGTGCTGAGTCCAGGGGGTCAACCCCTGCCTGGCTCCTCCTGGTCAAACCATGGCTGATCCAGTCCAGGCTGCTGGTGGCCTTCTTGGCCACCTGGGCACCCCCTGGCTCATCTTCAGTTTGATTTGGTGTCTCTGAGACCTCTCTTTCTTCCCAAGGACTGTAGCTGGGCTGGTTCCTTTTTGCTCAGCTCAGCAGTTTCAGGAGGCAGCAGTGGATTTATCCATCGCTGTGCCAGTTCCTCCTTTCCCTTGATGGAAGCTTCCCCCACCATTCAATCTGTCTTCAGGCAGCTGCCAAGGAGGAGAGTTTCTTGCTCTGCAAACTGTTCAGCAAAAAAAACCAGCAAAGCCCTCCCCTGACACCCAGAGACAATCTTCAGAGCTCTCTCTGCATGTCAAGGATTCAGAGTCGAGTGGCAATGAAAAGACTTCTTTCCCCAGTCTGAAGCTCACTGCAGCTACAAATCTGACTGCAAAAATGCATCGTCCCCCTCCTCCCAACCCAAAGGTAGCACATTGGTGCACCACTCCCTTGGGTTGGACTCCATGGTCTTAGAGGTCTTTTCCAAGCCAAACAACTCTATGATTGTATGATGCTGTGGTTCTGTGATTCTATGGCTTCATGGTTATTTGATTCCATGAGTCTTTCAGCCCTTGATTCTGGTTCTTTGATTCTGTGATTCTGATTCTTTGATTCTCTGATTCTCTGATAATTTGATTCTGATTCTTTCATTCTATGATTCTGATTCTTTGATTCTGGTTCTTTGATTCTGATTCTTTGATACTTTGATTCTGTGATTCTGATTCTTTGATACTTTGATTCTGGTTCTATGACTCCTTGATTCTATGACTCTATGATTCTGTGATTCTTATTCTTTGATTCTGATTCTTTGATTCTATGATTCTATGATTCTGATTCTTTATTTCTGATTCTTTGATTATGATTCTTTGATTCTGTGATTCTGATTCTTTGATTCTGATTCTTTGATTATTTGATTCTGATTCTTTGATTATTTGATTCTGATTCTTTGATTCTGATTCTTTGATTCTGTGATTCTGATTATTTGATTCTGATTCTTTGATTCTGTGATTCTGATTCTTTGATTCTGATTCTTTGATTATTTGATTCTGATTCTTTGATTCTGATTCTTTGATTCTGAGATTCTGATTCTTTGATTCTGATTCTTTGATTCTGAGATTCTGATTCTTTGATTCTGATTCTTTGATTCTGATTCTTTGATTATTTGATTCTGATTCTTTGATTCTGATTCTTTGATTCTTTGATTCTGATTCTTTGATTCTGAGATTCTGATTCTTTGATTCTGATTCTTTGATTCTGATTCTTTGATTATTTGATTCTGATTCTTTGATTCTGATTCTTTGATTCAGAGATTCTGATTCTGAGATTCTGATTCTTTGATTCTGATTCTTTGATTCTGATTCTTTGATTCTTTGATTCTGATTCTTTGGTTCTGATTCTTTGATTCAGAGATTCTGATTCTGAGATTCTGATTCTTTGATTCTGATTCTTTGATTATTTGATTCTGATTCTTTGATTCTGATTCTTTGATTCAGAGATTCTGATTCAGAGATTCTGATTCTTTGATTCTGATTCTTTGATTCTGATTCTTTGATTCTTTGATTCTGATTCTTTGGTTCTGATTTTTTGATTCTGTGATTCTGATTCTTTGATTCTGAGATTCTGATTCTGAGATTCTGATTCTGAGATTCTATTCTGAGATTCTGATTCTTTGATTCTTTGATTCTGTTTCATTGATTCTTTGATTCTGATTCTTTGATTCTTTGATTCTGATTCTTTGGTTCTGATTCTTTGATTGTTTGATTCTGATTCTTTGGTTCTGATTCTTTGATTGTTTGATTCTGATTCTTTGGTTCTGATTCTTTGATTCAGAGATTCTGATTCTGAGATTCTGATTCTTTGATTCTGATTCTTTGATTATTTGATTCTGATTCTTTGATTCTGATTCTTTGATTCAGAGATTCTGATTCAGAGATTCTGATTCTTTGATTCTGATTCTTTGATTCTGATTCTTTGATTCTTTGATTCTGATTCTTTGGTTCTGATTTTTTGATTCTGTGATTCTGATTCTTTGATTCTGAGATTCTGATTCTGAGATTCTGATTCTGAGATTCTATTCTGAGATTCTGATTCTTTGATTCTTTGATTCTGTTTCATTGATTCTTTGATTCTGATTCTTTGATTCTTTGATTCTGATTCTTTGGTTCTGATTCTTTGATTGTTTGATTCTGATTCTTTGATTCTGATTCTTTGATTCTTTGATTCTGATTCTTTGGTTCTGATTCTTTGATTGTTTGATTCTGATTCTTTGGTTCTGATTCTTTGATTGTTTGATTCTGATTCTTTGATTCTGATTCTTTGATTCTTTGATTCTGATTCTTTGATTCTTTGATTCTGATTCTTTGGTTCTGATTCTTTGATTCTGTGATTCTGATTCTTTGATTCTGAGATTCTGATTCTGAGATTCTGATTCTTTGATTCTGATTCTTTGATTCTTTGATTCTGATTCTTTGGTTCTGATTCTTTGATTCTGTGATTCTGATTCTTTGATTCTGAGATTCTGATTCTGAGATTCTGATTCTTTGATTCTGATTCTTTGATTCTTTGATTCTGATTCTTTGGTTCTGATTCTTTGATTCTGTGATTCTGATTCTTTGATTCTGAGATTCTGATTCTGAGATTCTGATTCTTTGATTCTGATTCTTTGATTATTTGATTCTGATTCTTTGGTTATTTGATTCTGATTCTTTGATTCTTTGATTCTGATTCTTTGGTTCTGATTCTTTGATTGTTTGATTCTGATTCTTTGATTCTGATTCTTTGATTCTTTGATTCTGATTCTTTGGTTCTGATTCTTTGATTGTTTGATTCTGATTCTTTGATTCTGATTCTTTGATTGTTTGATTCTGATTCTTTGATTCTGATTCTTTGATTGTTTGATTCTGATTCTTTGATTCTTTGATTCTGATTCTTTGGTTCTGATTCTTTGATTCTTTGATTCTGATTCTTTGATTCTTTGATTCTGATTCTTTGGTTCTGATTCTTTGATTCTGTGATTCTGATTCTTTTCTTTGATTCTGAGATTCTGATTCTGAGATTCTGATTCTTTGATTCTGATTCTTTGATTATTTGATTCTGATTCTTTGGTTATTTGATTCTGATTCTTTGATTCTGATTCTTTGATTCTTTGATTCTGATTCTTTGATTCTTTGATTCTGATTCTTTGGTGCTGATTCTTTGATTCTGTGATTCTGATTCTTTGATTCTGAGATTCTGATTCTTTGATTCTGATTCTGAGATTCTGATTCTGAGATTCTGATTCTTTGATTCTGATTCTTTGATTCTTTGATTGTTTGATTCTGATTATTTGATTCTGATTTTTTGATTCTTTGATTCTGATTCTTTGATTGTTTGATTCTGATTCTTTGATTCTTTGATTCTGATTCTTTGATTCTTTGATTCTGATTCTTTGATTCTTTGATTCTGATTCTTTGGTGCTGATTCTTTGATTCTGTGATTCTGATTCTTTGATTCTGAGATTCTGATTCTGAGATTCTGATTCTTTGATTCTGATTCTTTGATTCTTTGATTCTGATTCTTTGGTTCTGATTCTTTGATTCTGTGATTCTGATTCTTTGATTCTGAGATTCTGATTCTGAGATTCTGATTCTTTGATTCTGATTCTTTGATTATTTGATTCTGATTCTTTGGTTATTTGATTCTGATTCTTTGATTCTTTGATTCTGATTCTTTGGTTCTGATTCTTTGATTGTTTGATTCTGATTCTTTGATTCTGATTCTTTGATTCTTTGATTCTGATTCTTTGGTTCTGATTCTTTGATTGTTTGATTCTGATTCTTTGATTCTGATTCTTTGATTGTTTGATTCTGATTCTTTGATTCTGATTCTTTGATTGTTTGATTCTGATTCTTTGATTCTTTGATTCTGATTCTTTGGTTCTGATTCTTTGATTCTTTGATTCTGATTCTTTGATTCTTTGATTCTGATTCTTTGGTTCTGATTCTTTGATTCTGTGATTCTGATTCTTTGATTCTGAGATTCTGATTCTGAGATTCTGATTCTTTGATTCTGATTCTTTGATTCTTTGATTCTGATTCTTTGGTTCTGATTCTTTGATTCTGTGATTCTGATTCTTTGATTCTGAGATTCTGATTCTGAGATTCTGATTCTTTGATTCTGATTCTTTGATTATTTGATTCTGATTCTTTGGTTATTTGATTCTGATTCTTTGATTCTGATTCTTTGATTCTTTGATTCTGATTCTTTGATTCTTTGATTCTGATTCTTTGGTGCTGATTCTTTGATTCTGTGATTCTGATTCTTTGATTCTGAGATTCTGATTCTTTGATTCTGATTCTGAGATTCTGATTCTGAGATTCTGATTCTTTGATTCTGATTCTTTGATTCTTTGATTGTTTGATTCTGATTATTTGATTCTGATTTTTTGATTCTTTGATTCTGATTCTTTGATTGTTTGATTCTGATTCTTTGATTCTTTGATTCTGATTCTTTGATTCTTTGATTCTGATTCTTTGGTTCTTTGATTCTGATTCTTTGGTTCTGATTCTTTGATTGTTTGATTCTGATTCTTTGATTCTGATTCTTTGATTGTTTGATTCTGATTCTTTGATTCTTTGATTCTGATTCTTTGGTTCTTTGATTCTGATTCTTTGGTTCTGATTCTTTGATTGTTTGATTCTGATTCTTTGATTCTGATTCTTTGATTGTTTGATTCTGATTCTTTGATTCTTTGATTCTGATTCTTTGGTTCTTTGATTCTGATTCTTTGGTTCTTTGATTCTGATTCTTTGATTCTGATTCTTTGATTCTTTGATTCTGATTCTTTGATTCTTTGATTCTGATTCTTTGGTTCTGATTCTTTGATTCTGTGATTCTGATTCTTTGATTCTGAGATTCTGATTCTTTGATTCTGATTCTGAGATTCTGATTCTGAGATTCTGATTCTTTGATTCAGATTCTTTGATTATTTGATTCTGATTCTTTGATTCTTTGATTCTGATTCTTTGATTCTGATTCTTTGATTCAGATTCTTTGATTCTTTGATTCTGATTCTTTGATTATTTGATTCTAATTCATTGATTCTGATTCTTTGATTCTTTGATTCTGATTCTTTGGTTCTGATTCTTTGATTCTGATTCTTTGATTCTTTGATTCTGATTCTTTGATTATTTGATTCGGATTCTTTGATTCTTTGATTCTGATTCTTTCATCTGATTCTTTGATTCTGATTCTTTGATTATTTGATTCTGATTACTTGATTCTGATTCTTTTATTATTTGATTCTGATTCTTTGATTCTGATTCTTTGATTCTTTGATTCTGATTCTTTGATTCTGTGATTCTGATTCTTTGATTCTGATTCTTTGATTCTGATTCTTTGATTATTTGATTCTTTGATTCTGATGATTGAATTATATGATTCCTATTATTTGATTCTGATTCTTTGATTCTGATTATTTGATTCAGTGATTCTGATTCTTTGATTCTAATTCTTTTTTTCTGATTCTTTGATTACTTGATTCTGATTATTTTATTATTTGATTCTGATTCTTTGATTCTGATTATTTGATTCTATGATTCTGATTCTTTGATTCTGATTATTTGATTCTATGATTCTGATTCTTTGATTCTGATTCTTTGATTACTTGATTCTGATTCTTTGATTCTGATTCTTTGATTCTGATTCTTTGATTCTTTGATTCTGATTCTTTGATTCTGTGATTCTGATTCTTTGATTCTGATTCTTTGATTCTGATTCTTTGATTATTTGATTCTTTGATTCTGATGATTGAATTATATGATTCCTATTATTTGATTCTGATTCTTTGATTCTGATTATTTGATTCAGTGATTCTGATTCTTTGATTCTAATTCTTTTTTTCTGATTCTTTGATTACTTGATTCTGATTATTTTATTATTTGATTCTGATTCTTTGATTCTGATTATTTGATTCTATGATTCTGATTCTTTGATTCTGATTATTTGATTCTATGATTCTGATTCTTTGATTCTGATTCTTTGATTACTTGATTCTGATTCTTTCTGATTCTTTGATTCTGATTGATTACTTGATTCTTTCTTTGATTCTGATTCTTTGATTCTGATTCTTTGATTCTTTGATTCTGATTCTTTGATTCTGATTCTTTGATTCTGATTCTTTGATTCTTTGATTCTGATTCTTTGATTCTGATTCTTTGATTATTTGATTCTGATTCTTTGATTCTGATTCTTTGATTCTGATTCTTTGATTCTTTGATTCTGATTCTTTGATTCTGATTCTTTGATTCTGATTCTTTGATTATTTGATTCTGATTCTTTGATTCTGATTCTTTGATTATTTGATTCTTTGATTCTGATGATTGAATTATATGATTCCTATTATTTGATTCTGATTCTTTGATTCTGATTATTTGGTTCAGTGATTCTGATTCTTTGATTCTATTTCTTTTTTTCTGATTCTTTGATTACTTGATTCAGATTCTTTGATTACTTGATTCTGATTATTTTATTATTTGATTCTGATTCTTTGATTCTGATTCTTTGATTCTTTGAGTCTAATTCTTTGATTCTAATTTTTTGATTCTATGATTTTGATTCTTTGATTCTGATTCTTTGATTCTTTGATTCTAATTCTTTGATTCTGATTCTTTGATTCTTTGATTCTATGATTTCGATTCTTTGATTCTTTTATTCTAATTCTTTGATTCTGATTCTTTGATTCTTTGATTCTAATTCGTTGATTCTATGAATCTGATTCTTTGATTCTTGGATTCTGATTCTTTGATTCTTTGGTTCTCTGATTCTTTGATTCTGATTCTTTGATTCTTCAATTTTACAACTCTTTGATTCTACAGTTCTGTGATCCTATGATTCTTTGATTCTGTGATTCTAGGATTGTTCTTCTACATCTTGGCTCTCTTTAACAGCAACCTGGACAGTGGCATTGAGTGCACCCTCAGCAAGTCTGCTGACAACACCAAGCTGTTGTGGTGCAGGGGAATCACTCCAGGGCAGTGATGGCATCCAAAAGGATCTGGACAGGCTTGAAAATTGTGCCTGTGCCAACTGCAGGAGGTGCACCAAGCTGAAGTGCAAGGTCCTGCATCTGAGTCAGGACAAGCCCAGGCACAACCCCAGGCTGGGTGCAGAGTGGGTTGAGAGCATCTCTGAAGAAAGAGCCTTGGGAGTGCTGGGTGCTGAGCAGCTCCCCAGGAGCCAGCAGTGCCTCCTGCAGCCCTCAGGCAGCTGTGTGCTGGGCTGCAGGCAGAGCAGTGTGGGCAGCAGGGCAGGAGAGGGGATTCTGACCCTGGGCTCTGCTCTGCTCAGACCTCACCTCCAACCCTGCCTCCAGCTCTGGGGTCCCCAGCAGGAGAAGGACACAGAGCTGCTGGAGAGAGGCCAGAGGAGGCCACAAAGATGCTGCAAGGTCTGGAGCAGCTCTGCTGGGAGCACAGGCTGAGGGAGCTGGGGCTGTGCAGCCTGCAGAGGAGAAGGACCTGGACCTCAGCAAGGCCTTTGACACCGTTCCCCACAGCAAACTCCTGGCCAAGCTGGCAGCCCGTGGCTTGGACAGGAGCACACTGCGCTGGGTTAGGAACTGGCTGGAGGGCCGAGCCCAGAGAGTAATGGTGAATGGCACCACATCCAGCTGGCGGCCTGTCACTAGTGGTGTGCCCCAGGGATCAGTACTGGGCCCCATGCTCTTCAACATCTTTATTGATGATCTGGATGAGGGCATTGAGTCCATCATCAGTAAATTTGCAGATGACACCAAGCTGGGGGCAGCAGTTGATTTGCTGGAGGGCAGAGAGGCTTTGCAGAGGGACCTCGACAGGCTGGACAGATGGGCAGAGTCCAATGGCATGAGATTGAACACATCCAAGTGCCGGATTCTGCACATTGGCCACAACAACCCCAGGCAGTGCTACAGGCTGGGGTCAGAGTGGCTGGAGAGTGGCCAGGCAGAGAGGGACCTGGGGGTACTGGTTGATTGTAGGCTGAACATGAGCCTGCAGTGTGCCCAGGCAGCCAAGAAGGCTAATGGCATCCTGGCTTGCATCAGGAACAGTGTGGCCAGCAGGAGCAGGGAGGTCATTGTGCCCCTGTACACTGCACTGGTTAGGCCGCACCTTGAGTCCTGTGTCCAGTTCTGGGCCCCTCAGTTTAGGAAGGATGTTGACTTGCTGGAACGTGTCCAGAGAAGGGCAACAAAGCTGGTGAGGGGTTTGGAACACAAGCCCTATGAGGAAAGGCTGAGGGAGCTGGGGTTGCTTAGCCTGGAGAAGAGGAGACTGAGGGGTGACCTTATTGCTCTCTACAACTACCTGAAGGGAGGTTGTAGCCAGGCAGAGGTTGGCCTCTTCTCCCAGGCAGCCAGCACCAGAACAAGAGGACACAGTCTCAGGCTGCGCCAGGGCAGGTTTAGGCTGGATGTTAGGAAGAAGTTCTACACGGAGAGAGTGATTGCCCATTGGAATCGGCTACCCGTGGAGGTGGTGGAGTCACCTTCACAGGAGGTGTTCAGGAGAAGACTTGATGGGTGCTTGGCTGTATGGTCTAGTTGTTGGGTGGGTTGGATTGTTTGATGGGTTGGACGCGATGATCTTGAAGGTCTCTTCCAACCTGGTGTATTGTATTGTATTGTATTGTATTGTATTAAGGCTCCAGGGGCACCTCAGAGCTGCTGCCAGCACCTGAAGGCATCCTGCAGGAAGGCTGCAGAGAGACTTCTCCTGTGGGGGTCTGGAGCCAGAACCAGGGGGAATGGTTTGAAGCTGAGGCAGAGCAGGGTCAGAGTGGAGCTGAGGAAGAAGTTCTTCAGCAGGAGGGAGCTGAGCCTCTGGCCCCGGCTGCCCAGGGAGGCTGTGGCTGCCTCCTGCCTGGGGGTGCTGAAGGCCAGGCTGGATGAGGCCTTGAGCAGCTGAGCCTAGCTGAGAGGTGTCCCTGCCTGCTGCAGGGGGGTTGCAGGAGATGAGCTCTGAGGTCTCTTCCCATCTAAGCCATTCCCTGATTCTATGAGCATCAAATTCCATGGCAGTGAAATCTTTGGCACTGCTCTTCAGCTCTCATGGAGATTCTGTCATGTTTTGAAACATTACGGGTCGTCCTCCTCATTCCACATCACTTTCTTACAAATATATATGTTTATAAGAACATTTGTGTTATTACTTCCAATGCTTTTATGATTGTTGCTATATTCTTTTTCTTATGCTTATTACTTTAGTTAACTGACTCAGTGCTGCTGCTTCAGAGCAAGCGAGGCATGGGTTAACAACGCAGGAGAGGTGCACAGGGAGCCAAGCCCGGTGAAGGCTGATGGCAGAAGTATCTGCAAGCTCTCTGTGCTGATAAAAGAAAGATAAATGCAGGATTCAGGTCTGCATGAAACCAGAAAGGAACCAGGCAGCTCCCAGCACTGATAAAACACGACTCCAGTGCCAGCAGCAGCAACAAGGCAACAGGCACCACCAAGACAGCAGGAGATAGGTTGGCAGGCAGAAGTAGGAGAGAAATTGCACAGACCTGCCTGTGGTGACAGGAGGGGAGTTTGAAGCTCTCCAGCTTTGTGCAGCTGGGCAAAGAGCTGCCTGCTCCCTCCTGGGGAGTACCCAGCTCAGGAGGGACTGTGGAGGCCACACGGGCACCCACTGGAGCCCCCTTGGCTTGGCTTGGCCACCACTGGGCAACTCCACTGTGGACCAGGAGCCCCTAGAGTGCTCACTTGTGTCTCACAGGGGCAAAGGGGGAAAAACTTGAAGTAAGAGTGCAGTACAGCATGGGTCAACATGTGTCTGATTGCCTGCATCTGGGCACCCTCAGGGAGGAGGGACAGGGCACCCTGGCCCTGACCTGTGGGCCAGAGCCTCAGGGGTTCAAGAGCTGCACTCAGGAGCTGCAAGAGAGCTGAAGTGTGAGGACCATTTGTACCCCTAGGTGCCACAGAGCCTGGAATGCAGGAGGCTGCTCAGAGCAAGCCATGGCCATGGCCTTGAGCAGCCAGGGCTGCTGGGAGGTGTCCTGCCCATGGTGAGGGGCTTGGGAATGGATGAGCTTTGAGGCCCCTTCCATCCCAAGCCGTTCCAGGACTCTTTGCTGTTCCCTTTTCCTGCTTTCCAGAAGTGGCTGGACCTGGCTGTAGGACTTTGTATTTGTGTTGCAGCTGGTTCTGAGGCCAGGCTTTGCCTCCTGGCATGCTGGCACACACAGGGAGGTGGACAAAACATTACCTGAGGGCTAACTTGGACAGGCTGCCCAGGGAGGCTGTGGATGTCTCCTCCCTGGAGGTGCTCAAGGCCAGGTTGGATGAGGCGTTGAGCAACCTGGGCTGGTGGGAGGTGTCCCTGCCCAAGGTGAGGGGTTTGGAACTGGATGAGCCTTGAGGTCCCTTCCAAGCCAGCCCATTCTCTGTGCAGACCCATGGGCATGCTGACACCAGCCCCCAGCCTGGGGAAACCGGGGAGAGATGAGCACCTGCTGGGGGAGGAATGTCTTTTCCAAAGCATGGACAGCAAATACCACAGGAAGGTATTGAGATGTTGTGAGGGCATCAGGCAGTCTGCCCAGGTCACAGGAACAGAGAACAGTAGGGGCTAGAAGGCACCTCCAGAGAGAGAGTCCAACCCCCCTGCTAAAGCAGGGCCAGGTCACCCACAGCACATCCAGGTAGGCTTTGGAAAGGCTCCAGAGAAAGAAACTCCACAACCTCTCCGGGCAGCCTGCTCCAGGGCTGCAGCAGCCTCACCACAGAGAAGTTTCTCCTCATGTTGAGGTGGAACCTCCTGGGTTCCAGCTTGTACCCACTTTTGCTTGCCCTGTGACTGGGCACCACCACAAAGAGCCTGGCACCTTCATCCTGACCCCCACCCCTCAGGCATTGATAGTCATTGATCAGATCCCCTCTCAGCCTTCTCTTCTCCAGACTGAACAGCCCCAGGGCTCTCAGCCTCTCTTCACAGGGAAGATGCTCAAGTCCCCTAAGCATCCTCCTGGCTCTCCCTTGGACCTGCTCCAGCAGGTCTCTGTCTCTCTTGAACTGGGGAGCCCAGAACTGGACACAGGATTGCAGCTGTGGTCTCACTAGGGCAGAACAGAGGGAGTGGAGAACCTCCCCAGCCCTGCTGGCCACACTTCTCTTGCTGCCCCCCAGGATGCCATTGGCTCTCCTGGCCTCAAGAGCACATTGCTTAGCCTGGAGAAGAGGAGGCTCAGGGGAGACCTTGCTCTCTACAGCTCCCTGAAGGGAGGTTGTAGCCAGGTGGGGGTTGGTCTCTTCTCCCAGGCACCCAGCACCAGAACAAGAGGACACAGTCTCAAGCTGTGCCAGGGGAGGTTCAAGCTGGAGGTGAGGAGAAAGTTCTTCCCAGAGAGAGATATTGGCCCTTGGGATGTGCTGGCCAGGGAGGTGGTGGAGTCCCCATCCCTGGAGGTGTTTAGGAGGAGCCTGGCTGAGGCACTTGGTGCCATGGTCTGTTGGTTGGATAGGGCTGGGTGACAGGCTGGGCTGGATGATCTCTGAGGCTGATTCTGTGATTCTGTTATTCTGTGACATTAAAGATGGAAGTTGGTAATCAGGAGGAATAATCTGGACAGTGGGGAGCTGCTGAAAGCCACTCTCCTGCTGATGGCTTTATTTCCCCCTCCTGTTTCAGCTTGGCACCTTTTCTGTAACTTGCACTATCACAAGTGTCTGTGTGCCAGGGGGAGGGAAGGGTCCTCCTGTTGCAAGCTTCTGCTGCTTTAGATAAGCTAGAAATAATTATGGCTGAGTGGGAAAAAGTTAACCCTCACCATGGAGCCTGAAGCCACTGAACTGTTCTGGATGGAGAAGCCCTCTGAGGTCATCAGGTCCACCCAGCCCCACCCCACCATGGCCACTGAACCACGTCCCACAGTGCTGCCATCTCGCTTGCACTCCTCCAGGGCTGGGGACTCCACCAGCTCCCCGGGCAGCCTCTTCCAATGCCTGTCCACTCTGGCAGCTTCCAAGGAAGTGGTGGAGACCCCAGCATGGAACTCTTCAGCTGGAGAGGCTGCTGGGCCAGCTCTGGATGCTGCTTTTCCATGGAGAGGTTGAACCAGATGATCCTTTAAGTCCCTTCCAACTTGGTATTCTGTGACATAGAGTTGGGGTTGTGCAGGCTGGAGAGGAGAAGGCTCCCAGGAGACCTCATTGTGGCCTTCCAGGATCTGCAGGGGGCTGCAAGAAAGCTGGGGAGGGACTTGTGAGGGTGTCAGGGAGGGATAGGACTGGGGGAGATGGAGCAGAACTAGAAGTGGGGAGACTGAGATTGGATGTGAGGAAGAAGTTGTTGCCCATGAGGGTGGTGAGAGCCTGGCACAGGCTGCCCAGGGAGGTGGTGGAAGCCTCCTGCCTGGAGGTGTTTGCAGCCAGGCTGGATGTGGCTGTGAGCAACCTGCTGCGGTGTGAGGTGTCCCTGGCCATGGCAGGGGTTGGAGCTGGATGGTCCTTGAGGTCCCTTCCAACCCTGACAGTTCTGTGATTCTGTGGCATGAGTGATACTAAATGCCCTCTTGAAGTGCCTGTGCCCTGCTCCCTGTGATTTTGTCACAGCTAATGGTCTTATTTTAGCAGACTTCATGTTCACAGACTCCCAGGTTGATCAGGCTGGAAGGGAGCCTCAGAGGTCCAACCCCCCTGCAGGCAGCAGGGACACCTCCAGCTACAGCAAGCTGCCCAGGGCCACATCCACTCTGATCTTGAATGCCCCTACGGACAGAGCCTCATCCACATCCCTCTGAGTCCATTGACTCTCTCCAGTAATTCCCTCAGAGGGAAGAATTGTCTCCTGAAGTTCAAATGAAACCTCCTGTGTTTTAATTTTACCAGAGAGAGGTTTAGTCAGCCAATGACTCTGAACCAGCCACATCCACCTGGAGCCAGCTGGCCATCTGCTGGAGGTGTGTTTGGCTGCACAGCAGAGCAACACCTACCTAATCCTTCATGCTGATGCAGAGGGCACAGAACCACAGAACTGTCAGTGCTGGAAGAGACCTCAAGGCTCAGCCAGCTCCAACCCCCTGCCATGGCCAGGGACACCTCACACCACAGCAGGTTGCTCACAGCCACCTCCAGCCTGGCTGCAAACACCTCCAGGCAGGAGGCTTCCACCACCTCCCTGGGCAGCCTGTGCCAGGCTCTCACCACCCTCATGGGCAACAGCTTCTTCCTCACATCCAATCTCAATCTCCTTACTTCCAGTTTTGCTCCATCCTCCCCAGTCCTATCCCTCCCTGACACCCTCACAAGTCCCTCCCCAGCTTTCTTGCAGCCCCCTGAAGATCCTGGAAGGCCACAATTAAGTCTCCTGGGAGGCTTCTCCTCTCCAGCCTGCACAACCCCAACTCCCTCAGTCTGTCCTCACAGCAGAGCAGCTCCAGCCCTCTGCTCCTCCTCATGATGTACATCCTTGGATGTGATCAGAAGTGAAGCAGGCAGACAGATGTTGAGCAAGCCCAGGGATGTCACCATTCATCAGCAGCTAGCAGATACTGGACTTGGCTGCCCTACCCCAGCTGAGTCAGGGTTTGGCACAGCTGGCTCTCAGCACTCAGTTTTTCTTCACTCAGGATCTTAAATTGTACTCCAAAGTTCACTCTGTAAATCAGGGAGAGCCGGGGGGGGGTCAGACTGGGTTTGCTTGTTTGATCAGTTGGTTGGTTTGGGGCTTTCTGCCATCAGGTAATGCTACTAGAATCATAAAATCCTAGAATGGCTCAGGTTGGAAGGGACCTCAGAGACTGAAGAGAGTAGAATTAACCAGGTTGGAAAAGACCTTTGAAGATCCTCCAGTCCAACCTATCACCCAGCACCACCTAATCAACCAAACCATGGCACTGAGTGCCTCATCCAGGCTCTTCCTAAACACCTCCAGGGGTGGGGACTCCACCACCTCCCTGGGCAGCACATCCCAAGGGCCAATCTCTCTGGCTGGGAAGAATTTCTTCCTCACATCCAGCCTAAACTTCCCCTGGCACAGCTTGAGATCCACTCCAAGCTCCCCACCATGCCCAGGGACACCTCTCAGCCAGACTCAGCTGCTCAACATCTCTTCCAACCTCGCCCTGAACACCCCCAGGCAGGAGGCAGCCACAGCCTCCCTGGGTAGCCTGGGCCAGAGGCTCAGCACCCTGAGACTGAAGAACTTCTTCCTCAGCTCCTGTCTGACCCTGCTCTGCCTCAGCTCCAAACCATTCCCCCTTGGCCTGGCTCCAGACCCCCTCAGGAAAATTCCTCTTCAGCCTTCCTGCAGGATCCCTTCAGGTGCTGGCAGGCAGCTCTGAGGTCCCCCCTGGAGCCTTCTCTCCTCTCCCTCTCCTCTCCCTGCCCTTCCAGGCAGTTTTGCTGCTGTGTTTAAGTGTCACCTTTCATCTCAAGATAACATCTCTGCCTGTTTCAAAGAGAGAAAAAGAGAAGCAAAGGCTTTGGGCCAGCTAGGATACCGAATTCCTTTCCTCCACCCTGCAGCTGCTGGGTCTTGCATGGGAAGCAGAAAAGGCTCAAGCAAAGGTCTAACAGGTGGTGGGACGTTAAGGAGCTGCCCGGTGCCTCTTCTGAGTTCCAAAGAGACCAAACAAAAGGCAAGCAGGAGCTCAGGAACATCTCCTGCTTGGTGTCCCCCTTGTCAGCAGCAGAGCTGTCTCTCATGCACAGCACACTCAGCAACTCAAGAATGCTTCAGGCCAGATTTGGGTTAAAAAGAACCAACAGAAAGCGAAAGCTTTGCCTCCCACAGGCTTCATCTGCAGCTGCTGGAGCAAACGCTTCTTCCTCTCCTCCTCCCGGGCTGGCTGGGACGACTGGGTTTCAGCCCATTGCTTTCTGGAGACACTCATTAACCCCGCTGAATTTGGAGCAGGGGATTCACCCGATGCCTATTGATTAGCAGGCAGGGCTGCAGTAATCCTTAGGACCTGATCAATGCGGGCTGTCGGCTGGGTGTCGGTACACAGCAGTGCCCTTTTCAGCGGTCACTGATATGCAGGCAAGGCTGAGGAGGAGGCAGGAGGGCAGGTTGGCTGCAAAGTGCGTGCCCATGGCAGGGAATCCCTGGTGAGGCGAGGGAAGCTTTCAGCAGAGCCTGACAGAGCCCAGGGCTGAAATCCTGCACCGGAGCAGAACTCTTCTGGAGACAACAGCAGAAACCAGAACTCATTGTTCAGTGGCTGCTAAGCCATCAGAAGCTTCACCAAGGTGGAGGAAAGATCAGCAAATTATAGTCACAGAATTGTCAGGGCTGGAAGGGACCTCAAGGCTCAGCCAGCTCCAACCCCCTGCCATGGGCAGGGACACCTCACACGCAGCAGGTTGCTCACAGCCACCTCCAGCCTGGCTGCAAACACCTCCAGGCAGGAGGCTTCCACCACCTCCCTGGGCAGCCTGTGCCAGGCTCTCACCACCCTCACGGGCAACAACTTCTTCCTCACAGCCAATCTCAATCTCCCCACTTGTAGTTGTGCTCCATCCCCCCAGTCCTATCCCTCCCTGACACCCTCACAAGTCCCTCCCCAGCTTTCTTGCAGCCCCCTGCAGATCCTGGAAGGCCACAATTAGGTCTCCTGGGAGCCTTCTCCTCTCCAGCCTGCACAACCCCAACTCCCTCAGTCTGTCCTCACAGCAGAGCAGTTCCAGCCCTCTGCTCCTCCTCGTGGCCCTTCTCTGGACACCTTCCAGCACCTCCAGATCCTTCCTGGAATTCTTCCAAGCTCATCTTCCCCATTTAGCAGCAAGATGCTCAAAGCTTTCTGTATCATTGCAGAGATTCATGGAATGGGTTAGGTTGGAAGGGACCTTAAAGCTCATCCAGTGCCAACCCCCTACTGTGGGCAGGGACACCTCCCACCAGCCCAGGCTGCTCACAGCCTCATCCAGCCTGGCCTTGAGCAGCTCCAAGGTGGAGGCAGCCCCAGCCTCCCTGGGCAGCCTGTCCCAGTGTCACCCCAGCCTCACTTTACAGAATTTCTTCCTCATCTCCAGGCTCAATCTCTCCTCTTTCAGCTCAAAGCCATTGCCCCTCATCCTGTCACCTCAAGCCCTTGCCAACAGTCCCTGCCTAGCTTTCTTGTAGCCCCTTTAGGTACTGAAAGGTCCTTCCAGGCACTGTTTGCTCTCTGCTTATCCTTTCTGCTCCAAACCATTTGACATAGCACCCAATTCTAACAGAATCTAAAGAGGATGAGGAACTTCTTCATTTGGGGGTGCAGGCTGCCCAGAGAGGTGGTGGAGTTCCTTCTCTGGAGGCTTTCAGAGCCCACCCAGGCAGGTTCCTGTGAAACCTGCTCTAGGTGACCCTGCTCGTGATGGTGAATTGGGCTGGATGACCTCCAGAGGTCCCTTCCAAGCCACCCAGGGAATCTCTGATTCTGTGACTCAGGCTCCCTGACCTCACAGAATCACAGCAACATTCAGGCTGGAGAATACCCTCAGGATCAGCAAGTCCAACCCAGAGCCCTACTCTACAAGGCTCACCCTTAAACCACAGCCCCAAGCACCACAGCCAAACCACCTCTAAACACAGCCAGGCTTGGGGACTCCACCACCTCCCTGGGCAGCACATTCCAGTCCCTGACCACTCTTGTTGGGAAAAAACATTTCCTACTGTCCAGTCTAAAGCTACCCAGTGGCAGCTTGAGGCCATTCCCTCTTCTTCTATCCCTAATTAGCTGTGCGGAGAGACCAGCAGCAGCCTCTCCACAACCTCCTTTCAGGGAGCTGTAGAGAGCAATGAGGTCTCCCCTCAGCCTCCTCTGTTTCACACTAACCATCTTCAGCTCCTTCAGTTGCTCCTCATCAGATTTATTCTCCAGGCCCTCCACAGCTTCCTTGCCCTGCTCTGCCCTGGCTCCAGCACCTCCACATCTCTCTTGCACTGAGGTGCCCAGAACTGGACACAAGCCTCCAGGTGTGGCCTCCCCAGAGCTGAGTGCCAGGGGACAATCCCCTCCCTGCTGCTGCTGGCCACAGCATTGCTGATCCCAGCCAGGAGGCCTTTGGCTTTCTTGGCCCCCTGGGCACACTGCTGGCTCCTGTTCAGCTGCTTGTCCATCAGCACCCCCAGGTCCCTTCCTGCCAGCAGCTTTCCAGCCACACTTCCCCCATTGAGTCCAACCATCAGCCTAGCACCACGAGGAGCTGCCCTCTCCAGCACTTGTCCCTTGCCCTGCATCCAAGCTGCAAAGACTCCTGTTCTCTTGCTTATTCAGCCTGCTGCTTGATATTATTTTTTCCCCATTCTATGCATTTTTCCCCCTCCTCTTAGCTCTCATTCAGCATCACCTCCCAGCCTCTGATTTACAAGCAGGGATGATGTACCTTGGGAAGGCCTTTTCCCAGCTGCTCACCCCAGCTCAGCTGCTTGCACTGCAGCCCCCACATGAGAGCTTCCATGAGAGAAAGAAGAAACTGCAGTGCCTTCATTTCTGCCACATTCCAGCCTAGAGAACAATGGGAATTCAGAACTGCTGACCCAGCAGCTGTCTGCTTGGAATGTGAGCTTGAGACCTCCAGGAAGGAGAGGTGTGGGGTAGACAGCTGAGGACAGGATGCACTTGAGCTAATTCCAAGTAAGTTTTGAGCCTTCATAGAATCACAGAATCATCAGGGTTGGAAGGGACCTCAAGGCTCAGCCAGCTCCAACCCCCCTGCCATGGCCAGGGACACCTCACACTGCAGCAGGTTGCTCTCAGCCACATCCAGCCTGGCCTTCAAAACCTCCAGGGATGAAGCTTCCACCACCTCCCTGGGCAGCCTCTGCCAGGCTCTCACCACCCTCCTGGGGAACAACTTCTTCCTCACATCCAATCTCCATCTCCCCACTTCTAGTCTTGCTCCACCCCCCAGCCCTATCACTCCCTGACACCCTCACAAGTCCCTCCCCAGCTTTCTTGGAGCCTCCTTCAGATCCTGGAAGGCCACAATTAGGTCTCCTCAGGGCCTTCTCTTCTTGATTCATAGATTCACCAGCCTGCAAGAGACCTCAAGCATCATCTAGTCCAACCTTGCAGGGAAAGAAGTTTAAATGAGTTTAAATGAGACCCTATGAAGCTGAGCCTCGAAACTGTCTGTTGGAGGGGAATCCACCACTTCCCCTGGGAATTTACTCCAATGTTTAATGCTTCACTAGTGTTCATTTACTGCAGCACCCCTTAAAGCCCTTCCAAACCAAAACCAGGGTCTTGGGCTGTGCAAAGTTCCAGCTTTTGCTCCCTATGTTTTGAAGGAAAATGCATTTAAGAATCTTCTGGAATGGTCTGAAGAGCTGGGGATGGATGCTCCTGTCTGTTAGTGCTGTACAGCTGTGCCTCTCTGTGTCCTGGTGGGATTCACAGGGTGAGGCCAGGGGTGGATGTGGCTAAATGCTAGAGAAAATGAATGAGGGCTGTCAACATTCCCACTGGATTCTCTGGTGATTGGATGTGACAGGAAAACTCTGGCTGCTGGGACAACAAAGTTCTGGTTGGGTTTTCTTCCATGCTGGATTAGAGTCCTGCTGCAATTCTGAGCAAGGAGTTGGTAAAACCTAAGTGCAAAGTCCTGTATCAGGGGCAGGCCAAGCCCAGGCACCAATCCAGGCTGGGTGCAGAGTGGGTTGAGAGCATCTCTGAAGAAAGAGCCTTGGGGGTGCTGGGTGCTGAGCAGCTCCCCAGGAGCCAGCAGTGCCTCCTGCAGCCCAGCAGGCATCTGTGTGCTGGGCTGCAGGCAGAGCAGTGTGGGCAGCAGGGCAGCAGAGGGGATTCTGACCCTGGGCTCTGCTCTGCCCAGACCTCACCTCCAACCCTGCCTCCAGCTCTGGGGTCCCCAGCAGGAGAAGGACACAGAGCTGCTGGAGAGAGGCCAGAGGAGGCCACAAGGATGCTGCAAGGGCTGGAGCAGCTCTGCTGGGAGCACAGGCTGAGGGAGCTGGGGCTGTGCAGCCTGCAGAGGAGAAGGCTCCAGGGGCACCTCAGAGCTGCTGCCAGCACCTGAAGGGAGCCTGCAGGAAGGCTGCAGAGAGACTTCTGCTGAGGGGGTCTAGATAAACGCCAAGGGGAATGGTTTGAAGCTGAGGCAGAGCAGGGTCAGAGTGGAGCTGAGGAAGAAGCTCTTCAGCAGGAGGGAGCTGAGCCTCTGGCCCAGGCTGCCCAGGAGGCTGTGGCTGCCTCCTGCCTGGGGGTGTTCAGGGCTGGGTTGGCTGAAGCCTCAGGCATCATATCTAGTGGGAGGTGTCCCTGCCCATGGCAGGTGGGTTGGAACTGGATGATCTTTAAGATCCCCTCCAACCCAAGCCATTCTTTATTCCTATGCTCTGGGTACCTTCACTTTTCATTCCTTTGGTTTTCTGTGCTTTCCATAGCCTTAACTCTGATGGGAAGTTTGTGCTCCTGACTGTATGAACTGTGAGTAGTTAGCAGTGCTCAGGAGGGGAACAGATGGCTGAGAGTGTGTGTTAGCACTCCTGGTGTAAATCCAGCCAGCTGAGTAGAGATTGGAAGCTATTTACAGCCAATCCATTTTTAATGATCCCTCTCTCAGTTTGATAATGTTATCAGTTAATGAGCTGACTGAATGCAGATCTAGTGCCCAACCTCATGAACGTTTTGCCCTGCTGGGCATTAAGTGAAGAAGGTACCAGGCTGTCCTGAGAGCTCTCTCTGGATCTTGATTTTGCCGAGAAAGAGTCATGGTGAATCAGGGAGGCTGAATAAAATACACCAAGATGTGATGAGCTTTTATAACTGCTCAGGGAGGTGGTGGAGTCCCCATCCATCCCTGGAGGTGGTCAAGGAATGTATGCCCATGGCTCTTGGGGCCATGGTTTGATGGCCATGGTGGTGTTGGGTTGAACTTTGGGCTGGATGATCTTGGAGGTCTCTCCCAGATGAAACAATGCTATGATTCTCTGGTCTTAGCAAAGCCTTTTGTGCTGTCTCTCACAATATCCTTTCATATAAGGCCAGGCTGGAGGTGGCTGTGAGCAGCCTGCTGTAGTGTGAGGTGTCCCTGGCCGTGGCAGAGGGGTTGGAGCTGGATGAGCCCTGAGGTCCCTTCTAACAATTCCATGATGCTATAAAGTGTCCAGCACACAGCTAGATAGGGCCACAATGTGATGGGCTGCCCCCCTGACCACTGCAAACAGCCTTTTGTTCTGAATTTTACTGCTGATGATTTATTAAAGGGAAAAAGAAAACAGAGAAAAAGAAAAAAAGAAAACAGAGAAAGGAAAAAGGAAAAAAAGAAATAGGAGGAAAAGAAAAAGAAAAAAAGGAATAAAGGAAAATGGAAAAAAAAGAAAGAAGGAAAAAAAAAAAAAGGGAAAAAGGAATAGGGAAAAGGGAAAAGGAAAAAAGGAAAAGGTAAAAGGTTAAAAAGAAAAAGAAAAAAAGAAAAAGGAAAAAGACAACTAAAAAAAGGGAAAAGGGAAAAAAGGAATGAAGAAAAAAGGGGGAAAAAGAAAGAAGAAAGAAGAAAAAGGAAAAAAGGAAAAGGGGGAAAAAGGAAAAAGAAAAAGGGAAAATGAAAAAAAGGAAAAGGGAAAAAGGAAAAAGGAAAAGGAAAAAGGGAAAAAAGGAATAGGGAAAAAAGGAATAGGGAAAAAAGGAAAAGGGAAAATGAAAAAAAGGAAAAGGGAAAAAGGAAAAAAGGAAAAGGGAAAAAAAGAAAAAAGGAAAAGGGAAAAAATAAGAAAAAGGAGAAAAGGAAAAGGAAAAAGGAAAAAAGGAAAAGGGAAAAAAGAAAAAAGGAAAAGGGAAAAAGGAAAAAAGGAAAAAAGGAAAGGGGAAAAAAAGAAAAAGGAAAAGGGAAAAAATAAGAAAAAGGAGAAAAGGAAAAGGAAAAATGAAAAAAAGAAAAGGGAAAAAGGAAAAAAGGAAAGGGGAAAAAAAGGAAAAGGGAAAAAATAAGAAAAAGGAGAAAAGGAAAAGGAAAAATGAAAAAAGGAAAAGGGAAAAAGGAAAAAAAAGGAAAAGGGAAAAAGGAAAAAAAGGAAAAGGGGAAAAGAAATAAGAAAAAGGAAAAAAGGAAAAGGGAAAAAGAAATAAGAAAAAGGAATAAAGGAAAAGGGAAAAAAAAGAAAAAGGAAAAAAGGAAAAGGGAAAAAGAAAAAGAAAAAATAGAAGAAGAAAGAAGATAAAAGGAAAAGGGTAAAAAAAAAGAAAGGAAAAAGGAAAAATAAAAAGGGGGGGAAAAAAACAACAGAAAACGGAAAGAAAAGGAAAAAAAGGGAAAAAAAAAAAAGAAAAAAGAAAAACAGAAAAAAGAGGAAAAAGAAGATGAAAAAAAAAAAAGGGAAATAATAATTTTAAAAAAGAGCTAAAAGCAGAGGTGGGAAGCAAAGCAATTTTGAGCACTGCTGGAATAAAAAGCCTCGGTTTTTTTTTTTTGCTCCAGCTGCCCTTTGCAAGCTTTCATTCTGGACTGCAGAGCCCATCACTTTAATTATCTCTCTATTATCCGGGGAGAGGGAAGTGTACATTAAATTAATGAAATGGATTACCCCGGGTCCCCGGTGCTGATTAACAGGAAGAGCTCCCAGTTTTCATATTATGTACATCAGTAACTTTAATTGTGTTAGGCTGAGCTAGGAGAGAGCTATTTCAGGAGGTATTTCAACAGCACAACAATTTCTGTTGGCTTTTTGCCTGCTGGAGCTGGGGTTGGGGTTGGGTTTGGGTGTGTGGGTTTTGTTTTTTTTTTTGGAGGGTTCCCTCAGAAATGGGAACTTATAATTATTTCTGTCAGTCATTGCTTCAGCAAACACCAACCCTCAGTGAAAGAAAAGCCCTAAAGTGGCTTCGAGGTTGGAGAACTCTCCCTTGGTGTCTCCAGCAGACAAGCGGTGCTGGAGGGGCTGTTTCTTGCAGTGGGGTTAATGGGTAACAGAGGCATTGAGGACAGAGTAATAAAAGGAGCAGTTTGGGGGTCAAGAGCAGCAAAAATAATCACAGAGCCATGGAATTGTTTCTGTTGGAATCACAGAATTGTCAGTGCTGGAAGGGACCTCGAGGCTCAGCCAGCTCCAGCCCCCTGCCATGGCCAGGGACACCTCACACCGCAGCAGGTTGCTCACAGCCACCTCCAGCCTGGCTGCCTCCAAAACCTCCAGGCATGAGGCTGCCACCACCTCCCTGGGCAGCCTGTGCCAGGCTCTCACCACCCTCATGGGCAACAGCTTCTTCCTCACATCCAATCTCAATCTCCCCACTTCTAGTTTTGCTCCATCCCCCCAGTCCTATCCCTCCCTGACACCCTCAGAAGTCCCTCCCCAGCTTGCTTGGAGCCCCCTTCTGATACTGGAAGGCCACAATTAGGTCTCCTTGGAGCCTTCTCCTCTGCAGACTGCACAACCCCAACTCCCTCAGTCTGTCTCCATAGCAGAGGTGCTGCAGCCTTCTAAGCCCTCTAAGACTATTAATTCCAACCATCAACCCAACACTACCATAGCCACTAAACCATGTCCCAAAGTACCATGGCCACACATTTCTGGAACACCTCCAGGGATGGGGACTTCACCACCTCCCTAGGCAGCCTGTTCCACTCTTTGAGAACTCTTTTACTCAGGAGGTTTCTTCTCATCTCCAACCTAAACCTTGCCTGGTGCAACTTGAGGCCATTTCCTCTAGTCCTACCACTTATTACTATGCAGAAGAGACCAACTCCCACTTGGCTCAAACTTCCTCTCAGGGAGCAATGAGGTCTCCCTCAGCCTCCTCTTCTCCACACTGAACACCCCCAGGTCCCTCAGCTGCTCCTCCCCAGCCCTGTTCTCCAGACGCTTTCCCAGCTTAATTTCCCTTCTCTGGACCCACTCCAGCACCTCAATGTCTTCCTTGGACTGAGAGGGCTTCTTGCAGTTGGGTCAAGAGCTAAGAAAAGACTAGTTTGGGGCCAACAGCAGTTAAAATGCTGCACTGTGATGACCTCAGTCTTTGCAGTGCAGGACAATATCCAGGCTGGGTGTGGCTGTGAGCAACCTGCCGCAGTGAGGGACCCGACGGGATACACCCACGGGTGCTGAGAGAACTGGCAGATGAGGTTGCCAAGCCCCTCTCTATTATATTCCAGAAGTCATGGCAGACTGGGGAAGTCCCCACAGACTGGAAAAGGGGAAACATTGCTCCCATCTGCAAAAAGGGTAAGAAGGAGGAACCAGGGAACTCCAGGCCAGTCAGTCTCACCTCTGTGCCCGGAAAGATCATGGAGCAGATCCTCCTGGAGGCACTAATGACTCAGAAGAACAGTGAAGAGGTGATTGGGAATAGTCAGCATGGCTTTGCCAAGGGCAAATCCTGCCTGACAAACCTGGTGGCCTTCTATGATCAGGTGACAGCATTAATAGATGAGGGGCGAGCAACTGATGTCGTTTACCTGGACTTGAGCAAAGCCTTCGACACTGTCCCACACCACCTCCTGGTCTCCAAGCTGGCGACACATGGGTTTGATGGGTGACCACTAGATGGATAAAGAATTGGCTTGATGGCCGCACCCAAAGAGTGGCTGTCAACGGGTCCATGTCCCAGTGGAGGCCAGTGACAAGCGGAGTCCCTCAGGGATCAGTCCTGGGACCAGGCTTGTTCAACATCTTTGTGGGTGACATGGACAGTGGCATCGAGTGCACCCTCAGCAAGTTTGCTGATGACACCAAGCTGTGTGGTGCAGTGGACACCCTGGAGGGAAGGGATGCCATCCAGAGGGACCTGGACAGGCTGGAGAGGTGGGCACAAGCCAACCTCAGGAGCTTCAACAAGACCAAGGGCAGGGTCCTGCAGCTGGGTCGAGGCAATCCCAGGCACAAATCCAGGCTGGGCAGGGACTGGCTGGAGCGCAGCCCTGAGGAGAGAGACTTGGGGGTGCTGGTGGACGAGAAGCTCAACAGGAGCTCTCAATGTGCACTTGCAGCCCGGAAAGCCAATCAGATCCTGAGCTGCATCAGGAGAAGTGTGACCAGCAGGGCAAGGGAGGTGCTTCTCCCCCTCTACTCAGCTCTGGTGAGACCCCACCTGGAGTACTGCCTCCAGTTCTGGAGCCCCTATTACAGGAGGGATGTGGACGTGCTGGAGCGTGTCCAGAGAAGGGCCACGAGGATGATCAGAGGGCTGGAGCACCTCTCCTGTGAGGACAGACTGAAGGAGTTGGGGCTGTTCAGTCTGGAGAAGAGAAGGCTCCCAGGTGACCTCATTGTGGCCTTCCAGGATCTGAAGGGGGCTACAGGAAGGCTGGGGAGGGACTTCTCAGGATCTCAGGTAGTGATAGGACTTGGGGGAATGGAATGAAGCTGGAGGTGGGGAGATTCAGGCTGGAGGTGAGGAGGAAGTTCTTCCCCATGAGAGTGGTGAAGCCCTGGAATGGGTTGTCCAGGGAGGTGGTTGAGGCCCCGTCCCTGGAGGTGTTTAAGCCCAGGCTGGACGAGGCTCTGGCCAGCCTGATCTAGTGTGGGGTGTCCCTGGCCATGGCAGGGGGGTTGGAACTAGCTGATCCTTGTGGTCCCTTCCAACCCTGACTGATTCTATGATTCTATGATTCTGTGTCCCTGGCCATGGCAGGGGGGTTGGAGCTGGATGATCCTTGGGGTCCCTTCCCACCTTGACAATTCTGTGATGCTATAAAGTGTCCAGCACCCAGCTAGATAGGGCCACAAAGTGATGGGCTGACCCCCTGACCACTACAAACAGCAATTTGGACTGCCTTTGGTTTTAAGAGCAAGTAGCAAATTAGCTTTGAAATGATGGTTTGCAAGCACTGTTGGGTGAGTGTAAAACCAATTAGCTGCCAGCTGATGCTCAGTAGTGACTCAGTGACTGCCTTGCTCCTGATGGGAACTGTGAGCAGAGGTGTCTAAGAGGACAGGCAGGGTGTTTTGTCTCTGCCAGTGTTAACTCACCCTGCACTCAGCACTGGTGAGGCCACACCTTGAGTCCTGGGCTCAGTTTTGAGCCCTCCCTCCAAGAAAGACATTGAGGTGCTGGAGCAGGTCCAGAGAAGGGCGACAAAGCTGGGGGCTGGAGAACAGGGCTGGGGGGGGAGCAGCTGTGGGAGCTGGGGGTGTTTAGTGTGGAGAAGAGGAGGCTGCAGGGGGATCTTGTCAATGAGTATAAATTCCTAAAGGGCAAGTGTGGTCCAGCACCCTCAAAGTAAAGAAGCTCTCCTTAAGTTCAGATGGAACCTCCTTCGTCCTAGTTTGTGCCCATTGAGCCTTGGGCTAATAACTGGGCACCACTGGGAAGAGCCCAGCTCCATCCTGTTGACCTCTACCTGTTGATCAGCATTGAGATCCCCTCTCAGGCAGCTCTCTTCCAACATAAACAGCCCCAAGGCTCTCAGCCTTTCCTCCTCAAGAGGGATGCTCCAGGCCCCTCAGCATCTTTGTGACCCTCCATTGGCCTCTCCCCACTAGTTCCTTGTCCTTCTTGAGCTGGGGAGCCCAGAACTTGAGACAGTGCCCTCACTTTCCACTCTCATGCACACTCACACACTGGGATGAAGAGGTTGCGTTGGCTGGTGGTTGCTGTGAACATGACTGAGAGTCAAAGAGGGAGTTGGGTCTGTTCAACCTAAAGAGAAGGCTCTGGAGAGACCTTAAAGCAGCCTTCCAGTACCTGAAAGGGGCTAGAAGAAAGCTGGGGAGGGATTTTGACAAGGGCTGGGAGTGATAGGATGAGGAGGAATGGATTGAAACTGGAAGAGGAGAGATTGAGACTGGAGATGAGGAAGAAATTATTTAAAGTGAGGGTGGGGAGACACTGGCACAGGCTGCCCAGGGAGCTGTGGCTGCCTCCTCCCTGGAGGTGTTCAAGGCCAGGTTGGATGACTTCTTGAGCAGCCTGGGGTGGTGGGAAGTGTCCCTGCCCATGGCAGAGGGTTGGAAATGGATGAGCTTTAAGGACCCTTCCAACCCAACCCATTCTATGATCACACATGTAATTACAAAGGGAGGGGCTGGGGCTGTGCAGCCTGCAGAGGAGAAGGCTCCAGGGGCACCTCAGAGCTGCTGCCAGCACCTGAAGGCATCCTGCAGGAAGGCTGCAGAGAGACTTCTGCTGAGGGGGTCTGGAGCCAGGCCAAGGGGGAATGGTTTGGAGCTGAGGCAGAGCAGGGGCAGAGTGGAGCTGAGGAAGAAGTTCTTGAGTGCCAGGGTGCTGAGCCTCTGGCCCAGGCTGCCCAGGGAGGCTGTGGCTGCCTCCTGCCTGGGGGTGCTGCAGGCCAGGCTGGATGAGTCCTTGAGCAACCTGTGCTGGTGGGAGGTGTCCCTGCCCATAGCAGCTGGAACCTGATGATTTTCAAGTCCCTTCCACCCCAAACCATTCTGTGATTCTGTGATCGAAGCCACGGTTTAGTCGGCCAGGAGGTGTTGGGTGATAGGTTGGACTTGGTGATCTCTGAGGTCTTTGCCAAGCTCACTGAAGCTGTGATTTCCCTGGCACAGCTGATGTGTTGGGCTCCTCAGCACGACACAGGCACAGCTCTGAGAGGAGATGAGCACTGGGACCGGCCAGGCTCAACTGGGACCTGTCCTGCTGTCAAAAAGAGCAGGCTCAGTGCTAATCACGTTCTGCTCTGCTGAGGAAGGGGCTCCCACCATAGCATGGTTAAAGAGCTTAACTCCTAAATCCCTTCATCCTCTGGAGAAGGCTGAGGCAGTGACAGCAAGTCACTTAACTCTGTCCAGCCACAGCTGGGTGGGTTTGGCAGAATTAATTACTGAGAGCCAGGCAGGCAGGGTAATTAACTTCCAGCTGAATATGAGCTCCTGATCAGAAAGGCTCTTTGCATTTCAGCCATCCCTCAAGCAAGTGAACTGTCAAAGCTGGACTGGTTTGACAGAGTGGCTCCTGCCAAAACCCCTCCCAGACATCTGCTCCCAGGCTAAAAAAACCCCAAGGAACAGAATTGTGCAGGCACTGCTTGCAGACTCCACCTTTCAGCAGGCAAAGGAGAAGCAACTCCCAAAGCCTGGGGCATTTGATCTGGTTTTTGTCTGAGGCAAATCCACCCAAGCTCAGGGAATAAACCGACCGCCACACAGCAGGATTTGGTCGATGGTTTTTTGGGGGGAGCAAATGGAGGTTGGGTTTTTTTTTCCCTTCTGGAAATCAGTGGGCCCAGGCTGCTCTCAGGCAGGTGCAGGCTGGCAGTGAATCCCCAGGGACTGGGTTTGAGGTGGGATGAAAGCAGCAGGCAAACATTTCCCCCCCACCCCTCCCCTCATTGTCTTTGTTTTGATGAACAGAGCTGAGCACAACTCGGCAGCGTTGCAGGAGGACTCCAGCAGTTGCTTGCTGAGCCTGGGAGTCGCTCCCTGCAGTCACTTACCCTGTGCCAAAACCTGTGCTGAAGGTTTTCCTTTCTCCCCACTTTCTGCTTTTTTAGGAGACGTTTTTAGTCACTGAGTGATTGACCAAAAAAAACAATAATTGAGAGTGATGTATTAAAAAACCAACAGAGTGATTAATAACAACAGAGTGATTAATAACAACAGAGTGATTAATAACAAGAGTGATTAATAACAAAAGAGTGTTTAATAACAAAAGAGTGATTAATAACAGCATTTAAAGAGTGATTGGTAAAAAGAAAACCCCAAGAGGGGGTTAAAAAAATTAAAAGTGATTGATTAAAAAATAAGAGGTTAATAAAAAATAAAAGAGTGATCAGTAAAAAGATTGAAGGAGTGATTGATAAAAAAATGAAGAGGGATCAATAAACAAGTTAAAAGAGTGATCAGTAAAAAAATTAAAGGAATGATTAATGAAAAAATAAAGGAGTGATTAATGAAAAAATTAAAGGAGTGATTAATAAAAATTAAAGGGGTGATTAATAAGCAAAGTCAATGAGTGTTTAATAAACTAATAAAACAGTGATTGACAAAAAATCGAAGGAGTGAGTGACAAAGAGTCAAAGGAGTGATAAAGAGTTAAGAGTGATTCATAAACGAACTGAAAGAGTGACTGATAAAAGTATAAAATAGTGATTGATAAAAAGATTAAAGGAGTGATTGATTAAAAGCCAAGAGTGATGAATTGACAAAAATTAAAAGTGACTGATAAAAAATGAGAGATCAATAAAAAATAAGGGTGATTGGTAAAAAAATGAAAGAGTGATTGATAAAAAATTAAAAGTGATCAGCAAGAAAATTGAGAGTGATTGGTAAAAAAATCAAAGGAGTGATTGACAGAAGAATTAAGAGGGGTTAATAAACAAATGAAAAGAGTGATTAATAGAAACATAAAATAGTGATTGGTGAAAACATTGAAGGAGTGATTGATGAAAAACCAAGAGTGATTGATTAACAAAAATTAAAAGTGACTGATAAAAAATGAGAGATCAATAAAAAATAAGAGTGATTGATAAAAAATTTAAAGGGACTGATAAAAAATGAAGAGTGATTAATAAAAAAGTAAAAGTGATCAGCCATTTAAAAGAGATTAATAAACAATTAAGGGAGTGGTTGATAAAAAAAATTGTAGGAGTGATTGATGAAAAATTAAGAGGGATTAATAAACAAATTAAAGGAGTGATTAATAAAAAAATAAAGTAGTGATTGGTTAAAAAATTAATGGAGTGATTGATAAAAAACCCAAGAGTGATTACCTGAGCCCAGAGAGTGGTGGTGAATGGTGCCACAGCCAGCTGGCAGTGGTGTGCCCCAAGGATCAGTGCTGGGCCCCATGCTCTTCAACATCTTGATTGATGATCTGGATGAGGGCATTGAGTCCATCAGCAGTACGTTTGCAGATGACACCAAGCTGGGGGCAGCAGTTGATCTGCTGGAGGGCAGAGAGGCTTTGCAGAGGGACCTCGACAGGCTGGACAGATGGGCAGAGGCCAAGGGCAGGAGATTGAACACATCCAAGTGCCGGGTTCTGCACATTGGCCACAGCAACCCCAGGCAGTGCTACAGGCTGGGGTCAGAGTGGCTGGAGAGTGGCCAGGCAGAGAGGGACCTGGGGGTGCTGGTTGATGGGAGGCTGAACATGAGCCAGCAGTGTGCCCAGGCAGCCAAGAAGGCCAGTGGCATCCTGGCCTGCATCAGGAACAGTGTGGCCAGCAGGAGCAGGGAGGTCATTGTGCCCCTGTACACTGCACTGGTTAGGCCACACCTTGAGTCCTGTGTCCAGTTCTGGGCCCCTCAGTTTAGGAAGGAGGTTGAGTTGCTGGAGTGTGTCCAGAGAAGGGCAACAAAGCTGGTGAGGGGTTTGGAGCACAGCCCTGTGAGGAGAGGCTGAGGGAGCTGGGGTTGCTTAGCCTGCAGAAGAGGAGGCTCAGGGGAGACCTTATTGCTCTCTGCAACTCCCTGAAGGGAGGTTGTAGCCAGGCAGAGGTTGGCCTCTTCTCCCAGGCAGCCAGCACCAGAACAAGAGGACACAGTCTCAGGCTGCACCAGGACAGGTTTAGGCTGGATGTTAGGAAGAAGTTCTACACGGAGTGAGTGATTGGCCTTTGGAATGGGCTGCCCGGGGAGGTGGTGGAGTCACCTTCACTGGAGGTGTTCAGGAGGAGGCTTGCTGGGGTGCTTGGTGCCATGGGTTAGTTGTTGGGTGGGTTGGATTGGTTGATGGGTTGGAGGCGATAATCTTGAAGGTCTCTTCCAACCTGGTGTATTGTACTGTATTGTATTATTGTAATTAAAAAATTGTAACTGGTAAAAAAAGAAGAGAGATTAATACAAAATAAAAGAGTGATTGGTAAAAAATTGAGAGCGATTAATAAAAAAGTAAAAGTGATTAGCAAAAAAATTTAAAAGAGTGATTAATAAAAGACTAAAGGAGCAATTGATAAAAAAATTAAAGGAGTGGTTGATAAAAAATTAAGAAGGATTAATAAACAAATTAAAAGAGTGATTAGTAAAAAAAATTAGAAGTGATTAGCAAAAAAATGTAAAGAGTGTTTAATAAAAAATTAAAAGGGTGATTAATAAATAAATAAAGGGTGATTAATAAATAAAAGAGTGATTGGTAAAAAAATTAAAGGAGGGATTGATGAAACACCAAGAGTGATTAATTAAAAAATTAAGAGTGATTAACAAAAAAATGAGAGTGATTAGTAAAAAATAAAAGAGTGATTGATCAACACATTGAAAGAGAGATTTGTAAAAATAACTAAGAGTGATTAATAAGCCCCCAGGCAGGGCTACAGGCTGGGGTCAGAGTGGCTGGGGAGCGGCCAGGCAGAGAGGGACCTGGGGGTGCTGGTTGATGGGAGGCTGAACATGAGCCTGCAGTGTGCCCAGGTGGCCAGCAGGGCCAATGGAGACTGAAAGGGTTCTCCAAGCCTGGCACAGGCTGCCCAGGGAGGTGGCTGAATCCCCATCCCTGGAGGTGCTTGAAGGAGGCAGAGAGGTGGTGCTGAGGGCCAAGGTTTAGCCCCAGCCTTGGCAGAGTTAGAGACTGGTTTGACTGGATGAACTTCAAGGTCTTCCTCAGCCCTTAGATTCCATGTGGAAAAGACACTCCCTCCATCCTGCACATTTCATGCACACAGCACCAATGAAACAAGGAGGGGGTGATAGTGGCAGATCAATAGAATCATAGAACCAGCCAGGTTGGAAAACACCTCAAAGATCATCAAGTCCAACCTGTCACCCAAGACCTCATGACTAGTAACCCATGGCTCCAAGTGCCACATCCAAGCCTTTCCTGAACACCTCCAGGGATGGGGACTCCACCAATGAGAGACATTCCAATGGCCAACCTCTCTTTCTGGGAAGAACTTTCTCCTCACCTCCAGCCTAAACTTCCCCTGGCACAGCTTGAGACTGTGGAATCATGGAATCATAGAATTGTTAGGGTTGGAAGGGACCTCAAGGATCACCCAGTTCCAATCTAGTTCCAGTCATCAAAAGTAGGAACTGATGGTACAGATCAGTAGTCATCAAAAGTAGGAACTGATGGTACAGATCAGTAGTCATCAAAAGTAGGAACTGATGGTACAGATCAGTAGTCATCAAAAGTAGGAACTGATGGTACAGATCAGTAGTCATCAAAAGCAAGAACTGAGGGTACAGATCAATAATCACCCAAAGCAGGAACTGCTGGTGCCTGCCAGGTACCTGGCACCCCTGAAACCCAGTTCCATGACTCACCTGCCTCTTCTCTGCAAGCAAACACCCTGAAGGAGCAAACCTTTCCAAGGAAGAACGCCACCCCCTCCACCTTGTCCAAAGTTTCTCTTCTCAGCACAGAGAGGCTGATCCTCTCCCCCTCCCCTTGCAGTGTGTGAGGGCACATGAGAGGACAATTAACAGTGAAAACTCAGCAGGGCTGCTGGATGCAAGCATGCAGAGCCTGGTCCCCTGTTGCTTCTGGGCTGCCACCAGCCTGTCAAAACGCCTGGAAACGAAACTTTCTGGAGCCTTTATTAAGATTCATGGCAAAAGCTGGCTCCAAACCCACAGCCAAGCAGCAGCATGAAGCATCCCAGCCCTCCTGTCTCCCATGAGCTCTGCCAGCACATCTGGCTCGGGCCGGGAGGGAGGCTGAAGTGGATCTGTCAGCGTTTCCTTGCATGACAAGCGGCCATGGAGAGGACGTGCCACGCACAATGCAACCTCCCCAAGCCCCTCCATCCTCTCCTACCCCCTGGCTGTAGGCTACTGCACTCCCATTTCTCCCATACATACCAGAGGAGGACTGCAAACCTTCATACAGGCCTTCACAACGGGCTGAGATGCACGGAGAGGGAGGAGGAGATGACCTCTTTTGGGGGGGTTTGGCCCTTCTGCTCTGTTTCAGGACACAGAATCAGAGAAATGGGTAGACTCAGATGGGATGTTAGGAAGTTCTTCCCCATGAGGGTGGTGAGAGATTGGCACAGGTTGCTCAGGGAGGTGGTGGAAGCCTCATGCCTGGAGGTATATATGTATTTAATATATTATATATAAGTATATACATTATAATTATATTTATCTATATTTAATGTACTATATATAAAGATATAAATTATATATATATAAAAATATATTTTCTATATAAAATATAAATATATATAACATAGAAATATAAAATATATTTATCTATTATTTATATTTATCTATTAAATACATTAAATATAAATATTTATGTTTATATTAGTTGTAGTCATATTTACAGTAGTATTTCTACTTCTATTTGTACTTGACTTCAAATTCTCTTCATGTTTATACATATATTTAATATAAATATATTATTGTATCTAAACATACATTACTTATTAGCTATTTATTACATATATTTCATGTATATTAACTATTTATTATATAATATGTATTTAATATCTATTAAATATATTAAACATTTAAGCTTATATCAGTTGTAGTTATACTTACAGGAATATTTCTATGTCTATTTGTACTTGACTTTAAATTCTCTTCATGTTTATATTTATATTTCATATAAATGCATTAATATATCTAAATATATATTACTTCTTAGCTATTTACTGCATATATTTCATATACATTACCTATTTATTATATAATATATATTTAATATCTAAATATATATTACTTCTTAGCTATTTACTGCATATATTTCGTATACATTACCTATTTATTATCTAATATATATTTAATATCTATTGAATATATTAAATATACATATTTATGTTAGTTATAGTTATATTTACAGGAATATTTCTATTTCTATTTGTACCTGACTTTAAATTCTCTTCATGTTTGTCATAGTATCAGTCAGGGTTGGGAAGGGATCACAAGGATCATCTAGTTCCAATTTATATTAAATATAAATACATTATTATATCTAAATATAGATTACTTACTAGCTATTTATTACATAAATTTCATATACTTCAACTATTTATTATATAATATATATAATATCTATGGAATATGTTAAATATAAATACTTACATTAGTTATATTTACAGGAATATTTCTGTTTCTATCTTTAGTTGAGTTCAAATTTATCTTTATCTTTATATTGATTGAGCATTAGATTCAGATATAGATAGAAGAAAATATCTATTATTTATTTATATATTTATTAGGATAGGATAGGATGGGATAGGATAGGATAGGATAGGATAGGATAGGATAGGATAGGATAGGGTAGGATAGGATAGGATAGGATAGGATAGGATAGGATAGGATAGGATAGGATAGGATAGGATAGGATAGGATAGGATAGGATAGGATAGGATTAATAGAATAGGATAGAGTAGAGTAGAGTAGAGTAGAGTAGAGTAGAGTAGAGTAGAGTAGAATAGAATAGAATAGAATAGAATAGAATAGAATAGAATAGAATAGAATAGAATAGAATAGAATAGAATAGAATAGAATAGAATAGAATAGACCAGGTTGGAAAAGACCTTTGAGATCACCAAGTCCAACCTATCACCCAGCACCATCTAATCAACTCAACCACAGCACCAAGTGCCTCATCCAGGCTCTTCTTAAACACCTCCAGTGATGGTGACTCCACCACCTCCCTGGGCAGCACATTCCCATGGCCAATCTCTCTTTCTATGAAAAGCCTCCTCCTCACCCCCAGCCTAAACCTCCCTGGCACAGCTTGAGGCTAGCTGCTCTTATTGAGATTTTTAGATTTCAGTTTGGATTTCTCTATGACTAACCATGTGTACATCTTTAATTTATCGTTTTTATGGAATCATGGGGTCCTAGAATGGTTTAGGTTGGAAAGGAGCTCAGAAATCATCTGCTCCAAACTCCCTGCCATGCCCTGGGACACCTCTCAGCTAGACTCAGCTGCTCAAGGTCGCATCCAGGCTGGCCTTCAACACGCTTGGAACATAAGCCCTGTGAGGAGAGACTGAGGGAGCTGGGGTTGCTTAGCCTGGAGAGGAGGAGGCTCAGGGGAGACCTTCTTGCTCTCTGCAACTCCCTGAAGGGAGGTTGTAGCCAGGTGGGGTTGGTCTCTTCTGCCAGGCAGCCAGCACCAGAACAAGAGGACACAGTCTCAAGCTGTGCCTGGGGAGGTTTAGGCTGGAGGTGAGGAAGAAGTTCTGCACAGAGAGAGTGATTCACCATTGGCATGGACTGCCCTGGGAGGAGGTGGAGTCACCATCATTGGAGGTGTTCAGGAGGAGATTTGATGGGGTGCTTGGTGCCATGTTTTAGTTGATTAGGTGGTGTTGGGTGATAGGTTGGATGCGATGATCTTGAAGGTCTCTTCCAACCTGGTTGATTCTATTCTATTCTACCCCCAGGCAGGAGGCAGCCACAGCCTCCCTGGGCAGCCTGGGCCAGAGGCTCAGCTCCCTCCTGCTGAAGAACTTCTTCCTCAGCTCCACTCTGCCCCTGCTCTGCCTCAGCTCCAAACCATTCCCCCTTGGCCTGGCTCCAGACCCCCTCAGCAGAAGTCTCTCTGCAACCTTCCTGCAGGATCCCTTCAGGTGCTGGCAGCAGCTCTGAGGTGCCCCTGGAGCCTTCTCTTCTCCAGGCTGAACACCCCCAGCTCCCTCCCTTTGTAATCACATGTATGATCATAGAATGGTTGGGATTAGAAGGGACCTTAAAGCTCTTCCAGTCCCAACCCCCTGCCATGGGCAGGGACACCTCCCACCAGCCCAGGCTGCTCAAGATCTCATCCATCCTGGCCTAGAACACCTCCAGGGAGGAGGCAGCCACAGCCTCCCTGGGCAACCTGTGCCAGTGTCTCACTGGCAAGCATTTCTTCCTCATCTCCATTCTCCATCTCCTCTCTTCCAGCTCAAAGCCACTGTCCCTTGTCCTATGCCTGCAAGACCTTATAGAAGTTCCCTCCCCAGGTTTCTTGCAGGCTCCCTGTTGGTACTGCCAGACCACTCTAAGGCCTCCCTGTCCTCCCCTCATCCTCCCTTCAAAGAATCTTGCTGAGGAAAACCTGCAGTCATAAAGGATCCCAGAAAATGGCCATATTGCACAATTATCATTTCCCCTCCCTCTCTCCACCCCCCCCCCCCCCAAAGTAAAAAAGAGAAGGAAAAAAAATAAAGGCAGATGGTTTGAAGAAGTGGCAAACTCCTATTTTCATTGACAAGAAGCCTACACAGAGTGCAGAAAATGCTTTCAAATTAATGATTTGCCAAAAGGGAAAATGAAGAAAAAAAAAGATGTAAAAACCATTAACAAAAAATGAGTAGATTAACACACACACAAAAAAAAAATAGAATGAAATAAAAATTAACCAAAAAGAAGGAGAAAAAAAAAAAAGGGGGGGGGGGAGGGGAAAGATGTCACTGTCCTGGAGCTCTGCCACCTCGCAGCATCTTGCTGGCTTCGCTGGGTGCGTGAGGGGAAGGCAGATAGGGGCTCCATAATCTTCTGTCGTCGTTTAGAGCACTGGGGGCAGGCTCACAATTAAAGCCAGCTCCAAATAGCCTGCAGGAGGGAGCCAGCTTCACACTCCAGTGTGTCAGTAGAGCCGGGGAGCAGCACTTGCTTCAGCTCCAGGCTCACGTTCAGCCTCACTCCCCCTCAGAGTGTAATGTGTTCCCTGGGGAAGAGCTCTCTTCTCCTTAACCCTTTGTGAGAAGCCACTGATTTCATTTTCAGGTTCAGAGAATCACAGAATTGGTCAGGGCTGGAGGGAACCTCAAGGCTCAGCCAGTTCCAACCCCCTGCCATGGGCAGGGACACCTCACACTGCAGCAGGTTGCTCACAGCCACATCCAGCCTGGCTGCAAACACCTCCAGGCAGGAGGCTTCCACCACCTCCCTGGGCAACCTGTGCCAGGCTCTCACCACCCTCATGGGCAACAACTTCTTCCTCACAGCCAATCTCAATCTCCCCACTTCTAGTTTTGTTCCATTCCCCCCAGTCCTATCCCTCCCTGACACCCTCAAAAGTCCCTTCCCACCTTTCTTGGAGCCCCCTGCAGGTACTGGAAAGGCCACAGTTAGGTCTCTTGGAGCCTTCTCTTCTTCATAGAATCAACCAGGTTGGAAAAGAGCTCAGAGATCATCAAGTCCAACCTATCACCTATCACCTAACACCTCCTGACAACTAAACCATGGCTCCAAGTGCCACAGCCAAGCCTTTCTTGAAGACCTCCAGTGATGCTGACTCCACCACCTCCCTGGGCGGCACATCCCAAGGGCCAATCTCTCTGGCTGGGAAGAATTTCTTCCTCACCTCCAGCCTAAACCTCCCCTGGCACAGCTTGAGACTGTGTCCTCTTGTTCTGGTGCTGGGTGCCTGGGGGAAGAGACCAACCCCCTCCTGGCTACAACCTCCCTTCAGGGAGTTGGAGAGAGCAAGAAGGCCTCCCCTGAGCCTCCTCTTCTCCAGGCTAAGTAATCCCAAATTCTTGATCCATAGAATACCAGGTTGGAAGGGACCTCAAGCATCTTGTAGTCCAACCTTGCAGGGTAAGAATGGAGTTTAAATGAGCTCAGCTGTCAAGCTGAGCCTTGAAACTGTCTGATGTAGGGGAATCCACCACCTACCTTGGGAATTTATTCCAATGTTTAATACTTTAGTGGTGCACCATACTCTACTCTTGATGCACCAAGTAAGATTGGGAAGAGTCTGTCCCCCTGCTGGCTTTGGGGTTTATGCCTCCAAAATGGTGCTAAGAACTCTTATGTACTTCCCAGGACTGTCTGGAAGAAGTTGCTGCAGAGGAGGGCTAGGTTAGAGAGCAGGAAATGTTTCTTTGCTGCAGGAGTGGTCAGGGACTGGCACAGGCTGCCCAGGGTGGAGGCCCCATCCCTGGAAGTGTTCCAGAAACGTGTGGCCATGGCACCTGGGGATGTGATTTAGTGGCCATGGTGGGGCTGGGTTGATGGCTGATGATCCTAGAGGCTTTTTTTCCAGCCCAAACAATTCTTTGATTCCCTGAGAGCTGGAGGCTCCAGTGGTCTCAAAGCTGCTCATGTCCCTCTCTCATCATCCCCTGACCCCCACACGTAGGGTGGTGCTGAAGCATTCACATTTTGTTACACAGAGAGGGGGGAAAAAGGGGAACTTTGTGGCAGGAGGGTTGGTAGGGTGTGGGCTGCGATCCTGGCCTGAAGCCTAACCCCCAAATGAGACAATTCTGGGACCGTACAGAGAAACCTACAGCAACAGGAGGTGCAGAGCCTGCCCCTGGAGCTATGTACTGCCTGTATGCCCTGCTGTGCAGAGGGGGTTAACTTCTTTCTTGCCCCCCCAGATGCAGCCTACACCTCGACACAATAATGTGGCTGCAAAGAGCAGCTGGTTCTGATGACAATAAAGATTCTGAAACCACACAGGCAGAACTCAGGGGGTGAGGGAGCAAAATAAACACCACAGAGGGCTGAGAGCAGCTCGTGGTAGCTGCTGCCTAATAAGGAGCAGAGGCAGGTAGCCAGGGAGTGGCTGATGGGTGACCACCACCAGCCTTTCCCAAAGTGTCAAGGAGGGAGGGGGGAAGAAAAAACCAACAAGAAGTCTAATTTCATCCCCTTGAATTGGATGCACAGAAGCCCTTCCTTGCTCTCGGGTGTTTCTTGTGGTTGTTTCGTGATAATGATTAGAATTGTAATTAAATGCTGGTGGTTGTTGGGTTTGTTAGTGGTGGGGTTGGTGGTGTCGTTGTTGATAGGATCACAGAGTGGCTCGGGTTGGAAGGGACCTCAGAGCTCATCTGCTCCAAGCTCCCCACCATGCCCAGGGACACCTCTCAGCTAGACTCAGCTTTTTGTGACAGCAGGACAGGTCCCAGTTGAGCCTGGCCGGTCCCAGTGCTCATCTCCTCTCAGAGCTGTGCCTGTGTCGTGCTGAGGAGCCCAACACATCAGCTGTGCCAGGGAAATCACAGCTTCAGTGAGCTTGGCAAAGACCTCAGAGATCACCAAGTCCAACCTATCACCCAACACCTCCTGGCCGACTAAACCGTGGCTTCGATCACAGAATCACAGAATGGTTTGGGGTGGAAGGGACTTGAAAATCATCAGGTTCCAGCTGCTATGGGCAGGGACACCTCCCACCAGCACAGGTTGCTCAAGGACTCATCCAGCCTGGCCTTCAGCATCCCCAGGCAGGAGGCAGCCACAGCCTCCCTGGGCAGCCTGGGCCAGAGGCTCAGCTCCCTCCTGCTGAAGAACTTCTTCCTCAGCTCCACTCTGCCCCTGCTCTGCCTCAGCTCCAAACCATTCCCCCTTGGCCTGGCTCCAGACCCCCTCAGCAGAAGTCTCTCTGCAGCCTTCCTGCAGGATGCCTTCAGGTGCTGGCAGCAGCTCTGAGGTGCCCCTGGAGCCTTCTCCTCTGCAGGCTGCACAGCCCCAGCTCCCTCAGCCTGTGCTCCCAGCAGAGCTGCTCCAGCCCTGGGAGCATAATTGTGGTCTCCTCTGGACTTGCTTCAACAACTCCTTGTTGCTGTAGTTGTAGTAACAAACAAATAACAAAGAATAAATAACAACAACAATGCTACTACTACTAGTAACTACCAGTACTCTATTGTTATTACAATAATACAATAATACATATTTTATTTATTTATTTACAATTATTTTTATTACTATTATTGTTATTAATTTTATCATTGTCATTATTATTTCTCATTATTCTTTATTAATTTTGTTATTAAGTTTATTAATGCCATCACTACTTTTCATTACTATGGTTATTTACTATTGTTATTTTTGTTATTAATGTTGTTAATGCCATTAATATTTTTCATTGCTATTTATTACTATTTATTATTGTTATTGTTGCTCCTGTTACCAATATATTTGTTCTTTGTTATCATTATGTTTGCTCTTACTGTTATATTTAGGTAGCATATTATTATTATTATTATTACTATTTTTACTATTATTATTACTATTACTATTGCTATTATTATTATTTTCCTGTATTATCAATTCTTTATCATTCATTACTGCTTCCCAGGTGCCATTGTTCCTTTCAGGCAAGGCAAGACATCTCCTCTCTGTGCCACTGCTCCTGGCAGGCAAGGCAAGACATCTCCTCTCTGTGCCAAGAGGGGAGCAAGAAGACCTCCACTCTGGACTTCAGGAGGGCAGACTTCAGGCTACTCAAGGAACTAATTCAGAAGGTTCCTTGGGAATCAGCCCTTAAAAACAAAGGGGTCCAGGAGAGCTGGGCCTACTTCAAGGAAGAACTATTGAAGGTGCAAGAACAGGCTGTGCCGGTGTGCCGGAAGATGAGCTGCCGGGGCAGACGGCCAGCCTGGATGGGCAATGAACTTTTAATAGAACTTAGGGAAAAAAAGAGGGTGTATTATCTTTGGAAGAAAGGGGAGGCAACCTACAGAATGTTTAGGGATGTTGCTAGGACATGCAGGAAGAAAATTAGGGAGGCAAAAGCCCATTTAGAACTTAGACTGGCCTCTGCTGTGAAGGATAACAAAAAGTCCTTCTATAAATACATCAATAGCAAGAAGAAGGGCAAGGACAACCTCCACTCCTTGGTTGACACAGAGGGGAACGTTGTAACAAAGAATGAGGAAAAGGCAGAGGTACTTAACACCTTCTTTGCCTCAGTCTTCACTAGCAGGGCAGAACGTCTTCCAGACAGCTGGCCTGCAGAGCTGGCAGAAGGAGCCAGAGAGCTGCATAGTTTCCCACTGCTCCAAGAGGAAGTTAGAGATCTACTGAGCCGCTTGGACCCCCACAAGGCCATGGGACCGGATGGGATCCATCCTAGGGTGCTGAGATTGCTGACAGATGAGCTGTCCAAGCCACTTTCCATCATTTTTCAGCAGTCCTGGCTCACTGGAGAGGTCCCAGAAGACTGGAAGCTGCCAACGTGGTGCCCATCCATAAGAAGGGCCAGTTGGATGAGCCAGGGAATTATAGGCCTGTCAGCCTGAGCTCAGTGCCAGGCAAGGGTATGGAACGGCTCATCTCGAGTGAGATCACACAGCACTTACAGGATGACCAGGGGCTCAGGCCCAGCCAGCATGGATTTAGGAGGGGCAGGTCCTGCCTGACCAACCTGATCTCCTTCTATGATCAGGTGACCCGCCTGGTGGATGTGGGGAGGCCTGTGGATGTGGTCTACCTGGACCTCAGCAAGGCCTTTGACACCGTTCCCCACAGCAAACTCCTGGCCAAGCTGGCAGCCCGTGGCTTGGACAGGAGCACACTGCGTTGGGTTAGGAACTGGCTGGAGGGCCGAGCCCAGAGAGTGGTGGTGAATGGTGCCACAGCCAGCTGGCAGCCTGTCACTAGTGGTGTGCCCCAGGGATCAGTGCTGGGCCCCATGCTCTTCAACATCTTTATTGATGATCTGGATGAGGGCATTGAGTCCATCATCAGTACATTTGCAGATGACACCAAGCTGGGGGCAGGAGTTGATCTGCTGGAGGGCAGAGAGGCTTTGCAGAGGGACCTCGACAGGCTGGACAGATGGGCAGAGGCCAAGGGCAGGAGATTGAACACATCCAAGTGCCGGGTTCTGCACATTGGCCACAACAACCCCAGGCAGTGCCACAGGGTGGGGTCAGAGTGGCTGGAGAGCAGCCAGGCAGAGAGGGACCTGGGGGTGCTGGTTGATGGGAGGCTGAACATGAGCCAGCAGTGTGCCCAGGCAGCCAAGAAGGCCAATGGCATCCTGGCTTGCATCAGGAGCAGTGTGGCCAGCAGGAGCAGGGAGGTCATTCTCCCCCTGTACACTGCACTGGTTAGGCCACACCTTGAGTCCTGTGTCCAGTTCTGGGTGGTGGAGTCACCTTCACTGGAGGTGTTCAGGAGAAGACTTGATGGGTGCTTGGCTGTATGGTCTAGTTGTTGGGTGGGTTGGATTGTTTGATGGGTTGGACGCGATGATCTTGAAGGTCTCTTCCAACCTGGTGTATTGTATTGTATTGTATTGTATTGTATTGTATTGTATTGCCACTGCTCCTGGCAGGCAAGGCAAGACATCTCCTCTCTGTGCCACTGCTCCTTACAGGCAAGGCAAGACATCTCCTCTCTGTGCCACTGCTCCTGGCAGGCAAGGCAAGACATCTCCTCTCTGTGCCATTGCTCCTGGCAGGCAAGGCAAGACATGTCCTCTCTGTGCCACTGCTCCTTACAGGCAAGGCAAGACATCTCCTCTCTGTGCCACTGCTCCTGGCAGGCAAGGCAAGACATCTCCTCTCTGTGCCACTGCTCCTGGCAGGCAAGGCAAGACATCTCCTCTCTGTGCCACTGCTCCTTACAGGCAAGGCAAGACATGTCCTCTCTGTGCCACTGCTCCTTACAGGCAAGGCAAGACATCTCCTCTCTGTGCCACTGCTCCTGGCAGGCAAGGCAAGACATCTCCTCTCTGTGCCACTGCTCCTGGCAGGCAAGGCAAGACATCTCCTCTCTGTGCCACTGCTCCTTACAGGCAAGGCAAGACATGTCCTCTCTGTGCCACTGCTCCTGGCAGGCAAGGCAAGACATGTCCTCTCTGTGCCACTGCTCCTGGCAGGCAAGGCAAGACATCTCCTCTCTGACCTTAACACTTCAAGAGCCTCTGAGATCTTTCCCTCCCCTCCTCACCCCCCCCCATTCCACTGCCGGGCTACCTCCTCTCATTCCCTCTCTGCATAAAATCCCGAACCCTGATTATTAAGTAGCCTTTGATGAAGTCAACAGCCTTCCACTTGTCCTTTTGAATCAGCTCCCTCACATTAATTGTCCCACGCTAACAATGAGGGCATGCAATCACCACCCTCCTCTACACCAGCCCCTGCCCGATGTCGGGGGGAGGGTGCTCTCCAGAGCCAGCCCCTGCCCGATGTCGGGGGGAGGGTGCTCTCCGGAGAAGAAGGGGTTAAATTGTCGGCGTGCTGCTGCCTCTGTGAGCCTAATGTAAATGAACATTTGGTGCTTTGGTGCTTTGGGGGTTTTTGTTTGGTTTTTGGGGGTGTTTTTGTTCCTGAGCTGCTGGTGAATGCGTTCTTAGCATCTCTGATGTGCTCCCTCAGCTCAGCTAATAAGCAGCTCTGAAGGCAGGAGATTGATGCTTTCCAGGGGTGGTTACCAACCCTTCCACCTCCCAGCAATACCTGGGACAGGTCTTTGTGCTGTTAAAACTAACTCATTTGAGGGTGCTTTGATGGTTTTTTTGGCCTTGTATACCACAGGCAAAGCTTAATCTGAGCCCCTGGCTGCTGCTCAGGTGATTCATTTCATTTAGTCATAGAATCACAGAACGGTCAGGGCTGGAAGGGACCTCAAGGCTCAGCCAGCTCCAACCCCCTGCTGTGGCCAGGGACACCTCACACTGCAGCAGGTTGCTCACAGCCACCTCCAGCCTGGCTGCAAACACCTCCAGGCAGGAGGCTTCCACCACCTCCCTGGGCAGCCTGTGCCAGGCTCTCACCACCCTCATGGGCAACAACTTCTTCCTCACAGCCAATCTCAATCTCCCCACTTCTAGTTTTGCTCCATCCCCCCTCAGTCCTATCCCTCCCTGACACCCTCAAAAGTCCCTCCCCAGCTTTCTTGGAGCCCCCTGCAGATCCTGGAAGGCCACAATTAGGTCTCCTGGGAGCCTTCTCCTCTCCAGCCTGCACAGTCCCAACTCCCTCAGTCTGTCCTCACAGTCCTGGCCTGTGTGCATCCTATGAGTTCCAAACATTTCCTTTGTTTCATGTGGGGCCAGGCTTAATGTCTTTATCAATAGTCTGGGTGAGAGGATTGGGGCACCCTCAGTAAGTCTGCAGATGACTCTAAGCTGGGTGGAAGTGTTGATCTGCTGGAGGGGAGGAAGGCTCTGCAGGAGGACCTGAAACAGGCTGGATTGATGGGCCGAGGTCAGGGGGATGAGGGTCAACAAGGCCAAGGGCTGGCTCCTGCACTTGGGTCAAAACAACCCCACGAACACTGCAGGCTTGGGGCAGAGTGGCTGGAAGCTGCTTGGCAGAAAAGGACCTGAGGGTGCTGATGGACAGCAGCTGAAGGTGAGGCAGTGTGGCCAGGAAGGCCAGCAGCATCCTGGCCTGCATCACGACTAGTGTGGCCAGCAGGACCAGGGAATTGGTTGCCCCCTGGACTCAGCACTTGTGAGGCCAGAAAAGGCTGAGAGGGAGGCCTGGGACTGTTGAGCCTGGAGAAGAGCAGTCTGTGAAGGGACCTTAGCAGCATGGAATCACAGAATCATGGAATCACTTAGTGTGGAATCATGGAATCATGGAATCAAGGTGGAATCATGGCAAGGTGGAATCATGGCAAGGTGGAATCATGGACTTATGGACTTGTTTCAGCTGGAAAAGTCCTGTAAGACACAAGCCAGCATTAAAGCTCCCTGCTCGCTGCAGCAGCTGTAGGGGCTGGCTTGTGAGGTGTCAATTTCTGCTGTGGGAAATGAGACTCTTCAGAGTGTGCTGTAAAAAGAGGCTTTTATTGAGGCAGTTTGTCTCCAGGTGTTTGCTGTTTCTTTTTCCACAGCCATCCCCTTTCCCCTCCCCAGGGTGATCCGAAAACCAGAGGAAGCCTTCCAGGTGAAAGCAAACCACAGAGCCTCTCCAAACTGCTATGCCCCTAGGAAAGGGTTTTGCCTTTGGTGGAGCATCTGACACTTTGTCTCACCTCTTTCAACCAGCCCTCACTAACAAGCTCTGCACAGAGCAGGGCTGCACCTCCTGCTTCCCCTGCATCAAGCTGGGAGGCTCCATGAATCCTGCCAAGCCTCTTGGCAGCTAATGTTTTGTTCAACTGCTTGGTACATCTGTCAGCCCGGGGACAAAGCAAGGTTTGCCCAGCCTCAACCTTTCAAGCAGACCCTTTTGGTGGCAGACAAAATGCTGGTGCCTAGCATAAAAGCTAAAGGATCCTCAGGGCTTTGGAAGCTGAGCTTGCTGCTTTAATGCAAACATCCCCTGTGAGGGCTCTGGGTCCTGGCGTGCTCTGAGCAGCAGGAGGAAGAATACATGAATAGAAAGGAGCTGCTCAGCAGCCTGCTGACAATGGAGCTGCAAGAGTTAATGAGGTGCTGGCCTGCTGCTGGACTCCTGCGTGCTAAAGGAAAAATCCTGATGGTTTTATCCAGCAGCAAGGAAAACCTCCTCAAAGGTAGTGATTGGGAAGTGCCTGTGAGTACAGAGCAGGGCCTCCTTCCATCCAGCCTCAGGCAGTCATGGAACCATTTCAGACCTTTAAGCTCAACCAGTCAAACCATGCTGTACACATTGCCTGCAGATGGATAGAATCAGGCAGTCAGTTTGGTTGGAAAAGCCCTTTAAGGTCATCCAGGCCAACCATCCCCTAACTCTACCAAGGCTGGGACTAAAACATGGCCCCCAGCACCACATCTCTGCCTCTTTCAAACACCTCCAGGGATGAGGATTTAACCACCACCCTGGGAGGCCTCTTCCAGTCATTAAGAACCCTTCCAGTCAGCAAGTTTCTGCTCAACTCCAACCTAAACCTCACCCGGAGAAACTTGAGGCCATTTCCTCTCCTCCCAGCACTTCTTACTAGGGAGGGGAAACCAACCCCCACCTCGCTCCAACCTCCTTCCAGGGAGCTGTAGAGATGCAGAAGGTCTCCCTTCAGCCTCCTCTTCTCCAGGCTCAACACCCCCAGCTCCCTCAGCTGCTCCTCCCCAGCTGTTCTCCAGAGCCTTCCCCAGCTTGGTTGCCCTTCTCTGGACTTGCTCCAGCACTTCAGTGTCCTTCTCGTGTAGTGAGGAGCCCAAAACTGAACCCAGGACTCAAGGTGCAGCCTCACCAGTGCTGAGCCCAGGAGGACAATCCCTTCCTTAGCCCTGCTGGTGACACCATTGCTGCTCCAGGCCAGGCTGCTGGTGGCCTTTTTGGCCAGCTGGGCACTCCCTGGCTCATCTTCAGCTGCTGTCCATCAGCACCCCCAGGGCTTTCTCTGCTGGGCAGCTTTCCAGCCACTCTGCCCCAAGCCTGGAGTGCTCATGGGGTTGGTGTGCCCCAAAGAATCTCTCTTTTCTTACAGGGAAGGAGCCTCAACCACATTCTTGGGCAACCTGTTCCAGCATTTCACCACTCTCATTTCTCAGAGCTTCCTCCTGGTGCCCAACCTGAATCTCCCCGGCTCCAGTTTCAAACCAATGCCCCTCACCCTGTCACCCCAAGCCCCTCTCAACAGCCCTTCCCCACAGCTACTCTTGGTTTCAAACGGTGCTTCAAGAGAGATTTCCAAGAGCAGAGCTCTTCAGCTGAGAGCAAGAACAAGCAGAGACTTCCCTCCTCTGAAGCTGTGTGAGTGAATTCCACCTGATGTGGCTCAGTGCTTGAGATTCAGCATTCAAAGCTTCTCTCTCTCAACCCTCTCCTGGCACAGAGGAGCAACCTGAAGAGTGCATTGAAAATGCAGGGATAGAAAGAGGTCAATGAGAAGCAGCTCTTCTAAATGGCTCTTATTATTTCCCCCTCTTCCCTCACTGGATTCCCTGCCAGCAGTTAAGGAGGGGAAAATGGAGCTAAGGGGAAATAAAACGCAGGGGTTTGGGGGGTTCTTACACTAAAACCAAACACTAAACCTCCAGTCAAATGAAAGGGGAGAAAAATAAGGTCAAAACACTCCTCAAGTCTACAAAAATTAATAGTTCAGGGGGGTGGGTGGTCAAAAGAGGGATTCAGTTCCCCAAGAGCATGCTGCAAGGAGAGAGGCACAGCTTTCATGTCAGGCTGGCCTGATTTCGGTGCTGCTGCTGGTGGAGTTTATTTTCTCCCTGGCAGCTTAGAGCTGGCTTTTGGACTCCAGAGTAGGATAATGTTACTGGAGCAGGCTGCCCAGAGAGGCTGTGGAGTCTCCTTCCCTGGAGACTTTCCCACCCATCTGGATGTGTTCCTCTGCAACCTGCTCCAGGGGATGCTGCTCTAGCAGAGGGGTTGGACTGGGTGGTTCCCCAGAGGCCTCTTCCAAGCCCCAGCACTCTCTAATGGTGTGGTAAGACCGTGGGATTGGTGTGGCTGAGCAGTGCTTACACTAATCACAGCAACACAGGTTGGGAGGGACCCTCAAAGGTCATCTTGTCCAACCCCACTGCAGTCAGCAGGGACACCTCCACCTAGGTCAGATTTGCTGAGGACCCATCAAGTTTGACCTTGAATGTCAAACAATTTTCAGCTTCTCAATAGTGCCAGCAAGGAGGTTAAGGGTAAAGAAGAAACCGGGGGAAGCACAGCTGGGGCAGCTGCCTGCAGCTGGCCAAAGGGATATTCCACACCCTATGGGGTCACAGTCACCAAAAATGACTGAGGGGAGTTGGCCAGGGGGTGGTGGCCACTGCTCAGGGACTGCCTGGACACGGGGCAATGAAGGTGCCCAGTGGCATCGTGCATCCCTTCATTTGCATATTCTCTTGGCACTGTTAATAGCTCTCCCTCCTTTCCTGTGCTATCAAATTGCCTTTATCTCTGCCCACTTCACTGCAAGAGTGGTCAGGGGCTGGCAGAGGCTGCCCAGGGAGCTGGCAGAGGCTGCCCAGGGAGCTGGTGGAGTCCCCATCCCTGGAGGTGTTCAGAAATGTGTGGCCATGGCACTTTGGGGCAAGGTTTAGAGGACAAAGTGGTGTTAGGTTCATGGTTGAATCCAATGACCTTGGAGGTCTTCTCTAACTGAAACAGTTCTATGGGTCTAGACTGAGCCTGCTGAGTTTGTGCCCAGCAGAGCTCCCCTTAGCACAGCAGATCCAGAACCTCCACCACTGCAGAAGCAGAGGACATAGAGCAGCATGAGAACAGAACCTGCTCCTGGCTTTGAGAACCCTTTTAGTCAACAAGTTTCTTGTCATGTCCAACCTAAACCTCCCCCTCTCATCCTAGCATTTGTTCCCTGGCAGAAGAGACCAACCCCCACCTCATCCCAACCTCCTTTCAGAGAGCAATGAGGTTTCCCTTCAGCTTCCCACTTTTTTCCCCTCCAGACTAAACCACCCCAGGTCCCTCCGCTGCTCCTCACCAGCCCTGTTCCATATATTGATGAATTTCTGATAGATCACCAGAAACATTAGCCCATGGCACCCAGTGAGCATAAAATCCAGATGGCAGCATCCTTTAGGTGATGGTGGCTACATGTAACATCCACATTGATGGATATGGCCACAGGAAACGGCCTCCAGTTGCACCGGGGGAAGTTTAGGTTGAAGATGGGAAGTTTGTTGAGTGGAAGGGTTCTCCAAGCCTGGCACAGGCTGCCCAGGGAGGAGGCTGAATGCCCATCCCTGGAGGTGTTTGACAGAGGCAGAGCTGTGGTGCTGAGAGCCGTGGCTTAGCCCCGGCCTTGGTACAGTTGGAGAATGGTTGGACTCAATCAATGCAAAGACAAAGAGCTGTGGTGCTGAGAACCATGGCTTAGCCCCAGCCTTGGTGGAGGTAGAGAATGGTTGGGACTCAATCAACTCAAAGACACAGAGATATGGTGCTAAGGACCATGGCTTAGCCCCAGCCTTGGTGGAGGTAGAGAATGGTTGGGAGTCAATCAACTCAAAGACACAGAGATATGGTGCTAAGGACCATGGCTTAGCCCCAGCCTTGGTGGAGGTAGAGAATGGTTGGGAGTCAATCAACTCAAAGACACAGAGATATGGTGCTAAGGACCATGGCTTAGCCCCAGCCTTGGTGGAGGTAGAGAATGGTTGGGACTCAATCAACTTAAAGACACAGAGCTGTGGTGCTGAGGACCATGGCTCAGCCCCAGCCTTGGCAGAGTTGGAGCCTGGTTGGATTGAGTGATCTTAAAGGGCTTTTCCAGCTGAAACCTAAAGTTGGGAGCTCTGGTTTCAATTCTGCATCATTCACTGAATTGCTTCCTGCCTTTGGCAGGTGATTCCAGTCAATATTTTCCTCCCTCCAGCTTTTAGACATCTAATCTACAAACACATTTGCAGCTCTTCTCCTCACTTTGCATACCTGTGAATTGCTTCCCTCCAGTCGAATCCACCCCCAAACAAATGGCTCAGGCTTCATTTTCTCTCCCTGCCAAGTGGAACCGTTCATTCCACCCCTAAAAGCAGGCAGGATTGATCACCCAACAAGCCCTGCAAATCTCTTGATCGCTGCTAAAGAGGCTCTGATGGGGGGATGCATTGTTTGCCTCCTCTCCACAGATGCAAAGCAGCAGAACAATTTCGTTTCAGGATTTATTTAGTTATTTATTTCTTTCTTCCTGAGTGCCTCAGCAGCAGGCGAGAAGGGTCTGAGGGAGCTGAAAAAGCAGCAGCCCTAATTTAGACCGATTTGGAGGGTGGCAAGGCTCTCCTGTGGCTGGTTTTTTTCCTGTTCCGAGGCAAAGTGTTTGCTGGAGGAATTAAAACGATATTGCCCTCATGAAATGGAGAACTTTCATTTCTTTTGACACCTCCCATCAATCCCCAGCTTCCTGCCAAGGGAAGAGAAGAGCAGTTTGTCTTGATCAAATGGAAATGATCAAAACACACCATGTCCCCTCCTGAATCTTCATCAAAAGCTCATCAAAAGCTCATTTCTGCTCCCCAGACTGAGGCTGGCAATTGCAGGCTGAGCAGCAAGCCCAGCACAGCGAGGGAACTGGTCCCAAATGGACCCAGCTTACAATAATGCAATACAATACAATACAATACACCAGGTTGGAAGAGACCTTCAAGATCATCGTGTCCAACCCATCAACCAATCCAACCCACCCAAACAACTAGATCAAATGCTTCAAGGTACTGGAGAGGGTAAATAGACTGAGGGTAGCCCTGGACAGCTTGGAGCTCTGGGTCCAGTTCTGGAGCCTCTGTGCCAGGAAGGATCTGGAGGGGCTGGAAGGTGTCCAGAGAAGGGCCACGAGGAGGAGCAGAGGGCTGGAGCTGCTCTGCTCTGAGGACAGACTGAGGGAGTTGGGGTTGTGCAGGCTGGAGAGGAGAAGGCTCTGAGGAGAACTAATTGTGGCCTTCCAGGATCTGCAGGGGGCTCCAAGCAAGCTGGGGAGGGACTTGTGAGGGTGTCAGGGAGGGATAGGACTGGGGGGATGGAGCAAAACTAGAAGTGGGGAGATTGAGATTGGATGTGAGGGAGAAGTTGTTGCCCATGGGGGTGGTGAGAGCCTGGCACAGGCTGCCCAGGGTGGTGGTGGAAGCCTCCTGGCTGGAGGTGTTTGCAGCCAGGCTGGAGGTGGCTGTGAGCAACCTGCTGTGGTGTGAGGTGTCCCTGGCCATGGCAGGGGGCTTGGACCTGGCTGAGCCTTGAGGTCTCTTCCAACCCTGACAGTTCTGTGATTCTATGATTTGGCTGGAGATGTCCCTGCTGCCTGCAGGGGGGTTGGACAAGATGGCCTTTGGGACTTTCCAACCCAATGCAATCTGGGAATCTGTGAAACATCAGAAGTACAGGCAGGGACTCCATCACCCTGAAGGGTTCAGACACAGATCAGCTTCCACTGGGTTCTCAAAGACTGGAATGAGCCCCCAGGGAAGGATAGGATGAGAGGAAATGGCCTCAAGTTGCACCAGGGGAGGCCTAGGCTGAATATGAGAAGAAACTTCACAGCTGAAAAGGTTCTCAAAGACTGGAACTGGCTCATCAGGGTAGATTAGGATGAAAAGAAATGGGTTCAGATTGCACCAGGGGAGGTTTAGGTTGGAGATGAGAAGAAACTCCTTGACTGGAAGGGTTCTGCAAGCCTGGCACAGGCTGCCCAGGGAGGTGCCTGAATCCCCATCCCTGGAGGGGTTTGACAGAGGCAGAGCTGTGGTGCTGAGGGCCATGGCTTAGCCCCAGCCTTGGTAGGGTTAGAGACTGGTTGGCCTGGATTCTCCTAAAGAGCTTTTCCAACCCAAACCATTTTGGGAGTCCAAGGTCAGTGATGGTTAATGGCCAAGCACTGGCTTTGCAGAACGCTTTGGCAGAGAGGAGCTGCAGATGGTTCTTCTCCTCGTCCAAGCCCCCAGAGGAGCTCACCATGAAGCCCTGGAGCTCCAGGGCAGTGCTGCTTGGCACGCTGGTGCCATGCCCTGGGAGAACAGGCACCGCTTCAGAGGTGGAAGGGGAGTTCCTGCTGCTTTAAACCTCCTGTGCAGCATCAGTGAGGAGCTGTGCAGAAACTGCCACCCATGGCCCTATCCATCAAGCCATCCAGGCTGGCAGCCAGGGTAGCTTCATCATTAAAGCTCTGCCTCTCTCCCTCTGAGGGTCTCGGGGGGCCTTGTTTAATGCAGCAGCCAGATGGCACTGAGGAAACTCAGGTGGTGCCTGCTGAGGTTTGGGGCTTGCCTTTCATGCTGCCGCTCGACTCCTTCACATGGCTTAGGTTCCACTGGAAAGAAATCACTCCAGCTCCCGGGGCTGGGGGCTTTATTAGCACCCCCCCACCCCCCCCCGAGCTCCTCCACTGAAGAATTGATCAGCAGCAGCCAGGCTTGGTGGGGGGAAGGTAACACTTTCTGTTCCTGCAGCACTGTGCACCATCTGTTGGAGCCCCCGCCCCCTGCAGAAGGAGGTGGAAGCAGCCAAGTGTAGCTGGGTAATTACCCACTGAAATCCAGCTTGGAGTCACAGAGTGGCTGGGGGTGGAAGGCACCTCTGGAGATCATCCAGTCCAGCCCCCACTCCTAAAGCAGGATTGCAAAGAGCAGGTTGCACAGGGACACATCCAGGTGGGCTTTGGAAAGGCTCCAGAGCAGGAGACTCCACAACCCCTCTGGGCAGCCTGCCCCAGGGCTCAGCAGCCTCACACCAAAGAAGTTTCTCCTTAAGTTCAGATGAAAGCTCCTGGGTTCTAGTCTGTGCCCGTTGCCCCTTGCCCTATCACTGGGCCCCACTGAGAGGAGCCCAACCCATCCCCACGGCCTCCACCCTTCGTGTATTGATCAGCATTGATCAGACCCCCTCAGGCTGCTCTTCTCCAGGCTAACCAGCCCCAGGGCTCTCAGCCTTTTTTCCTCACAGAGCTGCTCCAGGCCCCTCAGCAGCTTTGTAGCCTGCATTGGACTCTCTGCAGCAGATCCCTGCTCTTCTTGAACTGGAGAGCCCAGAACTGGACACAACACTCCAGATGTGGCCCCACCAAGGCAGAGTAGGGGGTGAGGAGAACCTCCCTGGACCTGCTGGCCACGTTCATCATGATGCACTCCAGAAGACCTTTGGCCTTCTTGGCCATGAGGACACAGTGCTACCTCGTGGCCAACTTCTTGTCCACCAGGACTCCCAGGTCCTTCTCCACAGAGCTTAGCTCATGTCTGCACCCACCTCTTTGTCCTGAGTTCAGGCTTTCTCAACTCTCTTTAGTCAAGGACATAACCAATGCCACTGCTGCTCATCCTCATGGTTGTCTCTTCCCCCAGGCAGCCAGCACCCAAACAAGAGGACACAGTCTCAAGCTGTGCCAGGGGAGGTTTAGTCTGGAGGTGAGGAGAAAGTTCTTCCCAGCAAGAGAGATTGGCCCTTGGGCTGTGCTGCCCAGGGAGGTGGTGGAGTCCCTGTCCCTGGAGGTGTTCAAGAAAGGCTTGGATGTGGCACTTGGAGCCATGGGTTAGTTGTCAGGAGGTGTTAGGTATTAGGTCATAGGTTGGGCTTGATGATCTCTGAGGTCTCTTCCAAGCTGGTTGATGCTACGATTCTATTCTGTGATTTCAGCGGTGCCCAGTGACAGGCCAAGGGGCACTGGGCACAAACTTGACCCTAGAAGGTTTCACTGGAACTTAAGGAGGAATGTCTGTGCTGTGAGGGCGCTGGAGCCCTGCAGCAGGCTGCCCAGGGAGGTTGTGGAGTTTCTTTTGCTGGAGACTTTCAAAACACACCTGGGCACCGTGACCCTGGGCAACCTGCTCGGGATGGCCCTGCTTCAGCAGAGAGGCTGGACCTGGTGATCTCCACAGGTCCCTTCCAAGCCCTAAATCTCTGTGGTCCTGGGATTTCATAGGATCATAGACTCAATAAGGCTGGAAAAGACCTCAGAGATCACCAAGTCCAACCTATCACCCAGCACCTCCTGACTAACCAAGCCATGGCTCCAAGTGCTACATCCAAGCCTTGTTTGAACACCTCCAGGGACAGGGACTCTCTGGGCAGCCCTGTGAGGGGAGGCTGAGGGAGCTGGGGTTGCTTAGCCTGGAGAAGAGGAGGCTCAGGGGAGACCTTCTTGCTCTCTGCAACTCCCTGAAGGGAGGTTGTAGCCAGCTGGGGGTTGGTCTCTTCTTAGAATCATAGAATCATAGAATCAGTCAGGGTTGGAAGGGACCACAAGGATCATCTAGTTCCAACCCCTGCCATGGGCAGGGACACCCTACACTAGATCAGGCTGGCCAGAGCCTCGTCCAGCCTGGTCTTAAACACCTCCAGGGACTGGGCCTCAACCACCTCCCTGGACAACCCATTCCAGGGCTTCACCACTCTCATGGTAAAGAACTTCTTCCTCACATCTAGCCTGAATCTCCCCACCTCCAGCTTCATTCCATTCCCCCTAGTCCTATCACTACCTGAGATCCTGAGCAGTCCCTCCCCAGCCTTCCTGTAGGCCCCCTTCAGATACTGGAAAGCCACAATGAGGTCACCTGGGAGCCTTCTCTTCTCCAGACTGAACAGCCCCAACTCCTTCAGTCTGTCCTCACAGGAGAGGTGCTCCAGCCCTCTGATCATCCTCGTGGCCCTTCTCTGGACACGCTCCAGCACGTCCACATCTCTCCTGTAATAGGGGCTCCAGAACTGGAGGCAGTACTCCAGGTGGGGTCTCACCAGAGCTGAGTAGAGGGGGAGAAGCACCTCCTTGACCTGCTGGTCACACTTCTCCTGATGCAGCCCAGGATCTGATTGGCTTTCCGGGCTGCAAGTGCACATTGAGAGCTCATGTTGAGCTTCTCCTCCCCCAGCACCCCCAAGTCTCTCTCCTCAGGGCTGCTCTCCAGCCAGTCACTGCCCAGCCTGGATTTGTGCCTGGGATTGCCTCGACCCAGATGCAGGACCCTGCACTTGGTCTTGTTGAAGCTCATGAGGTTGGCTTGTGCCCACCTCTCCAGCCTGTCCAGGTCCCTCTGGATGGCATCCCTTCCCTCCAGCGTGTCCACTGCACCACACAGCTTGGTGTCATCAGCAACCTTGCTGAGGGTGCACTCGATGCCACTGTCCATGTCACCCACAAAGATGTTGAACAAGACAGGTCCCAGGACTGATCCCTGAGGGACTCTGCTTGTCCCTGGCCTCCCCTGGGACATGGACCCGTTGACAGCCACTCTTTGGGTGCGGCCATCAAGCCAGTTCTTTATCCATCTAGTGGTCCATCCATCACACCCATGTGTCACCAGCCTGGAGACCAGGAGGTGGTGCGGGACAGTGTCGAAGGCTTTGCTCAAGTCCAGGTAAACGACATCAGTTGCTCGCCCCTCATCTATTAATGCTGTCACCTGCTCATAGAAGGCCACCAGGTTTGTCAGGCAGGATTTGCCCTTGGCAAAGCCATGCTGACTACTCCCAATCACCTCTTCACTGTCCTTGTGAGTCATTAGTGCCTCCAGGAGGATCTGCTCCATGATCTTTCCGGGCACAGAGGTGAGACTGACTGGCCTGGAGTTCCCGGTTCCTCCTTCTTGCCCTTTTTGAAAATGGGAGTAATGTTTCCCCTTTTCCAGCCTGTGGGGACTGCCCCAGGCTGCCAGGACTTCTGGAATAGAATAGAGAGGGGCTTGGCAACCTCATCTGCCAGTTCTCTCAGCACCCGTGGGTGTATCCCGTCGGGTCCCATGGACTTGAACACTTTCAGGTTCTTCAGGTGATCACGAACCTGAGCTTCACTTATGATGGGCAGTTCTTCCTCCCCGTCCCTGGCATCGTCTGCCATGACACCAGGAGTGTGGCTGGAGGCCCTTGCAGTGAAGACTGAGGTAAAGAAGTGATTGAGTACCTCAGCCTTTTCCACATCACTTGTGACCAATTCACCACTTTCCTTTCTGAGGGGGCCCACACCTTCCTGGGCTTCTTCTTGCCATTAATATACCTATAGAAATTCTTAGTGTTCCCTTTAACCCCCTGGCTAGATTCAGTTCAAACTCTGCTTTGGCTTTCCTAACCAGGCCTCTTGCTGCTCGGGCAGCTTCCTTATATACCCCCTGTTCTATCTGTCCTTCCTTCCACTTCCTGTAGAGTTTCTTTTTAAGTGATAGTGTGTCCAGCAGCTCCTTGTTCATCCAGGCAGGCCTCCTAGCATTCCTTCCTGCTTTTCTCCTTATAGGTATACATAGCTCCTGGACACAGAGGAGGTGGTCCTTGAATACTGACCAGCTGTCCTGGGTCCCTCTTCCCTCCAGGGCTTCATCCCACGACACTTTGGCTAGCAGATCCCTGCAGCGATCGAAGTCTGCACGCCTAAAGTCTAGGGTCGTGAGCTTAGAATATGTCCTCCTGATTGCCCTGAGGAGATGAAATTCAACTGCTTCATGGTCACTGCAGCCAAGGCCGTCTCTGAGCCTCACATTTGTTACCAGCCCTTCCCTGTTGGTGAGAACAAGGTCCAGCGTAGCACCTTTTCTTGTTGGTTCCTCTACCATTTGGAGGAGGAAGTTGTCTTCTATGCAGTCCAGGAACATCCTGGATTGCTGATGCCTTGCTGTGTTGTCCCTCCAACAGATGTCAGGGTGGTTGAAATCCCCCATGAGGACCAGGGCTTGTGACCTGGAAGCCGCTTCTATTTGCCTGTGCAGAGCCTCATCTGCTTGGTTCTGCTGGTCAGGTGGCCTGTAGGAGACCCCCACAGTAATATCTCCTTCCCCTGTCTTGCCTTTAATTCTAACCCATAAACTTTCAACCGACTCATCATGCCTCCCCAGGTGGAGTTCTGCTGATTCCAGCTGGTTGTTGACATAGAGGGCAACACCTCCTCCTCTCCTTCCCTGCCTATCCTTCCTAAAGAGCTCATACCCGTCTATCCCTACGTTCCAGTCGTGGGAGTCGTCCCACCAAGTGTCGGTGATGCCCACTGTGTCATGGCGTCCCAGCATCACGGTGGCCCTTAACTCATCCTGTTTGTTGCCCAAGCTGCGTGCATTTGCATAGAAGCACTTCAGCTGGGCTGGCCCTGTCGTCCTCCTGTGCCAACTCCCCTTGGTTTCCACAGGGTGTCCTGGTGTGTCATTTGTGTCTTGCCTCAGGGCAGCAAGCTGAGAGCCCCTACTGGCTCTCCATCCCTCCACCTCAGGTGAGCTGCCCCCCTGCTTGTCACAGGCCAGCAGGAGACCACCAACCCCTCCCCTTCAAATCTAGTTTAAAGCCCTGTCTATGAGCCCTGCCAATTCCTGCCATAAACACTGAAGAATTTTCAGTGATAGTTCGGGTCTCACGTTCATAGTAGCATTTATATAAGAAAATAAAGAAGAAAGAAACTCAACTCAGTCTATGAGGCTGGCTTGATAAAACAAAATATGTATTTGTCTCTTTGTGAACAAACTCATCTAGTAATTAAGAACTTGGAATATTCTTCAGTAAATATAAAGTAGTGCCTTTCCTGTTAAAAAATTATTGTTCAAAGATCTTGAACTTTAATTTCATCAGGTATCAAGTTTCAAATCAAGAATGAAACTAGCTATTATGCAAGTAATTCAAGAAAGCCATCTATCTAAGTTTTCAGACGCTTTCATTAAGCCCCATTTTGCCATGCTTATGATATCTTGTACATTATTTCATTTATCTATTACAGATAGCTGGCACATGACTCTAAAGGATGAAGACTAAATATTAACCTTCTTCAAAATTCACTTCCAGAAGCTAAAAAAGCTCAAGGAAATTAAAGAAGACAAGGATAAAATGGAAGCAGGAAAAGAAGAAGAAATTAGAAGAAAAAGTATCAGTGTTTCTTCTTTAATGAGATTAATCCATGGGGAGCTTAGCCTTTGATTGCCATGTTTTCTGTTGTTAATAGATTTTGTATTACACTGCAGAAAACATTGTTGTGCTGTTTCACTAGTGAAATGAATAGATTCTCCCAAGGCGCTATATGACTTGAACAACGCTGCTGAAACACAAACTTGCAGGCTGCTCTGATGTCTTTTACAGCAGGTCATCTGTATCAAAATATCATTACAATACAATACAATAATACAGTACAATACAATACAATATAATACAATACACCAGGTTGAAAAGAGACCTTCAAGATCATCACGTCCAACCCATCAACTAATCCAACAACCTACCTAAACAACTAAAAACTATGTAGAACTGGAAAGTACTCATCATTCATTGAGAACCGTAAAAAAGCTCTGACCTGCTGCACAATTTTTATTGTTCTCTAGATGGCATGGGGGAGGAGGGAAAGAGGTCTGTCCTAGGAGAGCTTTAGTTTTCTTCAACAGAGTTCAAATCTGTGATCAACTCATGAAAAAGGTTACTTTCTATACTGGTCTGATTGCTGTGCAGCTGAAACACACACAGAGAAAACTTGTACTCACCATTTGTGTTTTGTGGTTCCAGCAATTTCCAAAAGCTATTTCTTCTATAAATAAGAAATGAAGTTACTCAGGCTAATTTTTCTGTGGACGAATGCATCTCTTTAATTTTCTTGAAAAATATCTTTTTTCTTTTCATCTAAGCCAAATTATTACATTTGTAAGCTCATATATTCACTATTAATCAACATTTTCTCATGTTTAATGTTAATATGTTTATAAATATGTTCTTATATATGCTTGAAACTGTGCAATTGATATTATTACAACCTTACTGTTCCTCTCAAGAATTTGTGTTTGAAGGAAACAGCTTTGAGGAAATAAAGGCAAAAGGTGATTATTTCTCCATTGCTAATGTGAAGTTGGTATAACATTTTAGAAAAAATAAATTTAAAAAATAAAAAGAAAAAGACAAGGGACCTTAGCAAAAAAGTGTCTTAGACTTTTTCAAATGAGTAAGCTAATGATGCGGGTTAGAAACAATAGCTGCCAACGGATGAAGATAAGTTTCAAAGTTCTCAAAGTAATTTTATTGCATATATACAGCTTCAGAAGCAAGTGAAAGATTGTGCAAAGGAAGAAATGGAAACCAAAAACTTTGCCAGCAAAATCTACAGAAACACTTGAGTCACTGCTCTTGAGGTGTCTCAAGAGGGACTGGATGTGGTACTTGGGTGCTTATGATCTGAGTCAAGGAAAGAGTCTGTGAAATAGTGTCGACTTGATGATGTCTGGTTCTTCTAACCCTGTGATACTGTGGATACTGTGGATACAACTTCTGTTTGAGTTTCCCATGTCACTGCATACTTATAAAACATACAAAAAAAAATTAGATCTGGTCTATCCGTGAGAAGCTGCAATGCAGGAACACCCAGACTCCAGGGGATTTCTCTCCTTATAAGGGAGTGCATTCTCAGAGCCTAATCCAAAAACACCATCATGTTTTGAAAAGACCCCAGCTCAAATTGTGAGGATTCTGCAGGCAATGTCTCCCAGCTGCTCACCAGAACAGCAGCCAGCAAGACGGTTTAAGGCCATGATGTATGTGCATTGGGGAGGGCATGCACTCACCAGAGTGCTGGAAGTGAACAAATTGCATTTTTAAAAAGATGATCAGTGCACACAAAAACAGGGATGGAGGATGGCAACCTTTAGATTTAAGCAAAACCCAAAGCCATTCTAGACTTCATGGGAATGAGCTTGGGTAGGAAAATTCTAAAGGCCATCAAGACCAACTCTACTGTGAGCTGGGACAAGCTCACCTAGATCGTTGCTCAGGGCCCCATCTAGCCTGATCTTCATGTCTCTGCGATGAGACATCCACCACCTCTCTGGACAACCTGTCAGTGTTTCAATACCCTCACTGCAAAAATTTCTTCCTTCTATCTACTCTGCTCCTTAGTTCAAAACCACTACTCCTTGCTCTGTCACAACAGGCCTTGCTGAAAGCCTGTCCCATCTTTTGTATATACCCGCTTCAGTACTGAAATGCAAGCAATAAGGCCTCCCTCAGGGTCCCCATCTTTGTATATACCTGCTTTGGGTACTGAAATGAGAAGCAATAAGGGTAGCCTCCCTCAAGGCCTTCTGTCCCAGCTGAATCCCACTTAACTGTCACAGCATTTTCACTAGAGGCTGCCTCCAGGTTTTTCACTGAGTTTTGGCAGACCTATCGAACAGGTCCATGTCTCTTCTTGTGCTGAGAGCACTAGAACTAGACACAGGTAATTCTCCAGGAAGTTTCACCAGAGTGGAGTTTAGCTGCATAATCATTTGCATCAGCTTCCCTAGGGATACACTTGGCTTCCTGAGCTGTGAGCACACTCTCCCAGATCATGTCCAGTTTTTCATACACCAGTATCCCCAAGTCCTTTCCCTCCACAGTGGTTGCTGCTCTCAATTCCTTCAACACCCATCCTATACTGACATGAGGGATACTCTGATCCAGGTGCAGAATTTGCATTTGTCTTCTTGAACCTCGCCGTGGGAGACCAGAAGCCCACTCTCTGCTTGTCCAGGCCCCAGATGACATCCCATTTCTCCTCTGGTTTGTCAACCGGCACAATCCCAGCTTTGGTGGCCATCTACTTACCACCCACTGACTTCCAATGTTTGTAATGCCAGCACCTGTTCTCTTGGCCAACTTCCTCCAGTTTATATCAAAACATGATGTTCCATGGTACTTAGAATATCCCTTTTGCCAGTCTGAGTAAACTGGCCATGCTCCTCACAGCTCCTTGTGCACCTGCACACTGGCAGAGCACAGGAACTGCTTAGCAACAATTAAAACATCTGTGTTAATAACACTTTCCTCACATTAAATTAAAACATAGCACTGTGGCCTAGTAACTAGGAAAATTAACTTCATCCTAGCCAAAATCAGGACAATCCCTTAGATTCAGGTCCTGTTCCTGAATGCAACATTGTCAACTAACTGCCTCATAAACCGAAGATTAAAGTGCTTTGTATACATTCATTAATTAAGCCCCACAGTTACAGCTGTCAGATAATATCACTGAATAATTTATCTGACAAATTTAACTTTTTATGATAAATTATTTCAATGTTCTACTCTTACTATTTTCCAGAATTTATATAGTTGGGCAAGCAATTTAGAAGTATTTAGGGAACAGCCTACTAGGTATGTTTGGAAATATTTTGTAAAAAATGAGCAAAACAAGAGCAACTAACATCTTCCTAACACTTTTTTCCCCTCCCTCAGCTTTAGTCATCAGTAGAAGGCTGTCTTACATTTTAATAGTGGGGAAACCTGTGGCAGATTTGTATATCTCTGATACAGGTTGAACCCTACAGGTCTTGAATCAAAGAGTACACAACTGAATCAATGACACTATTCACAGAAGGGTTTTGGGTTGAAAGGGACCTTAAAGCTCATCCAGTTCCAACCTCCTGCCATGGGCAGGGACAGCTCCACCAGCCCAGGCTGCTCAAGGCCTCATCCCGCCTGGCCTGGAACACCTCCAGGAGGGGACATCCCTCCCTGGGCAACCATGTTGCAGTCTCTCACCACCTCATAGCCATCAAGCCAGAGCAGCTCAGAGGAAATCACAGCAGGCAGAGGGAGGTTACAGCCCAGAATGCAGTGAATCCTCAAGGGCAGCAGGAAGCAGGCTGCAGGAGGGGCTGTGTACACTCCAGCTGTGAATGCTGGGCTGGGTGATCGAAACTCCTGCTCTAAGTGCTTTCTGTGTAAATGTTTAGTTACTTATCAGCAGGGGAAAAGGTCTGCTTTGCTTTGGTGGCATCTGAAACACAAAGCAGCTGCCTGCTGTTCTGGGAGCTGCTTTCACTGGAGAGTTTATGACCACAGGCTCAGTTCTGCAAGGCTCAGAGGGCTGCTTCTGGACTCCTCAAGGGCCCTGAGGAATTAAACTTGCCAGGTAGAAGCACTGTGCACCTGGAAAGGGTTCAGGTCCCTGCCTGCTTGCTTTCCTGCTTGTCATTCAACATCTCCCTAAAGCTGTGCCAGAGCAAGTCAGCCTCCTCATACTGAACACAGAATTAACCAGATTGGACTGCACAGCCCCAGGGCTCTCAGCCTCTCTCCCCAGGCAGTGCAGTCCACTTCCAGCATCCTTGTAGCCCTCCCTTGGGCTCTCTCCAGCAGATCCCTGTCCCTCCTGAACTGGGAGCCCAGAGCTGGGTGCAATATTCCAGGTGGGGTCTCAGCAGGACAGAGCAGAGTGGGAGGAGAACCTCCCTGGCTCTGCTGGCCACACTCCTCTGAATGCCCCCAGGACCCCCTGGCCTCCTTGGCCCCCAGGGCACATTGCTGTCCCATGCAGAACTTAAGCTGCCCACCACCACTCCCAGGTCCCTCTCCCCAGGGCTGCTCTCCAGCAGATCCCCTCCCAGCCTGTCCTGCTGCAGTTTGTTCTCCCTTCCAGGGGCAGGACTCTGCTCTCATCCTTGTTGAGCCTCCTCAGGTTCCTCTCTGCCCAGCTCTCAGCCTGCCCAAGGCTCTGAATGGCCTCCACAGCCTTCCAGGTGTCTGTTAAGCCTCCCAGTTTGGTATCTGCAGCAAGCTTGCTGAGCAGACTCTGTCTGTCTGTCTGTCCCCTCATCAATGGCATTGATGGAGATGTTGAACAGGACTGGACCCAGCACTCATCCTGAGGGACTCCACCAGTGACAGCTCCAGGGATGGACTTGGCACCATGAGCACCACTGCTGACTCTCTTTTGTCACCACTTCCTGACCCATCTCAGTGTCTGCCCTTCTGTCCCACCCTTCCTGAGCTTGCTCACAGGGCTGTGATGGGAGACAGCCTCCACAGCCTCACCGAGGCCAAGGCAGACTCCATCCCTGCCCCCCTCGTCTCCCCATTCAGTTAGGGCATCAGAGGCAGTGTTCTGGTAAACACAGCACAGATGCTCAGGCTGCTTTACACCACATTCAGGGCTGTGTTTGTCTCCTGCAGGCAAAGGTTTTGCTGCTGCAGGATTGATTGGCTGTGATTTTCTTTGCACTTTTCTGCCTTCTTTGCAGGACCCCAGGGATGGATTTTTCCCCTCCCTATTTCCTCCCCTCCCCCCATCCCTATTTGTAACTTTTCTCCCTTCCTTTTTGTCCTCCATTCCTCTGTTTTTAGCAACATAACAACAGCAAGGGAAGGTCTCATTACCTGTGGGCAGCCTCCCATCTCTGTAACTCCTCTTCAATGAATGTTCCCTCTTGCATTTCTGGGCCAAGGAGTAGGAAATGCTGAGCTCTTTCACCAGAGGCTAAACTTCCATCACTCAGTCTGCAGGACCCACCTTGGCTTCCCTCTGGCAACAGCTTCAGCCCTGCTCAGAAACAGAAAGGGGCTGAGAGAAGGAAAATCCCCCACAAAACCCTGAGTCAGAGTAGCTTTGGATGGACAAAGCTTCATAGGTTCCAACTTGATGTATTGTATTGTATTGTATTGTATTGTATTGTATTGTATTCTATTCTATTCTACTCTACTCTATTCTACTCTATTCTATTCTATTCTATTCTATTCTATTCTATTCTATTCTATTGGAATGGTTTGGGTTGGAAGGGACTTGCGAGTTTCCTCTAGTTCCAAATTCTTCCATGGGCAGGACTTCCTCCACCCGAGGCAGGTTGCTCAAGGCCTCAAGCTGAGGTACAAGGAGCCTAAGGGATTGGGCTTTGGGAGGGTCATAGAATAGAATGGGAATGGAATGGAATGGAATGGAATGGAATGGAATGGAATGGAATGGAATGAATGGAATGGAATGGAATGGAATGGAATTGAGCAGGTTGGGAAAGACCTCAGAGATCATCAAGTCCAACCTATCACCCAACACCTCCTAATCAACTCAACCATGGCACCAAGTGCCTCATCCAGGTTCTTCCTAAACACCTCCAGGGATGGGGACTCCACCACCTCCCTGGGCAGCACAGCCCAAGGGCCAATCTCTCTTTCTATGAAGAACTTTCTCCTCACCTCCAGCCTAAACCTCCTGGCACAGCTTGAGACTGTGTCCTCTTGTTCTGGTGCTGGCTGCCTGGCAGAAGAGACCAACCCCCAGCTGGCTACAACCTCCCTTTCAGGGAGTTGCAGAGAGGAAGAAAGGTCTCCCCTGAGCCTCCTCTTCTGCAGGCTAAGCAACCCCAGCTCCCTCAGCCTCTCCTCCCAGGGCTGTGCTCCAGACCCCTCCCCAGCTCTGTTGCCCTTCTCTGGACACCTTCCAGCAGCTCAACATCTTTCCTATCCTGAGGAGCCCAGAACTGGACACAGGACTCAAGGTGTGGCCTCAGCAGTGCTGAGCACAGGGCAGAATGACCTCCCTGCTCCTGCTGGCCACACTGTTCACAATGCAGGCCAGGATGCCATTGGCCTTCTTGGCCCCTGGGCACACTGCTGGCTCTTGTTCAGCTGCTGCCAACCAGTCCCCCAGGTCCCTCTCTGCCTGGCTGCTTTCAGCCCCTCTGACCCCAGCCTGTAGCACTGCCTGGGGTTGTTGTGGCCAAAATAGAATCAAAGGATCACAGAATCATGGCTGGTAGAATTGTTCCAGTTGGGAAAGGCCTTTGGGATCATGGACTCCAACCAGCAGCCCAGCCCCACCACTGCTATCCATGGAGCTGTTTTGTTTTGCAGAGCAATCCATGTGCAGCTCATGTGCTGGGATAGCCTGGATGTATCACTCTTCCTTTTGCAGTGACCTGGGCTGATCAACCTCTGTCCAAGCAGCCACTGCTCAAGTGTTCAAAACACTCTGTGCAATCTTCCCAAGCAGGAGGCACTGCCTCAGGTCTCAGCTTGCAGCCCACACTTCTTACTCTTCCCTTCCCTCACTTGCCAAAAGGCAGAGAATCACAGAATTGTTTCACTTGGAAGGGACCTCCAAGAACACTGAGGCCAACCTTCACCCCCAACCCCCATGGGCAGCAAACCAGAGAATCACAGAACTGGCAGGGCTGGGAGGGACCTCAAGGATCAGCCAGTCCCAACCCCCTGCCATGGCCGGGGACACCACATGCTAGGCCTTGGGTGCTGGTGGGCAGCAAGCTCTGCATGGGCCAGCAATGAGCTCTTGTGGCCAAGAGTGCCAATGGGGTCCTGGGGGGCAGCAGGGCTGGGGGGAGGTCCTGCTCTGCCCTGCTAATACCACACATGGAGTACTGTGTCCAGTCCTGGGCTTCCCAGTTCAAGAGGGACAGAGACCTGCTGGAGAGAGTCAAAGGAGAGCCAGGAGGATGCCAGGGGGACTGGAGCATCTCCCCTGTGAAGAGAGACTGAGAGCCCTGGGGCTGTTTTAGTGTGGAGAAGAGAAGGCTGAGAGGGATCTGCTCAATGTCTATCAATAGCTGAGGGGGTGGGGGGCAAGGGGAGGGGCCAAGCTCTTTTGGGTGCTGCACAGCAATAAGCCAAGGACCAATGGATACTAACTGGAACAGGAAAGGTTTCAGCTCAACATGAGACAAAACTTCTTTGGTGTGAGGCTGCTGGAGCCCTGGAGCAGGCTGCCCAGGGGTGGTGGAGTCTCCTCTGGGCCTTCCCAAGCCCCTGGCTGCATTCCTGTGCAGGCTCTCCTGGGTGATGCTGCTTTGGGCAGGAGGTTGGACTGGATGATCTCTGGAGGTCCTTCCCCCTCTAATGTTCTGTGATGCTGTGAACTGCTCAGTGCATCATTGAGTGCAGTCTCATCCCTGTGAAAGCACCGTGGCAGCCTGCCAGGAAGCACCAGGGGCTGGCTCGCTGCTGTTCCTAAACTGCTGCTGCTCCCCCTCACTGCTGCTGGGGGCACCCACGTACCTGCCGCTGACAGAGGTGCCTGCAATGGCTGCGCTGCTGATGGCAGGAAGAGCTGGTGAGCCATATGTAAGTACTTCCTGAGGCTTTAGTTGCCAGCTTGGCTCAAACGGGGAGCACAAGGGAACCTCTGTAGGTGCTGGGGAAGAGCTGCTTGCGGCAGGGCTGTTAAGGAAAGGCAGGGTTGGCAAACTGAAGCACGGTGGAGCCATGAACTTCAATGCAGCCTTTCCCTCTGGGGCTGATGCTCTAGAAGCAGCTTGAGCCTGGAAGCAGCAGACCCTGGGGCTGTGCCACAGCTAATCCAAGCTGTGGGGCACTTAAAGCCTGGATGGCCTTGGGGACACTTGGACTCGATGAGCTTTCACCTGAAATGATTCTAGGAGCCCCTAACACAAGGAGGACATAGATCTGTTGAGGAGGGTTCAGAAGAGGGCCACAAAGGTGAGCAGAGGGCTGCAGCACCTCTCCTACAAGGACAAGCTGGGGAAGCTGGGGCTGTGCATCCTGGAGAAGGCTCCAAGGAGACCTAATTGTGGTCTTCCAACACCTGAAAGGGACCTGCAGGAAAGCTGGAGAGGGACTTTCATGAGGGGCTGTGGTGAAAGGAGAAGGGGCAGTGGTTGGAAACTAGAGCAGAGCAGGGTCAGACTGGAGCCGAGGAAGAAGTTCTTCATCAGGAGGGAGCTGAGCCTCTGGCCCAGGCTGCCCAGGGAGGCTGTGGCTGCCTCCTGCCTGGAGGATTTCAAAGCCAGGTTAAAGGAGGCCTTGAATGACCTGGGCTAGCAGGAGGGAGCAGGCTCTGCTCAGGGACGGCCAAGGACAGGGCCAGGGGCACCTGGGGGCACGCTGCTCCAGGCTCAGCACCCTCCCAAGGACAAAGCTTTCCCTTCTGTTCCCTCCTGTGGCACCTCCTCTGCTCCAGCTTGCCCCCAGTGCCCCTGGCCCTGTCCTTGGCCGTCCCTGAGCAGAGCCTGCTCCCTCCTGCTAGCCCAGGTCATTCAAGGCCTCCTTTAACCTGGCTTTGAAATCCTCCAGGCAGGAGGCAGCCACAGCCTCCCTGGGCAGCCTGGGCCAGAGGCTCAGCTCCCTCCTGATGAAGAACTTCTTCCTCAGCTCCAGTCTGACCCTGCTCTGCTCTAGTTTCCAACCACTGCCCCTTCTCCTTTCACCACAGCCCCTCATGAAAGTCCCTCTCCAGCTTTCCTGCAGGTCCCTTTCAGGTGTTGGAAGACCACAATTAGGTCTCCTTGGAGCCTTCTCCAGGATGCACAGCCCCAGCTTCCCCAGCTTGTCCTTGTAGGAGAGGTGCTGCAGCCCTCTGCTCACCTTTGTGGCCCTCTTCTGAACCCTCCTCAACAGATCTATGTCCTCCTTGTGTTAGGGGCTCCTAGAATCATTTCAGGTGAAAGCTCATCGAGTCCAAGTGTCCCCAAGGCCAGTAATTCAGGCTTTGGGGTGCCCCACAGCTTGGATTAGCTGTGGCACAGCCCCAGGGTCTGCTGCTTCCAGGCTCAAGCTGCTTCTCAGAGCATCAGCCCCGAGAGGGAAAGGCTGCATTGAAGTTCATGGCTCCACTGTGCTTCAGTTTGCCAACCCTGCCTTTCCTTAACAGCTCCTGCTGCAAGCAGCTCTTCCCCAGCACCCAGAGGCTCCCTTGTGCTCCCCGTTTGAGCCAAGCTGGCAACTAAAGCCTCAGGAAGCAATTTACAGCATGGCTCACCAGCTCTTCCTGCCATCAGCAGCTGTAGCCATTGCAGGCACCTCTGTCAGCGGCAGTGTGCAATGTGGGTGCCCCCAGCAGCAGTGAGGGGAGCAGCAGCAGTTTAGGAACAGCAGCGAGCCAGCCCCTGGTGCTTCCTGGCAGGCTGCCACGGTGCTTTCACAGGGATGAGACTGCACTAATGATGCACTGAGCAGTTCACAGCATCACAGAACATTAGAGGGGGAAGGGACCCCAGAGATCATCCAGTCCAACCTCTCCTGCCCAAAGCAGCATCACCCAGGAGAGCCTGCACAGGAATGCAGCCAGGGGGCTTGGGAAGGCTCCAGAGGAGACTCCACCACCTCTCTGGGCAGCCTGCTCCAGGGCTCCAGCAGCCTCACACCAAAGAAGTTTGTCCTCATGTTGAGCTGAAACCTTCTGTGTTCCAGTTAGTATCCATTGGTCCTTGGCTTATTGCTGTGCAGCACCCAAAAGAGCTTGGCCCCCTCCCCTTGCCCCCCACCCCTCAGCTATTGATAGACATTGAGCAGATCCCTCTCAGCCTTCTCTTCTCCACACTAAACAGCCCCAGGGCTCTCAGTCTCTCTTCACAGGGGAGATGCTCCAGTCCCCCTAAGCATCCTCCTGGCTCTCCCTTGGACTCTCTCCAGCAGGTCTCTGTCCCTCTTGAACTGGGAAGCCCAGGACTGGACACAGTACTCCATGTGTGGTATTAGCAGGGCAGAGCAGGACCTCCCCAGCCCTGCTGCCCCCCAGGACCCCATTGGCACTCTTGGCCACAAGAGCTCATTGCTGGCCCATGCAGAGCTTGCTGCCCACCAGCACTCCAAGGCCTAGCATGTGGTGTCCCCGGCCATGGCAGGGGGTTGGGACTGGCTGATCCTTGAGGTCCCTCCCAGCCCTGCCAGTTCTGTGATTCTCTGGTTTGCTGCCCATGGGGGGTTGGGGTGAAGGTTGGCCTCAGTGTTCTTGGAGGTCCCTTCCAAGTGAAACAATTCTGTGATTCTCTGCTTCCTTTTGGCAAGTGAGGGAAGGGAAGAGTAAGAAGTGTGGGCTGCAAGCTGAGACCTGAGGCAGTGCCTCCTGCTTGGGAAGATTGCACAGAGTGTTTTGAACACTGAGCAGTGGCTGCTTGGACAGAGGTTGATCAGCCCAGGTCACTGCAAAAGGAAGAGTGATACATCCAGGCTATCCCAGCACATGAGCTGCACATGGATTGCTCTGCAAAACAAAACAGCTCCATGGATGGCAGTGGTGGGGCTGGGCTGCTGGTTGGAGTCCATGATCCCAAAGGCCTTTCCCAACTGGAACAATTCTACCAGCCATGATTCTGTGATCCTTTGATTCTATTTTGGCCACAACAACCCCAGGCAGTGCTACAGGCTGGGGTCAGAGGGGCTGAAAGCAGCCAGGCAGAGAGGGACCTGGGGGGACTGGTTGGCAGCAGCTGAACAAGAGCCAGCAGTGTGCCCAGGGGGCCAAGAAGGCCAATGGCATCCTGGCCTGCATCAGGAACAGTGTGGCCAGCAGGAGCAGGGAGGTCATTCTGCCCTGTGCTCAGCACTGCTGAGGCCACACCTTGAGTCCTGTGTCCAGTTCTGGGCTCCTCAGGATAGGAAAGATGTTGAGCTGCTGGAAGGTGTCCAGAGAAGGGCAACAGAGCTGGGGAGGGGTCTGGAGCACAGCCCTGGGAGGAGAGGCTGAGGGAGCTGGGGTTGCTTAGCCTGCAGAAGAGGAGGCTCAGGGAGACCTTCTTGCTCTCTGCAACTCCCTGAAGGGAGGTTGTAGCCAGCTGGGGGTTGGTCTCTTCTGCCAGGCAGCCAGCACCAGAACAAGAGGACACAGTCTCAAGCTGTGCCAGGGGAGGTTTAGGCTGGAGGTGAGGAGAAAGTTCTTCATAGAAAGAGAGACTGGCCATTGGGATGTGCTGCCCAGGGAGGTGGTGGAGTCCCCATCCCTGGAGGTGTTTAGGAAGAACCTGGATGAGGCACTTGGTGCCATGGTTGAGTTGATTAGGAGGTGTTGGGTGATAGGTTGGACTTGATGATCTCTGAGGTCTTTCCCAACCTGCTCAATTCCATTCCATTCCATTCCATTCCATTCCATTCCATTCCATTCCATTCCATTCCATTCCATTCCATTCCATTCCATTCCATTCTATTCTATGACCCCCTCCCAAAGCCAATCCCTTAGGCTCCTCTTTGTACCTCAGCTTGAGGCCTTGAGCAACCTGCTCGGGTGGAGGAAGTCCCTGCCCATGGAAGCAGAATTGGAACTAGAGGAAACTCCAAGTCCCTTCCAACCCAAACCATTCCAATAGAATAGAATAGAATAGAATAGAATAGAATAGAATAGAATAGAGTAGAATAGAGTAGAGTAGAATAGAATAGAATAGAATACAATACAATACAATACAATACAATACAATACAATACAATACAATACAATACATCAAGTTGAACCTATGAAGCTTTGTCCATCCAAAGCTACTCTGACTCAGGGTTTTGTGGGGATTTTCCTTCTCTCAGCCCCTTTCTGTTTCTGAGCAGGGCTGAAGCTGTTGCCAGAGGGAAGCCAAGGTTGGGTCCTGCAGACTGAGTGATGGAAGTTTAGCCTCTGGTGAAAAAGAGCTCAGCATTTCCTACTCCTTGGCCCAGAAATGCAAGAGGGAACATTCATTGAAGAGGAGTTACAGAGATGGGAGGCTGCCCACAGGTAATGAGACCTTCCCTTGCTGTTGTTATGTTGCTAAAAACAGAGGAATGGAGGACAAAAAGGAAGGAGAAAAGTTACAACAGGGATGGGGGAGGGGGAGGAAATAGGGAGGGAAAAAAATCCATCCCTTGGGGTCCTGCAAGAAGGCAGAAGATACTGCAAAGAAAAATCACAGCCAATCAATCCTGCAGCAGCAAAACCTTTGCCTGCAGGAGACAAACACAGCCCTGAATGTGGTGTAAAGCAGCTCTGAGCATCTGTGCTGTGTTTACCAGAACACTGCCTCTGATGCCCTAACTGAATGGGGAGACGCAGGGGGGGCAGGGGATGGAGTCTGCCTTGGCCTCGGTGAGGCTGTGGAGGCTGTCTCCCATCACAGCCCTGTGAGCAAGCTCAGGAAGGGTGGGACAGAAGGGCAGACACTGAGATGGGTCAGGAAGTGGTGACAAAAGAGAGTCCCAGCAGTGGTGCTCATGGTGCCAAGTCCATCCCTGGAGCTGTCACTGGTGGAGTCCCCCAGGGATGAGTGCTGGGTCCAGTCCTGTTCAACATCTCCATCAATGCCATTGATGAGGGGACAGACAGACAGACAGAGTCTGCTCAGCAAGCTTGCTGCAGATACCAAACTGGGAGGCTTGGCTGAGACACCTGAAGGCTGTGAGGCCATTCAGAGCCTTGGGCAGGCTGAGAGCTGGGCAGAGAGGAACCTGAGGAGGCTCAACAAGGATGAGAGCAGAGTCCTGCCCCTGGGAAGGGAGAACAAACTGCAGCAGGACAGGCTGGGAGGGGATCTGCTGGAGAGCAGCCCTGGGGAGAGGGACCTGGGAGTGGTGGTGGGCAGCAAGTTCTGTATGGGACAGGAATGTGCCCTGGGGGCCAAGGAGGCCAAGGGGGTCCTGGGGGGCATTCAGAGGAGTGTGGCCAGCAGAGCCAGGGAGGTTCTCCTCCCACTCTGCTCTGTCCTGCTGAGACCCCACCTGGAATATTGCACCCAGCTCTGGGCTCCCCAGTTCAGGAGGGACAGGGATCTGCTGGAGAGAGCCCAAGGGAGGGCTACAAGGATGCTGAAGGGACTGCAGCACTGCCTGGGGAGGAGAGGCTGAGAGCCCTGGGGCTGTGCAGTCCAATCTGGTTAATTCTGTGTTCAGTATGAGGAGGCTGACTTGCTCTGGCACAGCTTTAGGAGATGTTGAATGACAAGCAGGAAAGCAAGCAGGCAGGGACCTGAACCCTTTCCAGGTGCACAGTGCTTCTACCTGGCAAGTTTAATTCCTCAGGGCCCTTGAGGAGTCCAGAAGCAGCCCTCTGAGCCTTGCAGAACTGAGCCTGTGGTCATAAACTCTCCAGTGAAAGGCAGCTCCCAGAACAGCAGGCAGCTGCTTTGCGTTTCAGATGCCACCAAAGCAAAGCAGACCTTTTCCCTGCTGCTGATAAGTAACTAAACATTTACACAGAAAGCACTTAGAGCAGGAGTTTCGATCACCCAGCCCAGCATTCACAGCTGGAGTGTACACAGCCCCTCCCTGCAGCCTGCTTCCTGCTGCCCTTTGGAGGATTCACTGCATTCTGGGCTGTAACCTCCCTCTGCCTGCTGTGATTTCCTCTGAGCTGCTCTGGCTGATGGCTATGAGGTGGTGAGAGACTGCAACAGGTTGCCCAGGGAGGGATGTCCCCTCCCTGGAGGTGTTCCAGGCCAGGCGGGATGAGGCCTTGAGCAGCCTGGGCTGGTGGGAGCTGTCCCTGCCCATGGCAGGAGGTTGGAACTGGATGAGCTTTAAGGTCCCTTTCAACCCAAAACCCTTCTGTGGATCTCTGAAAGGCTGCTGTGCAGTGCTGTGCAGTGCTGTGCAGTGCTGTGCTGTGCTGTGCAGTGCTGTGCTGTTCAGTGCTGTGCTGTGCTGTTCAGTGCTGTGCTGTGCTGTGCAGTGCTGTGCTGTGCTGTGCAGTGCTGTGCTGTGCTGTGCTGTGCTGTGCTGTGCAGTGCTGTGCAGTGCTGTGCAGTGCTGTGCTGTGCTGTGCTGTGCAGTGCTGTGCTGTGCTGTGCAGTGCTGTGCAGTGCTGTGCTGTGCTGTGCTGTGCTGTGCTGTGCTATGCTGTTCAGTGCTGTGCTGTGCTGTGCAGTGCTGTGCTGTGCTGTGCTGTGCAGTGCTGTGCTGTGCTGTGCTGTGCAGTGCTGTGCAGTGCTGTGCAGTGCTGTGCTGTGCAGTGCTGTGCTGTGCTGTGCTGTGCTGTGCAGTGCTGTGCTGTGCTGTGCAGTGCTGTGCTGTGCTATGCTGTGCTATGCTGTTCAGTGCTGTGCTGTGCAGTGCTGTGCTGTGCAGTGCTGTGCTGTGCAGTGCTGTGCAGTGCTGTGCTGTGCAGTGCTGTGCTGTGCTGTGCTGTGCTGTGCTGTGCTGTGCAGTGCTGTGCTGTGCTGTGCTGCGCTGTGCTGTGCTATGCTGTTCAGTGCTGTGCTGTGCTGTGCAGTGCTGTGCTGTGCAGTGCTGTGCAGTGCTGTGCTGTGCTGTGCTGTGCAGTGCTGTGCAGTGCTGTGCAGTGCTGTGCTGTGCTGTGCTGTGCTGTGCAGTGCTGTGCTGTGCTGTGCTGTGCTGTGCAGTGCTGTGCTGTGCTGTGCAGTGCTGTGCTGTGCTATGCTGTGCTGTGCTGTTCAGTGCTGTGCTGTGCTGTGCAGTGCTGTGCTGTGCTGTGCTGTGCAGTGCTGTGCTGTGCAGTGCTGTGCAGTGCTGTGCAGTGCTGTGCTGTGCAGTGCTGTGCTGTGCTGTGCAGTGCTGTGCTGTGCTGTGCTGTGCTATGCTGTTCAGTGCTGTGCTGTGCTGTGCTGTGCAGTGCTGTGCTGTGCTGTGCTGTGCTGTGCTGTGCAGTGCTGTGCTGTGCAGTGCTGTGCTGTGCTGTGCTGTTCAGTGCTGTGCTGTTCAGTGCTGTGCTGTGCTGTGCAGTGCTGTGCTGTGCAGTGCTGTGCAGTGCTGTGCTGTGCAGTGCTGTGCTATGCTGTTCAGTGTTGTGCTGTGCAGTGCTGTGCTGTGCTGTGCTGTGCTGTGCTGTGCAGTGCTGTGCAGTGCTGTGCTGTGCTGTGCAGTGCTGTGCTGTGCAGTGCTGTGCAGTGCTGTGCTGTGCTGTGCTGTGCAGTGCTGTGCTGTGCAGTGCTGTGCAGTGCTGTGCTGTGCTGTGCTGTGCTGTGCTGTGCAGTGCAGTGCTGTGCTGTGCTGTGCAGTGCTGTGCAGTGCTGTGCTGTGCTGTGCAGTGCTGTGCAGTGCTGTTCAGTGCAGTGCTGTGCTGTGCAGTGCTGTGCAGTGCTGTGCTGTGCAGTGCTGTGCTGTGCTGTGCTGTGCAGTGCTATGCAGTGCTGTGCTGTGCAGTGCTGTGCAGTGCAGTGCTGTGCAGTGCAGTGCTGTGCTGTGCAGTGCTGTGCTGTGGGTGACCCTGCTTTAGGGGGGTTGGAACTGGATGATCTTGAAGGTCCCTTCCAACCCAAACCCTTCTGTGGTTGTATGAGACTCAGCATCAAGTTGTGTTCCTCTGCCTGCAGTGTGCTTGCAGAGACAAACTGTGCCTCAACTAGAAAGGGAGAAACTCAGAAGAAGAAATCAAGGGTCTGAATGATTATCTATGTGCACCTGCAGCCCAGAAGGCCAACCATGTCCTGGGCTTCACCAGAAGAAGCGTGACCAGGAGGAGAAGTGAGGTGATATGGCCGCACCCAAAGAGTGGCTGTCCATTGGTCCATGTCCCAGTGGAGGCCAGTGACAAGCGGAGTCCCTCAGGGATCAGTCCTGGGACCTGTCTTGTTCAACATCTTTGTGGGTGACATGGACAGTGGCATCGAGTGCACCCTCAGCAAGGTTGCTGATGACACCAAGCTGTGTGGTGCAGTGGACACCCTGGAGGGAAGGGATCCATCCAGAGGGACCTGGACAGGCTGGAGAGGTGGGCACAAGCCAACCTCAGGAGCTTCAACAAGACCAAGGGCAGGGTCCTGCAGCTGGGTGGAGGCAATCCCAGGCACAAATCCAGGCTGGGCAGGGACTGGCTGGAGAGCAGCCCTGAGGAGAGAGACTTGGGGGTGCTGGGGGAGGAGAAGCTCAACAGGAGCTCTCAATGTGCACTTGCAGCCCGGAAAGCCAATCAGATCCTGGGCTGCATCAGGAGAAGTGTGGCCAGCAGGACAAGGGAGGTGATTCTCCCCCTCTACTCAGCTCTGGTGAGACCCCACCTGGAGTACTGCCTCCAGTTCTGGAGCCCCTATTACAGGAGGGATGTGGACGTGCTGGAGCGTGTCCAGAGAAGGGCCACGAGGATGATCAGAGGGCTGGAGCACCTCTCCTATGAGGACAGACTGAAGGAGTTGGGGCTGTTCAGTCTGGAGAAGAGAAGGCTCCCAGGTGACCTCATTGTGGCCTTCCAGGATCTGAAGGGGGCTGCAGGAAGGCTGGGGAGGGACTTCTCAGGATCTCAGGGAGTGGTAGGACTAGGGGGAATGGAATGAAGCTGGAGGTGGGGAGATTCAGGCTGGAGGTGAGGAAGAAGTTCTTCCCCATGAGAGTGGTGAAGCCCTGGAATGGGTTGTGCAGGGAGGTGGTTGGGGTCCCATCTCTGGAGGTGTTTAAGCCCAGGCTGGACAAGGCTCTGGCCAGCCTGATGTAGTGTGGGGAACTGCAGGCAGGCTGGGGAGGGTTCAGGAGGGGCTGTGGGGATAGGATGAGAGGCAGTGGTTTGGAACTGGAGCAGGGCAGGGTTAGGTTGGACACCAGGAGGAAGTTCTGCACAGGGAGGCTGGGGAGAGACTGGCACAGGCTGCCCAGGGAGGTGGTTGAGGCTCCATCCCTGGAGCCATTCAAGCTCAGCCTTGCTGTGGCCCTGGGCAGCCTGCTCCAGCTGGAGCTGTCCCTGCTGCCTGCAGGGGGCTTGGGAAAGATGCCCTCGGAGGGTCCCTTCCAAGGCAGTGCAATCTGGCTCTCTGGATGTGTGCAGCATCCCCTGCCACAATCACCCTCAGCTGTGTCCAGCTGCTAATACAGTTGGAAACTGAAGCCTGTGTTTAGCTTTGCCTTCACTCTTCTCCTGATGGAAAAACCTTCTCCAGTTGTCAGGAGTGGCCAGGGGACAGAGGGGGCTCACTTGCCTGGTGGGGGTGGAGGATCTGGAAGCCATGAGAGCAAACTTTCCCATCAGCGCCTCTGCTCCCCTGGGAGTCCAGGAACCACGTTCCTCAACGTCTCCTTTTGGATGCATCCCACATCTGCTCCAAGAGAGGGACCTGAGGAGAGCCCCTGCCAGCTACACCTCCCAGCACATCTGATCCTCTGATGGCTTTTGCAGGAACCAGCAGAAAGTTCATTTTCTCCTTACTCTGCCTCCGCTTCATACAAAAACGTTCACCACTGTCAGCACTTCTGTCCTGGCCAAGAAGAGAGAAGGAGCTGAGGGTGCTGCTGCACAGCACCAGCAATGTGCCCTCAATGTGCCAAGGAGGCCCAATGGTGTCCTGGGGTGCATGAAGAAGAGTGTGGCCAGCAGGCTGAGGGAGGTTCTCCTTCCCATTTACTCTGCTCTGGGGAGCCCTGTGCTCTGGGCTGCTCAGTTCAAGAGGAACAGGGATCTACTGGAGAGAGTCCAATGCAGGCTACATAGATGCTGAGCGGCCTGGAGCACCTCTCTGAAGAAGAGAGGCTGAGAGCCCTGGAGCTGTTGAGCCATAGAAGAGCAGCCTGAGAGGGAATCTGATCAACAGCTGAAGGATGGAGGTCATGAGGATGAGGCTGGGCTCTTCTCAGTGGTGCTCAGTGATGGAACAAGGGGCAATGGGCACAAAGTGAAGCCCAGGAGGTTCTACTGGAACACAGGAGCAGGAGTTGATCTGTTAGAGGGCAGAAGGGCTCTGCACAGGGACCTTGCCAGGCTGGGCAGATGGGCAGAATCCAACAGGATGGCATTGAACAAGTCCAAGTGCCAGGGGCTGCACTTTGGCCACAACAACCCCAGGCAGAGCTACAGGCTGGGGTCAGAGTGGCTGAGAGCAGCCAGGCAGAGAGGGACCTGGGGGTGCTGGTTGACAGCAGCTGAACAGGAGCCAGCAGTGTGCCCAAACAGCCAAGAAGGCCAAGGGCATCCTGGCCTGCATCAGGAACAGTGTGGCCAGCAGGAGCAGGGAGGTCATTCTGCCCCTGTACACTGCACTGGTTAGGCCACACCTTGAGTCCTGTGTCCAGTTCTGGGCTCCTCAGCTTAGGAAAGATGTTGAGCTGCTGGAAGGTGTCCAGAGAAGGGCAACAGAGCTGGGGAGGGGTCTGGAGCACAGCCCTGGGAGGAGAGGCTGAGGGAGCTGGGGTTGCTTAGCCTGCAGGAGAGGAGGCTCAGGGGAGACCTTCTTGCTCTCTCCAACTCCCTGCAGGGAGGTTGTAGCCAGGTGGGGGCTGGTCTCTTCTGCCAGGCAGCCAGCACCAGAACAAGAGGACACAGTCTCAAGCTGTGCCAGGGGAGGTTTAGGCTGGAGGTGAGGAGAAAGTTCTTCCCAGCAAGAGAGATTGGCCCTTGGGATGTGCTGCCCAGGGAGGTGGTGGAGTCACCATCCCTGGAGGTGTTCAAGAGGGGCTTGGATGTGGCACTTGGAGCCCTGGTTCAGTTGTCAGGAGGTGTTGGGTGGCAGGTTGGCCTTGATGATCTCTGAGGTCTTTTCCAACCTTGTTGATTCCATGATTCTATGAGGAGAAACTTGTTTGGTGTGAGGCTGCAGGAGGCCTGGAGCAGGCTGCCCAGAGAGGTTGTGGAGCCTCCTGCTCTGGAGCCTTTCCAGCCCCACCTGGATGTGTTCCTGTGCGACCCGCCCTGGGTGCCCCTGCCCTGGCGGGGGGCTGGACCTGCTGATCTTTCCAACCCCTCTGCCCTTCTGTGCTTCTGTAAGAGGGGGAAAGAAGAGGGCAAAAGAGAGAGTGAGCAGCTGCCAGCACTTACCATTTCTTTATAAATTTTTATTAGCAGCCCTCTCCTGGAGGTAATTGAATCATTTCTCTGATCCCCAGAGCTGAGACAAAGAAATGACAAGGAAAGAGGAAAATCTGCCTGTGACAGAGTGCAGAAACCGAACAGAAGGCTGTGGAGGCCCTCTGGAGAAGGAAGGAGAAGACAGATTTAGTTGGTTTTTTACAGCTCAGAGCTGTTAATGTTTCCTGATGCTGAGAAAGAAGGCAGAATCCATGTGCATCTTGGTTTGGAAACTCTTGGTTTGGGAGGCTTTCAGGCTGATTATCAATATTCCCTTGTTGAGCTCCTTCCTGCAGCCAGTTTCTGGGCCCTCAAAAGTCCACTGGCTCAGAGCTTTAGAGTCGTTTCTCTCCCTGGATCACCCAGACCCCATCCTGAGGTGCAACACAAGCCAGGCTGTGCTGCTGTGGAGCCTTGACAGCCCAACACAGAGGCTGGGTCTCAGACCCCATCCTGAGGTGCAACACAAGCCAGGCTGTGCTGCTGTGGAGCCTTGACAGCCCAACACAGAGGCTGGGTCTCAGGGCTGGGGTTTGGAACGGCTCCCCCCGAAAAAGAAGCTGGAGGAACTGCCTGCAACTGCCTTGGTGTGCACAGGAGACGATGTGAGGAGCTGACATCTCTTTTGGCCTCTGCCTTGACAGCTTTAATGCTGATCCTTAAGCCTGATGCATTTATAGGTTGGATGTGAAAATTGGTCATTGAGATGGATGGCTGCAGGGGAGGGGGAGGGGGTTGGGTTTCTCCTCCTGGCAACACTCATGTGGCTGATTCGCAAGGGCAAGGCGAAGAGGAGGGACCCCAACCCACCCCTACCACCTGAGCTCATTGCAAGTGAAAGGGATTTGGTGTCTTGTGGGATCAAAACTTCCTGGCAGTAGGCATGGGAGAAGCAAAAGCAAATACATTCAGGCTCCCAGGTGTTCAGAACAGCAGTCTGGATGTGACTGGAGGAGCTCTGAACAGCTCTGAACCCTGCACTGGTTAGGAAATGCAGTGGTGTGCTGGACAAATGCCTTCCACATCCCCAGCACAGCCTCTGCTTCCCTCTGCTGCACCTGGGGCAGGCCAACTCCATCACAGACTCGCAGAACTGTCAGGGCTGGAAAGGACCTCAAGGCTCAGCCAGTTCCAGACCCCTGCCATGGGCAGGGACACCTCACAGCACAGCAGGTTGCTCACAGCCACAGCCAGCCTGGCTGCAAACACCTCCAATACCACAGTACAATACAATACAATACACCAGGTTGGAAGAGACCTTCAAGATTATCGCCTCCAACCCATCAACCAATCCAACCCACCCAACAACTAACCCATGGCACCAAGCACCCCAGCAAGCCTCCTCCTGAACACCTCCAGGGATGGGGACTCCACCACCTCCCTGGGCAGCCCATTCCAATGGGCAATCACTCTCTCTGTGTAGAACTTCTTCCTAACATCCAGCCTAAACCTGCCCTGGCACAGCCTGAGACTGTGTCCCCTTGTTCTGGTGCTGGGTGCCTGGGAGAAGAGACCAACCTCTGCCTGGCTACAACCTCCCTTAAGGTAGTTGTAGAGAGCAAGAAGGTCACCCCTGAGCCTCCTCTTCTCCAGGCTAAGCAAGCCCAGCTCCCTCAGCCTTTCCTCATAGGGCTTGTGTTCCAAGCCCCTCACCAGCTTTGTTGCCCTTCTCTGGACACACTCCAGCATCTCAACATCCTTCCTAAACTGAGGGACCCAGAACTGGACACAGGACTCGAGGTGCAGCCTAACCAGTGCAGTGTACAGGGGCAGAATGACCTCCCTGCTCCTTCTGGCCACACTGTTCCTAATGCAGGCCACCTCCCTGGGCAGCCTGTGCCAGGCTCTCACCACCCTCATGGGCAACAACTTCTTCCAGCCAATCTCAATCTCCCCACTTCTAGTTCTGCTCCATCTCCCCCAGTCCTATCCCTCCCTGACATCCTCACAAGTCCCTCCCCAGCTTTCTTGGAGCTCCCTGCAGATCCTGGAAGGCCACAATGAGGTCTCCTGGGAGCCTTCTCCTCTCCAGCCTGCACAACCCCAACTCCCTCAGTCTGGCCTCAGAGCAGAGCAGCTCCAGCCCTCTGCTCATCCATGCTCCAGGCTTGGGGCACAGTGGTTGGCAGCTGCCCAGTACAGGAAGCCTGGGGGTGCTGATGGACAGCAGCTGAAGATGAGCCAGGAGGTGCCCAGCTGGCCAGGAAAGCCACCAGCAGCCTGGCCTGGGTCGGGAATAGTGTTGGCAGGAGGACCAGGAGAGGGATTGTCCCCCTGGACTCAGCACTGGGGAGGCCACAGCTGGAGTCCCAGGTCCAGATTTGTGCTCCTCACTCAAGGAAGCCATTGAGAGGCTGGAGCAGGTCCAGAGAAGGGCAAGGAAGCTGGGGAAGGGTCTGGAGAAGAGGGCTGGGGAGGAGCAGCTGGGGGAGCTGGGGGTGGTGAGCCTGGAGAAGAGGAGGCTGAGGAGATATCTTCTGGCTCTCTTGAAGGAGGTTGAAGCCAGGTGGGGCTTGGTCTCTTCTCCCTAGCAACAAGTGGTAGATCAAGAGGAAATAGCTTCAAGTAACACCAGGGGAGGTTTAGGTTGGAGATGAGAGGAAACTTGTTGACTGGAAGGGGTCTCCAAGCCTGGCACAGGCTGCCCAGGGAGGTGGCTGCACTCCCCATCCCTGGAGGTGTCTGACAGAGGCAGAGCTGTGGTGCTGAGGGCCATGGCTTAGCCCCAGCCTTGGTAGAGGTAGAGATTGGTTGGACTGGGTGATCTGAAAGAGCTTTTGCAACTGAAGCAACTCTTGATTGTACCTTCCTGGCCACCTGGGCACTCCCTGGCTTCACCCAGCACCCCCAGGGCTTTCTCTGCTGGGCAGTTTCCAGCCACTGTGCCCCAAGCCTGGAGCCCTCATGGGCTTCTTGTGACCCAAGCACAGAACCCAGCCCTTGGCCTTGCTGAACCTCATCCTGTTGCCCCTGGCCCATGGAGCCAGCCTGGCCAGAGCCTTCTGCAGAGCCTCCAGCAGAGCCTCCAGCAGATCTGCACTCCCTCCCAGCTCAGTGCCATCTGCACACTTGCTGAGGGTGCCTCAATCCCCTCAGCCAGACCATTGATGGAGATATTAAAGAGCCTCAATCCCCTCACCCAGACCAGTGATGGAGATACTGAAGAGCCTCAATCCCTTACCCAGACCAGTGATGGGGATACTGAAGAGCCTCCATCCCTTCACCCAGACCAGTGATGGGGATATTGAAGAGCCTCAATCCCCTCACCCAGACCAGTGATGGAGATATTGAAGAGCCTCAATCCCCTCACCCAGACCAGTGATGGAGATGTTAAAGAGCCTCAATCCCCTCACCCAGAGCAGTGATGGAGATGTTAAAGAGCCTCAATCCCCTCACCCAGAGCAGTGATGGAGATGTTAAAGAGCCTCAATCCCCTCACCCAGAGCAGTGATGGAGATGTTAAAGAGCCTCAATCCCCTCACCCAGAGCAGTGATGGAGATGTTAAAGAGCCTCAATCCCCTCACCCAGAGCAGTGATGGAGATGTTAAAGAGCCTCAATCCCCTCACCCAGAGCAGTGATGGAGATGTTAAAGAGCCTCAATCCCCTCACCCAGACCAGTGATGGAGATGTTAAAGAGCCTCAATCCCCTCACCCAGAGCAGTGATGGAGATGTTAAAGAGCCTCAATCCCCTCACCCAGACCAGTGATGGAGATGTTAAAGAGCCTCAGTCCCCTCACCCAGACCAGTGATGGAGATGTTAAAGAGCCTCAATCCCCTCACCCAGACCAGTGATGGAGATGTTAAAGAGCCTCAATCCCCTCACCCAGAGCAGTGATGGAGATGTTAAAGAGCCTCAATCCCCTCACCCAGAGCAGTGATGGAGATGTTAAAGAGCCTCAATCCCCTCACCCAGACCAGTGATGGAGATGTTAAAGAGCCTCAATCCCCTCACCCAGACCAGTGATGGAGATGTTAAAGAGCCTCAATCCCCTCACCCAGACCAGTGATGGAGATGTTAAAGAGCCTCAATCCCCTCACCCAGAGCAGTGATGGAGATGTTAAAGAGCCTCAATCCCCTCACCCAGACCAGTGATGGAGATGTTAAAGAGCCTCAATCCCCTCACCCAGACCAGTGATGGAGATGTTAAAGAGCCTCAATCCCCTCACCCAGAGCAGTGATGGAGATACTGAAGAGAAGTGGCCCCGGTGCCGAGCCCTGGGCTCAGTTCATTAGGGTTGAAGAGCTGCAGAGTTTGCTTTTGCCTGCACAGCAACCATTTCCTTATCACACCATCTGCTGACTGGTATTTTTTATCTAGGGTGGTTGTGTTTTTTTCCCCCAAAGCAGTTGAAAACGGGCAGGAAAGGACTCATTAGCATTTTGTGCTGCTGCCTGGCCACGGAGATAGTTTAATAATCAATAGAATGTTAATTGAAGTCCAGGTTTTAGCCATGTTGAGTAGGCAGAGTTCCCACTGACTTCAGCAAGCTCTGCAGTTCACAGCAGCTCCCAAAAAATTGATTAAGTAACTAAATAGATCAAAAATTTTACCCCCCCCCACCAGTTGCTTTGCATCCAGCCTGTTAGCCAGAAAGAAACCAAGCACCCCCAGACGTATGTCAGGATGGAGTTTGTGTGCACTGCCTTCAGATTAAGCACATTGAAAGAGGAAGAGAACCACAACAATTCCTAGAGAGAGGAAGAAACAACCCAAGGGACAGCGAGTGGTGCTCAGAGGGGAAGCAGGAGCTGAGCTCTTCCAGCACTCTTACCTAGGGTATGGTCTCCTGAGGGCTGCTCGTGGGTTTGCTGGGCCAAAAAGTGACTCTTTTGTTCATCAGAAGTCTTACAGATTCAGGTGGCATCAGGTGGGAAGGGACCCTCAGAGGTCATCTTGGCCACCCCCCCCTGCAGGCAGCAGGGACACCTCCAGCTGGAGCAGGCTGCCCAGGGCCTCGTAGAGTCTGATGGTGAATGTCTCCAGGGATGGGGCCTCAAACACTTGGCTGCCTGTTCCACCATTTCACCACCTTCCCTGTGCAGAACTTCCTCCTGATGGCCAACCTCAATCTCCCCTGCTCCAGTTTCAAGTCATTGCTAACCCTAACCCAGGGCCTCATAGGGTCTGATCTTGACTGTCTCCAGGGTTGGGGTCTCAACCATACCCCTGGGCAACCTCTTCCAGCATTTCACCAGCCTCACAGTGCAGAACTTCCTCCTGATGGCCAACCTCAGTCTGCCCTGCTCCAGTTGCAAACCACTGCCCCGTGTCCTATCAGCCCAAGCCCTTCTGAACTGTCCCTCCCCAGCCTGCCTGTAGAGCTAAGGTCTCCCTGGAGCCTTCTCCTCTCCAGGCGGCTCAGCCCCAATGCCTTCAGCCCGGCCTGCTAGGAGAGGTGCTGCACAGTGTCTGTGGACTGACAGTGCCACTAGAGGAGAATTAACCAGGTTGGAAAAGACCTCAGAGATCCTCAACTCCAACCTAGCACCCAGCACCATCTGATCAACTCAACCATGGCACCAAGTGCCTCATCCAGGCTCTGCCTCAACACCTCCAGGGATGGGGACTCCACCACCTCCCTGGGCAGCACAGCCCAAGGACCAATCTCTCTCTCTGGGAAGAACTTTCTCCTCACCTCCAGCCTAAACCTCCCCTGGCACAGCTTGAGACTCTGTCCTCTTGTTCTGGTGCTGTTTGCCTGGGAGAAGAGACCAACCCCTTCCTGGCTGCAACCTCCCTTCAGGGAGTTGTAGATGGCAAGAAGGTCTCCCCTGAGCCTCCTCTTCTCCAGGCTAAGCAACCCCAGCTCCCTCAGCCTCTCCTCACAGGGCTGTGCTCCAGACCCCTCCCCAGCTCTGTTGCCCTTGTCTGGACACCTTCCAGCAGCTCAACACCTTTCCTAACCTGAGGAGCCCAGAACTGGACACAGTGCTTAAGGTGTGATAGCTGTGTCACAGCACTCAGTGATAGCTGTGTGGTTTCTGCGTGGTTGCTGATAGAAGACCCTGGAAGGAGCAGAAGAGAGAGCTGTAGAGCCAGCCATTAGCTCTGGTGGATCCCTGGTCCCCCCTCAAAGCCTGGTGGGGCTTTCCTGAGCTCTAACCTTACCACTGAAGTATGCTGTAATGGGATTTGGCTCTCCTCCAGGCCTGAAACAAAGGGGCTACAGTTTTGCTCGGGTCTGTAGGTTAATCTGACTTCGCCCTGCTCCACGAGAATTAAGGCTGAGAAACAGGAGAAATGAATTTTGCTGATCACTTGTGCAAATATGATTAATAAAAGACATCTTTCTGCTCTTTAAACATCACAGTGCCTTAAGGAAAAAAATAATAAGCCCTCTCTCTCCTGGCAGCCTGGAGACAAATTTTTGGCACCAGTGCACAATGTGCATCTGAGTGGCTCTGAACCATGGCAGAGATCAAACTCTTCAGCTTGCATAATCCCAGTTCCCATGGAAAGCTGTTTGACATTATCTGTCAGCCTCTTGCTCTTTATGATCAGTGGAGGATGGATGTGGCAGGAAAGGAGTCGGCAGCACAGCCCTGAACTCGGCGAGAAAGAGAGCTCTGGAGAGGAGGGGAGGGGAGGGCAGGGGGGAGGAGAGAAAAAGAAAGGCTGCAAAAGAAGCTGTTCAGCAGTAAAAGCAGTGCTGCAGCAGGCAGGAGATGGATTGCAGGGAACACCTGGGAGCTGATGGAGCTGCCTGGAGCAGGGTTTTGCCTTCCATGTGATGTGCCTGGGCGCACACAAACGCAGCTGCATGGCAGGAGGTTGCTGCCACCAGTGACACGCCGAGATTCCAGCTAGGAAAATGTCTCCTTCTGCAGCACAGGGCTTTAGGTGCTGCAGCACAGGGCTTTAGGTGCTGCAGCACAGGGCTTTAGGTGCTGCAGCACAGGGCTTTAGGTGCTGCAGCACAGGGCTTTAGGTGCTGCAGCACAGGGCTTTAGGTGCTGCAGCACAGGGCTTTAGGTGCTGCAGCACAGGGCTTTAGGTGCTGCAGCACAGGCCTTTAGGTGCTGCAGCACAGGCCTTTAGGTGCTGCAGCACAGGCCTTTAGGTGCTGCAGCACAGGGCTTTAGATGCTGCAGCAGCCACCTGCACATTGCACTCTGGGCCTCTCAGAAACGGGCTCTCTGCAGGTGAAAGGAGGAATAAAGGCACTCCCAAGCTCTGCATCCAGGCAGAGCAGCTTCTCCAACCTGGTCCATTCCATTCCATTCCATTCCATTCCATTCCATTCCATTCCATTCCATTCCATTCCATTCCATTCCATTCCATTCCATTCCATTCTATTCTATTCTATTCTATTCTATTCTATTCTATTCTATTCTATTCTATTCTATTCCATTCTATTAAATTCTATTCCATTCTATTCCATTCCATTCTATTCTATTCTATTCTATTCTATTCTATTCTATTCTATTCTATTCTATTCTATTCTATTCTATTCTATCATGTTATATTATATTGTATTATATTATATTATATTTCATTCTACTCTATTCCATTCCATTCCATTCCATTCCATTCCATTCCATTCCATTCCATTCCATTCCATTCCATTACATTCCATTACATTCCATTCCATTCTGTCCTGTTCTATCCTACCCTATCCTATCCTATCCTATCCTATCCTATCCTATCCTATCCTATCCTATCCTATCCTATCCTATCCTATCCTACCCTGCCCTCTCTGTAAAAGAGCTTCTGGAAGCTGGGGAAGAGCCAGGGAAGGACACCATTCTCTAATATAAGCTCATGGAATGAGAGAATTGTTTCAGCTGGACAAGGCCTCAGAGATTCCCCCAGTCCAACCATCAACCCAACCCCACCATGGCCACCAAACCATGGCACCAAGTGCCATGGCCACAGGGGTCTGCAACACCCCCAGGTAAGGGGGTTCCACCACCTCCCTGGGCAGCACATCCCAAGGGCCAATCTCTCTTGCTGGGAAGAACTTTCTCCTCACCTCCAGCCTAAACCTCCCCTGGCACAGCTTGAGACTGTGTCCTCTTGTTCTGGTGCTGGCTGCCTGGGAGAAGAGATCAACCCCCACCTGGCTACAACCTCCCTTCAGGGAGCTGGAGAGAGCAAGAAGGTCTCCCCTGAGCCTCCTCTTCTCCAGGCTAAGCAACCCCAGCTCCCTCAGCCTCTCCTCACAGGGCTGTGCTCCAGACCCCTCCCCAGCTCTGTTGCCCTTCTCTGGACACCTTCCAGCAGCTCAACATCTTTCCTAACCTGAGGAGCCCAGAACTGGACACAGGTCCCTTCCTGCCTGGCTGCTCTCAGCCACTCTGCCCCCAGCCTGCAGCACTGCCTGGGGTTGTTGTGGCCAAAATGCAGCACCCAGCACTTGGACTTGTTGAATGCCATCCTGTTGGGCTTTGCCCACCTGTCAAGCCTGGCAAGGTCCCTCTGCAGAGCTCTCCTACCCTCTAACAGATCAACTCCTGCCCCCAGCTTGCTGTCATCTGCAAATTCACTGGTGATGGACTCAATTCCCTCGTCCAGATCGTCAATAAAGATACTGAACTGGATCAGGCCCAATACTGAATGGTAGAGGCTGGAAGGGACCTCAGGAGACCATTGAGTCCAACTCACCTGCTAGAGCAGGTTCACCTAGATCAGGTTGCCCAGGATAACATCCAGATGAGTTGGGAATGACTCCAGAGAGGACTCTATGACTCCACAACCTCTCTGGGCAGCCTGCTCCAGTGCCCTACCACCCTCCAAGTAAAAGAAGTTCCTCCTCCCGTTTGGCTGCAACTTCTCCCGTTTGATTTTGAGCCCAGGCTGGAGGCTGAGCACAGTTTGGAGGCTGAGTTCAGTTTGGAGGCTGAGCACAGTTTGTCTCCTGCATGTAGCTGCATCAGTCCAGTGAAGCATTTTTATGAGTCCCCAAAAGCAGAGCTGCCAACCAGCCCTCCATTTACCGAAGGCCATTAATTTCTTGTTAAAATATAGTGCAATTCCTCTTGGAAAGGATGAAACCCCCACCCTCACAATGCATAAATCTTCAGTGCAGAGAGAGATGCAGCTCCAGATGAGCATCCACAGATAATCTCCACGGTCAGCCACTGGTTCTTTGGATTTCTGGCAGCATTTTGTGCAGCCTTTCAACATCCATTTTTCTTTAAATGCTTAAAGAAAGCCAAGGAATTGGATTAGAAAAACATTTCACAGGCTCACAGATCCCAGGATCAGAGGATGATAGGGGCTGGACCTCCAAAGTTCAACCCCCCTGCCAGAGCAGGAGCATAGAACCCAGCACAGGTCACACAGGAACACATCCAGATGGGGCTGGAAAGGCTCCAGAGAAGGAGACTCCACAACCTCTCTGGGCAGCCTGCTCCAGGGCTCTGGGACCTCAGGTTGAGAAGGAACCTCCTGTCCTGGAGTTTATATCCATTGCCCCTCGTCCTATCCCAGGGAGCAATGAGCAGAGCCTGTCCCTGTCCCCTCCCTCTAGACCCCCAGCCATCAGCTATTGATAGAAATTGATCAGATCCCTCTCAGCCTTCTCCTCTCCAGACTGAACAGCCCCAGGGCTATCAGCCTCTCCTCCCCAGGCAGTGCTGCAGCCCCTTCAGCAGCCTTGCAGCCCTCCCTTGGACTCTCTCCAGCAGATCCCTGTCCCTCCTGAACTGGATGCAATATTCCAGGTGAGGACTCAGCAGGGCAGAGCAGAGGGGAGAAGAACCTCCCTGGCTCTGCTGGCCACACTCCTCCGAATGCCCCCAGGACCCCATTGGCCCTCTTGGCCAGTGAGGACTTGACCTAAAGATTTCTAAAAAGCCTTCATCTGGGAAAAAATAACTAACTGTGGAGTGATGGCAGGAAAGGCTGAGCTCTGCTTCAGCAAATTCATTAGCAGGGAGGTGCTTGGTTCTGATGGGAAGGGTCAGTGGAATTAGAAGGTTGAAAGAGGTGAATGTAGAGCTCCCAAGGGGGATGGCTGGTGTGAGGAGCTGCTCCTGCAACTGGGAGCTGTTCAAGAGCCAGAGCTGGGACTCCAGAACAGCAGAAACTTGTCTGGCACCAAGGAACTTTGCTCCTGAAAAGGGCTGCTGCAGAGCTGTGGCTTACATTAATGTCTCTGAGAGCTTGGTTTGCTACGACCACTACTGCTACTACTATTATTGTTGTCATAGAATCACAGAACTGTCAGGGCTGGAAGGGACCTCAAGGCTCAGCCAGTTCCAACCCCCCTGCCATGGGCAGGGACACCTCACACCACAGCAGGTTGCTCACAGCCACATCCAGCCTGGCTGCAAACACCTCCAGGCAGGAGGCTTCCACCACCTCCCTGGGCAGCCTGTGCCAGGCTCTCACCACCCTCATGGGCAACAACTTCTTCCTCACATCCAATCTCAATCTCCCCACTTCTAGTTTTGCTCCATCCCCCCAGTCCTATCAATCCCTGACACCCTCACAAGTCCCTCCCCAGCTTTCTTGCAGCCCCCTGCAGATCCTGGAAGGCCACAATTAGGTCTCCTGGGAGCCTTCTCCTCTCCAGCCTGCACAACCCCAACTCCCTCAGTCTGTCCTCAGATCAGAGCAGCTCCAGCCCTCTGCTCCTCCTCGTGGCCCTTCTCTGGACACTTTCCAGCCCCTCCAGATCCTTCCTGGCACAGAGGCTCCAGAACTGGACCCAGAGCTGCAGCTGTGGTCTCAGCAGAGTGGAGCAGAGGGGCAGAATCCCCTCCCTGCCCTGCTGGCCACACTTCTCTTGCTGCAGCCCAGGCTCTGCTTGGCTCTCTGGGCTGCAAGTGCTCCCTGCTGGCTCCTGTTGAGCTTCTCCTCCCCCAGCACCCCCAAGGCCTTTTCTTCAGGGCTGCTCTCCAGCCAGTTGCTATTATTGTTGTTGTTGTTGTTAGAATCATAGAATCATAGAATCAGTCAGGGTTGGAAGGGACCACAAGGAGCATCTAGTTCCAACCCCCTGCCATGGCCAGGGACACCCCACACTAGATCACGCTGGCCAGAGCCTCGTCCAGCCTGGGCTTAAACACCTCCAGGGACGGGGCCTCAACCACCTCCCTGGATAACCCATTCCAGGGCTTCACCACTCTCATGGGGAAGAACTTCTTCCTCACATCTAGCCTGAATCTCCCCATTTCCAGCTTCATTCTGTTCCCCCTAGTCCTATCACTACCTGAGATCCTGAGCAGTCCCTCCCCAGCCTTCCTGTAGCCCCCTTCAGATACTGGAAAGCCACAATGAGGTCACCTGGGAGCCTTCTCTTCTCCAGACTGAACAGCCCCAACTCCTTCAGTCTGTCCTCACAGGAGAGGGGCTCCAGCCCTCTGATCATCCTCGTGGCCCTTCTCTGGACACGCTCCAGCACGTCCACATCCCTCCTGTAATAGGGGCTCCAGAACTGGACGCAGTACTCCAGGTGGGGTCTCACCAGAGCTGAGTAGAGGGGGAGAAGCACCTCCCTTGCCCTGCTGGTCACACTTCTCCTGATGCAGCCCAGGATCTGATTGGCTTTCTGGGCTGCAAGTGCACATTGAGAGCTCCTGTTGAGCTTCTCCTCCCCCAGCACCCCCAAGTCTCTCTCCTCAGGGCTGCTCTCCAGCCAGTCCCTGCCCAGCCTGGATTTGTGCCTGGGATTGCCTCGACCCAGCTGCAGGACCCTGCCCTTGGTCTTGTTGAAGCTCATGAGGTTGGCTTGTGCCCACCTCTCCAGCCTGTCCAGGTCCCTCTGGATGGCATCCCTTCCCTCCAGGGTGTCCACTGCACCACACAGCTTGGTGTCATCAGCAAACTTGCTGAGGGTGCACTCGATGCCACTGTCCATGTCACCCACAAAGATGTTGAACAAGACAGGTCCCAGGACTGATCCCTGAGGGACTCCGCTTGTCACTGGCCTCCACTGGGACATGGACCCGTTGACAGCCACTCTTTGGGTGCGGCCATCAAGCCAGTTCTGTATCCATCTAGTGGTCCATCCATCAAACCCATGTGTCGCCAGCTTGGAGACCAGGAGGTGGTGCGGGACAGTGTCGAAGGCTTTGCTCAGGGCCAGGTAAACGACATCAGTTGCTCGCCCCTCAGCTATGATGTTGTTACCATCATCACCATTATCATCATTATTGTTGTGGTCACTGTTGCTGCTGCTGTTGTTGTTGCTGTTAGTGATATCATTATTGCTATTATTACTAATTTCTAGTATTTCATTAATTTTGTTGTTGTGATTATGATCATTATCAGTTTTCCTTGGCTTATTAATGTGATTTGTTATTGCCACCACTGCTGTTGCTGCTGCTCTTCTCACTGCTGCTGTGATGATGATGATTATTGCCACCATAGTCACTGTTACTATTATTAAGGTCATTATTATAACTGTTATCAGTATTAATTTCATTATTAGTAATTTTTTATTGTTTTATTCACTTGTGATCATCACCAGCATTATTGGTGTCACTATTACTGTTATTATTACTATTATTAATGGTGCTGTAGTTGATGATGATGATGATGATGATGATGATGATGATGTTGATGATATTGTTGATGATGATGATGATGTTGCTGATGATGATATTTTTGTTGATGATGATATTGATGATGACGATGATATTGATGATGATGATATTGTTGATGATGATACTGTTGATGATATTGTTTTTGATGATGATGATGATGATGATGATATTGATGATGATGATGTTGTTGATGATGCTATTGATGATGATGATATTGTTGATGATGATGATATTGATGATGATGTTGATTATGATGATGTTTTTGATGATGATGATGATGATATTGATGATGATGATGATGATATTGATGATGACATTGTTGATGATGATATTGTTGATGATGATATTGATGATGATGATGATGATGATATTGATGATGACATTGTTGATGATGATATTGTTGATGATTATATTGATGATGATGATGATGATGATGATGATGATATTGTTGATGATGATACTGTTTATGATGATATTGTTTTTGATGATGATGTTGATGATGATGATATTGATGATGATGATGTTGTTGATGATGATATTGATGATGATGATATTGTTGATGATGATATTGATGATGATGATATTGTTGATGATGATGATATTGTTTTTGATGATGATGTTGATGATGATATTGATGATGATGATGATGATAATGATGATGTTGATGATGATGATGAAATTGATGATGATGATGATGATATTGATGATGATGATATTGTTGATGATGATATTGATGATGACATTGTTGATGATGATATTGTTGATGATGATATTGATGATGATGATGATGATTATATTGATGATGACATTGTTGATGATGATATTGTTGATGATGATGATGAAATTGATGATGATGATGATATTGTTGATGATGATATTGATGATGATGATATTGATGATGATGATGATATTGTTGATGATACTGTTGATGATGATGATATTGTTTTTGATGATGATGTTGATGATGATGATATTGATGATGATGATGTTGTTGATGATGATGATGATATTGTTGATGATGTTGTTGCTGTTGCTGCTGATGATGATGTAGTTTTTGATCCTGATGTTGTTGTTGTTGATGATAATGATAATGCTGCTGCTGTTGTTGTCATCTATTTCCATTGCAGAGGTCCCCAGACTTCTCCTGAGGGGGTCTGGAGCCAGGCCAAGGGGAATGGTTTGGAGCTGAGGCAGAGCAGGGGCAGACTGGAGCTGAGGAAGAGGTGTCCCTGGGCGTGGCAGGGAGGTTGGAGCAGATGAGCTCTGAGGTCGCTTCCAACCTGAGCCATTCTCTGATGATTGTGTTGACAACAGTCCTGTGAAAGTTCACTTGTTGGCTATCACAGAAAGGAAGGAGTTAGAAGGGACCTCTGGAGATCATCTAGTCCAAACCTCCCTTCTAGAGCAGGATCACCCGGAGCAAATCACACAGCCACACCTCCAGGTGGGTTCGGAAAGCCTCCAGAGAAGAAGACCCTCTGGGCAGCCTGCTCCAGGGCTCTGCACCCTCCACATGAAGAACTTTTTTGTCCACACGTTTAGGTGCAACCTCCTGTGTTCCAGTGAGTGCTCATGGTCCTGCTAGTGGGCACCAGGGAGCCACTTGTTTTGCTTAGGAATAGCTTTGGGAACTGTCAGCACCACAGTGGTGAGAGAATGGAGCCAAAGCTTCTGAAGGGCATCAAGGGGCATCTGCATGATCCAAACTCCACCACTGAGAACAGCTGCCTGCAGAAGCTGCCCTTGCAGAGTCATGGAATCCTTTCAGCTGGAAATGACCTTTGAGATCATCAAGTCCAGCCATGATCTACCAATCTGCTGCTGATTCCTTGCTTTTCTGCTGGACTCTTCCACTTTCTACTCATCATAAATTCTAACAGCCCAAATGCACATCAGCTCCAGGCAGTACCACAACTGCTTTGCAAGGGTTCAGCAATGTCCCAGAGCTTTCTGGTGCAGCTATCTGATTTCAGCTTCCAAGAGGCTCATCAGGATCATGTTAACAGAGTTTGCAGCCCATGCCTTGGACTGGAACAAACCTCAAAGCCCAAGGGGAATCTCCTCTCCAGTCTTAAGAACTGGATCAAGGTTGTGCCTAATCCATTGCAAACTCTACCCTCCCTGCAGCCCTCTCATGTGTTGTGAGAGGATTTGGAAAGCTCAGCAAAACCTTGAGCAGAATCCACTTTCTTGGCTTGTGACCAAACCTCAGACCTCAGAAACTGATTTTCTTTCCCTTGCAGAGGTTTTGCAGAGTTCTCCTCACCCTGCAGCTGTGTCCAGGGCAATGTCTCCTGCTCTTCTGCTGAAGTGAGAAGAATCATTCCTGAAGGTAGCAGAAAATTACCTCACAGGCTTACAGAGTCACAGAAGGGTTTGGGTCAGAAAGGACCTTAAAGACCATCCAGTTCCAACCACCAGCCCAGGTTGCTCAAGGCTCATCCAACCTGGCCTTGAACACCCCCAGGCAGGAGGCAGCCACAGCCTCCCTGGGCAGCCTATTCAGCTTCAAACCATTCCCCCTTGGCCTGGCTCCAGACCCCCTCAATAATACAATACAATACAATACAATACAATACAATACAATACAATACAATACAATACAATACACCAGGTTGGAAGAGACCTTCAAGATCATCGCGTCCAACCCATCAACCAATCCAACCCACCCTACAACTAGACCATACAGCCAAGCACCCCATCAAGTCTTCTCCTGAACACCTCCAGTGAAGGTGACTCCACCACCTCCACGGGTAGCCGATTCCAATGGGCAATCACTCTCTCCGTGTAGAACTTCTTCCTAACATCCAGCCTAAACCTCAGCAGAAGTCTCTCTGCAGCCTTCCTGCAGGATCCCTTCAGGTGCTGGCAGCAGCTCTGAGGTGCCCCTGGAGCCTTCTCCTCTGCAGGCTGCACAGCCCCAGCTCCCTGAGGCCCTTCTTGACCTGAGGGGCCCAGAACTGGACACAACCTTCCAGATGTGGCCTCAGCAGGGCAGAGCAGAGGGGGAAGAGGACTTCTCTGACCTACTCACCACAGAGCTTCTAATCCACCCCAGGATGCCACTGGACTTCGTTGGCCCCAGGGGCACATTCATAGAATCATAGAATCAGTCAGGGTTGGAAGGGACCACAAGGATCATCTAGTTCCAACCCCTGCCATGGGCAGGGACACCCTACACTAGATCACGCTGGCCAGAGCCTCGTCCAGCCTGGTCTTAAACACCTCCAGGGACGGGGCCTCAACCACCTCCCTGGACAACCCATTCCAGGGCTTCACCACTCTCATGGTAAAGAACTTCTTCCTCACATCCAGCCTGAATCTCCCCACCTCCAGCTTCAATCCGTTCCCCCTAGTCCTATCACTACCTGAGATCCTGAGAAGTCCCTCCCCAGCCTTCCTGTAGGCCCCCTTCAGATACTGGAAAGCCACAATGAGGTCACCTGGGAGCCTTCTCTTCTCCAGACTGAACAGCCCCAACTCCTTCAGTCTGTCCTCACAGGAGAGGTGCTCCAGCCCTCTGATCATCCTCGTGGCCCTTCTCTGGACACGCTCCAGCACGTCCACATCTCTCCTGTAATAGGGGCTCCAGAACTGGAGGCAGTACTCCAGGTGGGGTCTCACCAGAGCTGAGTAGAGGGGGAGAAGCACCTCCCTTGCCCTGCTGGTCACACTTCTCCTGATGCAGCCCAGGATCTGATTGGCTTTCCGGGCTGCAAGTGCACATTGAGAGCTCATGTCGAGCTTCTCCTCCCCCAGCACCCCCAAGTCTCTCTCCTCAGGGCTGCTCTCCAGCCAGTCACTGCCCAGCCTGGATTTGTGCCTGGGATTGCCTCGACCCAGATGCAGGACCCTGCACTTGGTCTTGTTGAAGCTCCTGAGGTTGGCTTGTGCCCACCTCTCCAGCCTGTCCAGGTCCCTCTGGATGGCATCCCTTCCCTCCAGGGTGTCCACTGCACCACACAGCTTGGTGTCATCAGCAAACTTGCTGAGGGTGCACTCGATGCCACTGTCCATGTCACCCACAAAGATGTTGAACAAGACAGGTCCCAGGACTGATCCCTGAGGGACTCCGCTGGCTCCTGAGCATCCTGCTGCCCACCAGGCCCCCCAGATCCCTTTCCCCAGAGCTGCTTTCCAGCGGCTCAGCCCCCAACCTATCCTGGTCTGTTTTCTTCCCTGACTCTTCCTATTTCCCTGTTTCCTCCCCAGCCAACCTCTTCCTCCAACAGAAAGGTGACACTGGGGACACTAAAAAGTCCAGAAGGCTGCTGGAACTCTTTGAAATGTTCACTTCTATTATTCCCTCCCTCCCTCCCTCCCTCCCTTCCTTCCTTCCTTCCTTCCTTCCTTCCTTCCTTCCTTCCTTCCTTCCTTCCTTCCTTCCTTCCTTCCTTCCTTCCTTCCTTCCTTCCTTCCTTCCTTCCTTCCTTCCTTCCTTCCTTCCTTCCTTCCTTCCTTCCTTCCTTCCTTCCTTCCTTCCTTCTCTTCCTTTCTTTCTTTCTTTCTTTCTTTCTTTCTTTCTTTCTTTCTTTCTTTCTTTCTTTCTTTCTTTCTTTCTTTCTTTCTTTCTTTCTTTCTTTCTTTCTTTCTTTCTTTCTTTCTTTCTTTCTTTCTTTCTTTCTTTCTTTCTTTCTTTCTTTCTTTCTCTCTTTCTCTCTTTCTCTCTTTCTTTCTTTCTTTCTTTCTTTCTTTCTTTCTTTCTTTCTCTCTTTTTCTTTCTTTCTTTCTTTCTTTCTTTCTTTCTTTCTTTCTTTCTTTCTTTCTTTCTTTCTTTCTTTCTTTCTTTCTTTCTCTCTTTCTTTCTTTCTTTCTTTCTTTCTTTCTTTCTTTCTTTCTTTCTTTCTTTCTTTCTCTTCTTTCTCTTTTTCTTTCTTTCTTTCTTTCTTTCTTTCTTTCTTTCTTTCTTTCTTTCTTTCTTTCTTTCTTTCTTTCTTTCTTTCTTTCTTTCTTTCTTTCTTTCTTTCTTTCTTTCTTTCTTTCTTTCTTTCTTTCTTTCTTTCTTTCTTTCTTTCTTTCTTTCTTTCTTTCTTTCTTTCTTTCTTTCTTTCTTTCTTTCTCTTCTTTCTCTCTTTCTTTCTTTCTTTCTTTCTTTCTTTCTTTCTTTCTTTCTTTCTTTCTTTCTTTCTTTCTTTCTTTCTTTCTTTCTTTCTTTCTTTCTTTCTTTCTTTCTTTCTTTCTTTCTTTCTTTCTTTCTTTCTTTCTTTCTTTCTTTCTTTCTCTCTTTCTCTCTTTCTCTCTTTCTTTCTTTCTTTCTTTCTTTCTTTCTTTCTTTCTTTCTTTCTTTCTTTCTTTCTCTCTTTCTCTCTTTCTTTCTTTCTTTCTTTCTTTCTTTCTTTCTTTCTTTCTTTCTTTCTTTCTTTCTTTCTTTCTTTCTTTCTTTCTTTCTTTCTTTCTTTCTTTCTTTCTTTCTTTCTTTCTTTCTTTCTTTCTTTCTTTCTTTCTCTTTCTTTCCTTTCTTTTCTTCTCTGGCAGCTCCTTGGTTTGTTGCTGGTGCCCTCTAGAGAATCATTCGGAAAAATTGATGCAGATTGGACAATCTTTCTTCAGTGAATCATCTCTCACAGTGAATCATCCTCCAGGGATGAGGATTCAGCCACCTCCCCGGGCAGCCTGTGCCAGGCTTGGAGAACCCTTTCAGTCAGTAACTTTCATCATAGTATCACAGTATCAGTCAGGGTTGGAAGGGACCACAAGGATCATCTAGTTCCAACCCCCTGCCATGGCCAGGGACTCCCCACACTGGATCAGGCTGGCCAGAGCCTCATCCCCAACCTAAACCTCCCCAGGGGCAAGCTGAGGTCTTCGCCTCTTATCCTATCACAGGTTCCTAGGGCAAAGAGACCAACCCCCACCTGGCTCCAACCTCCTCTCAGGGAGCTGCAGAGAGCTAGGAGGTCTCCCTCAGCCTCCTCTTCTCCACACTCAACACCCCCAGCTCCCTCAGCTGCTCCTCCCCAGGCCTCTTCTCCAGACCCTTCCCCAGCTTCCTTGTCCTTCTCTGGACCTGCTCCAGCCCTCAATGTCCCTCTGGCCCCAAACCTGAAGGATTTATTGTGGGTTTGTTTTGATGCAGATCATTTCTAATCTGTGTCAGCATCAAGAAGAAGAAGAAGGAGTGATGAAAGGCAAGTGAAATAGGATGGGGGGAGGAAAAATGGCTTCTGATGGGGAAGAGTTGTCCCTTGTATTGGACAGCAAGTACAAAGCTTCAGGACAAATCTTGCCCCTGGAATGTGTCCAGTGAGGAATGGCACAGGAGCAGGAGCAGTCCACAGGAGTGATATTTAATGAAGAAGGATTTAAAAGCCAAGAGTTCTCATTTCCAGCCATTGTAAGGGGGTGACAGCTTCTTGATCTGTTCCATGGAGATGCTGGAAGGTGTCCAGAGAAGGGCCACGAGGAGGAGCAGAGGGCTGGAGCTGCTCTGCTCTGAGGACAGACTGAGGGAGTTGGGGTTGTGCAGGCTGGAGAGGAGAAGGCTCTGAGGAGACCTAGTTGTGGCCTTCCAGGATCTGCAGGGGGCTCCAAGAAAGCTTCCTGTGGCAGCTGTGCAGTTCCTCCAAAGCAAAACCTTTGCAACCAGCAAGCAGGGGCCAGGATGAACTTCAAGAAGACCAAGTGCAAGGTCCTGCAGCTGGCTCAGGGCAATCCCAGGCATTGATCCAGGCTGGGCAGGGACTGGCTGGAGAGCAGCCCTGAAGAAAAGGGCCTGGGGGTGCTGGGGGAGGAGAAGCTCAACAGGAGCCAGCAGGGAGCACTTGCAGCCCAGAGAGCCAAGCAGAGCCTGGGCTGCAGCCAGAGAAGTGTGGCCAGCAGGGCCAGGGAGGGGATTCTGCCCCTCTGCTCCACTCTGCTGAGACCACAGCTGCAGCTCTGGGGCCAGCTCTGGAGCCTCTGTTGCAGGAAGGCTCTGGAGGTGCTGGAAGGTGCTACAAATTTAGCCTCTGGTGTTATAAAAGAGCAACAAGAAACCCTGATTTCAGCTGTGCCACCTTTCTTGCCACAGGATCCTGCATTGGTGCACCCAGCTTGTGTGCAGCAGAACAAGCACCTCCTGCCTCCACACAGGGACCGAAACAGATTAACCTGGCTGAAGAAGAAGAATGTTTTACTTGGAGCTCTGTAACCTCAGGCCAGCCTTTGGCAGCCATTCTAATCTAGCTGCAAGTGCTCTTGGTTGGTTCTCCACCTGATTAAAGTGCCAATGGGGGTGACAAATGACCTTCCCATGCTCTATGATTTGACTCATTAATCTCAGGTCTCTATTGATGGCATTGAGCTCCTGGTTCCAGAGCTGGAGGAGGTGGTGGCCCTGCTTTGAGAACTGGCTGTGGTCAGACAGGAATTTGATTCTTCTGCTGGGGGTGAGGAAGAAATTCTTCCCAGCAAGAGAGGTTGCCCCTTGGAATGTGCTGCCCAGGGAGGTGGTGGAGACCCCATCCCTGGAGGTGTTTAGGAAGAGCCTGGATGAGGCACTTGGTGCCATGGTTGAGTTGATGAGATGGTGCTGGGTGAGAGGTTGGATGATCAAAAAGGTCTTTTCCAACCTGATTGATTCTGTACTCTGTGTTCTGTATTCTGCTGCCTTAAACGGGGTGCTAAATGCAGACTGCAAACCAGAGCTGGCAGCAGGATGGTCCCAGCCAAGTGTGGGGAACTGCTTGGAGCACCAGAAGGGAATACAGGAAGAAAAGAGACCAGGGACTTGATCTTTTGAGATGCAGCAGGTCCCTAAGACACAGAAGCATGAACCCACACGGTCTCCTCACTGCCATGGTCAGACTGCTTCCTGTGCATGACTTAAGTCAAGCTCAGCTCTTCACACTCTTTGCAGGTGTTTCTCCCCCTCTGCTCCACTCTGCTGAGACCCCACCTGGAGCTCTGTGCCCAGTTCTGGATCCCCTAGCACAGAAAGGATCTGGAGGTGCTGGAAGGTGTCCAGAGAAGGGCCACGAGGAGGAGCAGAGGGCTGGAGCTGCTCTGCTCTGAGGACAGACTGAGGGAGTTGGGGTTGTGCAGGCTGGAGAGGAGAAGGCTCCCAAGAGACCTAATTGTGGCCTTCCAGGATCTGCAGAGGGCTTCAAGAAAGCTGGGGAGGGACTTTGGAGGGTGTCAGGGAGTGATAGGACTGGGGGGATGGAGCAAAACTAGAAGTGGGGAGATTGAGATTGGCTGTGAGGAAGAAGTTGTTGCCCATGAGGGTGGTGAGAGCCTGGCACAGGCTGCCCAGGGAGGTGGTGGAAGCCTCCTGCCTGGAGGTGTTTGCAGCCAGGCTGGAGGTGGCTGTGAGCAACCTGCTGCGGTGTGAGGTGTCCCTGCCCATGGCAGGGGGGCTGGAGCTGGCTGAGCCTTGAGGTCCCTTCCAGCCCTGACAATTCTGATTCTGTGTTTCTCTGAGTTCATAGAATCTTCAGGGCTGGCAGGGACCCTTTGATGGATGTCATCCTCTCCTGATGCTTCCTGGTGTAAGACAAAGGGCAAGCCAACACTTCCCCAGCTGTCAAGTGAGAGGCTGCCCTGAACCAGGGCAGAACAAAAGCTGACAACGAAGCAGAGCTGCAGCTAAGTTCTGGTTGCACAAAGGCAGCAAGGGGAGAAGGAGAAGTTTGTCAGCTGAACTCTAATGTCAAGGCTGGTAGCAGGAATGTAATTATGGCTGATATTTTTATGCTGCAGCCTGACAGAGAGTTAGCAATAAATACAGCACCTGAAGCAGAAAATGAGCAGGGGAGAGGAGGGTGTCAAGTACATGGCACAACTTCTGTGCCTGTGCTTTCTCTTGGGATTGATTATCCACCCCCTTGGAGACGTGCCAGGTTGCTGCTTAGCTTCCCAGCCTCCTCACTTCATCTTGCAGAGAGGAGCTTCAGAGCAGATCTGCTTTCCATTACCTGGTAATGCTTCGTGGCCTCCATCCCTCAGCAGAGAAAGTGATCTTCAGGACCTAGGAAAGAAGGAGCAGGAGTCTTGAATGAAGGCTGTGAGGAGGGGAGCTGAAAGTGGTGTCACACACAGAGCTAAGTGACAAGGCCAGAGGGGCCATGCCAGCACTGCTTAGGCCACACCTTGAGCACTGTGTCCACTTCTGGGCTCCCCAGGCTAGGAAAGATGTTGAGCTGCTGGAAGGTGTCCAGAGAAGGGCAACAGAGCTGGGGAGGGGTCTGGAGCACAGCCCTGTGAGGAGAGGCTGAGGGAGCTGGGGTTGCTTAGCCTGGAGAAGAGGAGGCTCAGGGGAGACCTTCTTGCTGTGTACAACTCCCTGAAGGGAGGTTGTAGCCAGGTGGGGTTGGTCTCTCCTCCCAGGCAACCAGCACCAGAACAAGAGGACACAGTCTCAAGCTGTGCCAGGGGGAGGTTTAGGCTGGAGGGGAGGAAGAAATTCTTCCCAGCAAGACAGATTGGCCCTTGGGCTGTGCTGCCCAGGGAGGTGGTGGAGTCACCATCCCTGGAGGTGTTTAGGAAGAGCCTGGATGAGGCACTTGGTGCCATGGTTGAGTTGATCAGATGGTGTTGGGTGAGAGGTTGGACTTGAGGCTCTTTGAGGTCTGTTCCAACCTGGTTAAATTCTATTCTATTCTATTCTATTCTATTCTATTCTATTCTATTCTATTCTATTCTATTCTATTCTATTCCTTTCCAATCTTTCCAGCCATGAAGGAAGGTTGTGATGCTGTCAGTGATGCTAGGAGAGGAACAGCAGTTTTCACTCAGTGCCCTGCCTCTATATTTGGGAAGAAGCAGAGGGCTGCATCCACTCCATATGAGGCCAGGGCAGCTCTTGCTAGGCTATTAATAAGCCTGAGGAAGAAGTTAGGCAACATCTCCCTAGGATAAAACATATCTGAGCAAGAAGACCCAAGTAAACCTCCAGCAGAGGGTCACACAAAGGCTGCTCAAGGAAATTTGGGGCTTACTGATATTAATGTATAATACAGGTTGTATATGCAGGCAGAAAATAATGCCAGGAAGCCTAAAAATAGCCCAGGTCGGGTCCCTGTAGCCAATGGGAAGGCAGAGAGGCTGCAGCTAGAAGCCAGGGCAAGGCAGCTGGTCAGAAATCCCAGGAAATGCGGCTCAGGATGTCATTAACTCCAGGGGCTGTGTGCAAAGGAAACTAGAACCAGCTCTTTGCTCTGGGTCTGGCTTTGGGAGCATTAAAAGCCCTTGCAGCTCATCCAGTCCAACCATTCCCCACTTGTATCGCCTCTAGGACTAAACCTTGGCCCTCAGCACCACAGCTCTGCCTCTTTCCAGCACCTCCAGGGATGGGGATTCGGCCTCCTCCCTGGGCAGCCTGTGCCAGGCTTGGACAACCCTTCCAGTCAAGGAGTTTCTTCTCATCTCCAACCTAAACCTCCCCTGGGGCAACCTGAGGCCATTTCCTCTCCTCCCATCACTTGTGACAGGGGAGAAGAGATTGATTCCCAGTAATAGATACAAAACCAATATCCAGCACGTCTCCCTGCTGCCCATTAGTCACTGTCACCACTGATGCTGGTACAGAAGTCCCAGAGTGGATTCAGCAGCAAATAGGACCCAGCTCCAGGAACTCAGGATTGACGCTGAAGGCAGAATGGAGAGAGTCCTCCTCAGACACTGGCCAGGGAGCAATAGGAGGGAGAAGAGTTTGACCCTCCTGATCCCTCAGTTTTACACTGAGTTTGAGGTAGATGGAGTGGAAACCTTAGCTGGTCAGTTCAGGGTCCACTCCTTCCTTCAGTGTGGCCTTTCTCCTGTACCCCCTCATGGTGCCCCCAGCGTAAGAGAGACATCAAACAGCTGGAGTGGGTCCAGAGGAGGCCATGAAGACATCAGAGGCTGGAGAACCTCCCCTGTGGGCACAAGCTGAGAGAGTTCAGCCTGGCAAAGAGAAGGCTCCAGAGAGACCTGAGAGCAGCCTTCCAGTACGTGAAGGGGCTCCAGGAGAGCTGGGCAGGGACCTCCCCAGGCAGTGCTGCAGTCCCTTCAGCAACCTTGTAGCCCTCCCTTGGACTCTCTCCAGCAGATCCCTGTCCCTCCTGAACTGGGGAGCCCAGAGCTGCATGCAATATTCCAGGTGAGGTCTCAGCAGGACAGAGCAGAGTGGGAGAAGAACCTCCCTGACTGTGCTGGGCACACTCCTCTGAATGCCCCCAGGACCCCCTTGGCCTCCTTGGCCCCCAGGGCACATTGCTGTCCCATGCAGAACTTGCTGCCCACCACCACTCCCAGGTCCCTCTCCCCAGGGCTGCTCTCCAGCAGATCCCCTCCCAGCCTGTCCTGCTGCAGTTTGTTCTCCCTTCCCAGGGGCAGGACTCTGCTCTCATCCTTGTTGAGCCTCCTCAGGTTCCTCTCTGCCCAGCTCTCAGCCTGCCCAAGGCTCTCTGAACAGCCTTCATCCCCAGGAGGGATAGAACCAACTCAGCTTTCCTCCTGCCTTCAGCTTGAATCTGTGCTAAGCAGAGACCCTCAGAAGGCCTCACTCTGGTCAGAAATTCCAGCGCAGCACACATGCAGCCAACAGTGACTTCGCCTCCTGCCTTCCCCCAGGCCCTTCTCTCCGAGCCTCCAGAGGAAGCTGTCTGAGGCTGCGAGGAGCTGGCAGGAGCTGTTGAGAATGCAGAGGGAGGAAAAGTTAATTAAAGATTTCAAAGGAGCGTTTTGATACCCTGTGTGTTCAAACAAAGTGTCTCTCTCAGATCCTGCAAAGCCTTCCCCATATGCTAATTTCATGGAAATTAGGTTTATTATACTCCAAGGATTTCCTCCCCCCCCTCAATTAAACGAGCAGAGGCCCAACCAGATTTAGTCTCCTCTCCCCCTACCCCAAGCTCTCGCACATCCTGGGGAAGGTGTGATAGCTCCTTGCTTTTCATCCTTTCCTTATCCCTTGTCAGCTTGTCTCTGTTGAATCAGCATAAAAGAGGCAGTTTGGATCCCCAGGCTGGCTGCACTCAGCATCTCTTATCACCCACCCCAGCGCTGCTGGCTGTTGGCTGCTCCCTGAAAGGCAAAGCTGCCACAGGCAAACCGCTTCCTGGGGATGCTGCTGGAGCAGCCAAGTGTGCCAGGGACTGGGCTCAGCCCTGGGACCAGCTCCTTCTAATCTCTTTATCAATCATCTGGATGAGGGAATAAGTAAGTAGGATAGGATAGGATAGGGTAGGGTAGGGTAGGGTAGGGTAGGGTAGGGTAGGGTAGGATAGGGTAGGGTAGGGTAGGGTAGGGTAGGGTAGGGTAGGGTAGGGTAGGGATAGGATAGGATAGGATAGGATAGGATAGGATAGGATAGGATAGGATAGGATAGGATAGGATAGGATAGGATAGGATAGGGTAGGGTAGGATAGGATAGGATAGGATAGGATAGGATAGGATAGGATAGGATAGGATAGGATAGGATAGGATAGGATAGGGTAGGATAGGATAGGATAGGATAGGATAGGATAGGATAGGATAGGATAGGATAGGATAGGATAGGATAGGATAGGGTAGGGTAGGGTAGAATAGGATAGGATAGGATAGGATAGAATAGAATAGAATAGAATAGAATAGGATAGAATAGGAATAGGATAGAATAGAATAGAATAGAATAGAATAGAATAGAATAGAATAGAATAGAATAGAATAGAATAGAATAGAATAGAATAGAATAGAATAGAATAGAATTAACCAGGTTGGAAAAGACCTCAGAGATCATCCAGTCCAATCTATCACCCAACACCATCTGATCAACTCAACCATGGCTGCAAGTGCCTCATCCAGGCTCTTCCTAAACACCTCCAGGGATGGTGACTCCACCACCTCCCTGGCAGCACATCCCAAGGGCCAATCTCTCTTGCTGGGAAGAATTTCTTCCTCCCCTCCAGCCTAAACCTCCCCTGGCACAGCTTGAGACTGTGTCCTCTTGTTCTGGTGCTGGTTGCCTGGCAGAAGAGACCAACCCTCACCTGGCTACAACCTCCCTTCAGGGATTTGTAGATGTCAATAAGGTCTCCCCTGAGACCTTATCCAGGCACCCTCAGTGAGCAGGCAGAGGACACCGAGCTGGGTGGCTGTGTGGCTCTGCTGGAGGGTAGGGAAGCTCTGCAGAGGGACCTTGGCCAGGCTGGATCCATGAGGCAAGGCCAATGGTATAAGGTTCAACAAGACCAAGAGCTGGGTCCTATACTGGGGTCACAACAACCCCATGAAGGCTCCAGGCTTGGGGCAGAGGGGCTGGAAAGTGCCCAGGAGAGAGAGACCTGGGGGTGCTGATGGACAGTGTGTGTCCAAGCTGGCCAAGAGAGACACACAAGTTCCCCTGGCACCTCCTCTGCTCCACCTGGCACCCTCTGCCCCTTGTGCTGTCCTTGGCCAGCCCTGAGCAGAGCCTGGCTCCAGCCCTGCACATCTTTATCCCCAGCAGTGAGGGCAGCCCTCAGGCTGCTCTGCTCCCAGCTCCCAGCCCCAGCTGCCTCAGCCTGGCCTCACAGGGAGATGTTCCACTGCCTGCAGCAGCTCTGTGCCTCTGGGCTGGACTCTCTCAAGCACTTCCCTGAGGTCCTTCTTGAACTGAGGACCCCAGAACAGGACACAACCTTCCAGGTGTGGCCTCAGCAGGGCAGAGCAGAGGGGCAGGAGAACCTCTCCGACCTACTCACCACAGCCCTTCTCACCCACCCTTGGATACCCTTGGCCTTCTTGAGCTCAAGAGGACATTGCTGGCTCCTGGGCATCCTGCTGCCCACCAGGACCCCCAGATGCCTTTCCCCAGAGCTGCTCTCCAAAATAAGGAATCTTTCAAGGAGAATCTTTCAAGGAGAATCTCTCTCTTTCTAGGAGACTCTCTCTTTCTCCAACCATCCCCAGCAATTGCTCTGCTGGTGGATCACCTTCAGGCTGCATTTTAACCCCTTTGATGCAGTTACTGCTCCCAGATGCAGTGCCTGGTGGGTCAGGAGGTGGCAGCTTTATGACCCGGGCGAGAGGAGGGCGAAGGGGCTGCCGCCGGAGAGGGCAATTGCTGGAGGCTCTGGGACGTTATTTACAGGACTTCCTTTAGCTCCCACCCGCAGCACATGGAACCCCTGCTTGTCCAGGTGGCTAGAAGCCCAGCCCCAGCCCCTCCTGCAGCAGAAGGGGCTGGCAGAGCTGACGAATGGCCCTGCAGGAAAGGGTGGCCATGAGAAGTGAATTCACAGTGCAAGAGGCTCGGCGCCCGGCTGGAGGCAGGGCTCTGCACAGCTGATTTGTGGCCTGATGTTGCCATTTAATGTGGTTTCCATCAAGCTGTTCATAAAATTCATAGCTGCAGCTAACCTCCATTACCGTGTCCTTGTGCATTCTTCTTCCCAATAACTTGTTCATGAAGCTGGAGCTCTGCAGAGGGAGGCCCTGGGGTCTGGAGGGGATGGAGGAGCTTCATGCAAAGAGCACTGCAGAGGGGTGGCCCAAAGGTGCCTCCGCTGGTGGGCTGCAGCTCCTTACAAGGTGATGCTGTCCAACAGCCTTTGGGACCATCTTTAAGCTTGAGAAGGGCAGGTTTAGACTGCAGATGTGGAAGGAAGTCTTGCCAGCGAGGGTGGGGAGACACTGGAACAGGTTGCCTAGGGAGGTGGTGGATGACCCCTCCCTGGAGGTTTTCAAAGCCAGGTTGGATGAGGCCTTCCTTGAGCAGCCTGGGCTGGTGAGAGGCGTCCCTGCCCTTGGCAGGGGAGCTGGAACCGGATGATCTTGAAGGTCCCTTCCAGCCTAAACCATTATCTGCATCTCTGCCATGTATGTTGAGGCCATGCCACAGGCAGATGCAG